>OY747133.1:15800060-16275283 GCA_963556465.1 Berberis vulgaris
ATGAAAACCTATGGAAGGAAGTCTTGAAAGAATGCCATGATAGCAAGTGGGCGGGACATCCAGGTATACATCAGACTCTTGCTCTTGTGGAAGATTCCTATTATTGGCCACATATGAGGGATGATATCGAAGCATATGTAAAAACTTGTCTTGTATGCCAACAAGACAAGGTGGAGCAACAGTCACTTACCGGCTTACTTGAACCTCTCCCCATCCCAGAGAGACCTTGGGAGAGTGTTTCCTTGGATTTTATAGTTGGTTTTCCCGCATCGGAATGCTGCAATTGGATACTTGTGGTCGTGGACAGATTTTTGAAGTATGCCACCTTCATTCCCACACCCAAGGAATGCACAGCCGAGCAAGCCGCACATTTATTCCTCAAACATGTGGTGAAGTATTGGGGTGTGCCCTAATCTATTATCAGTGATCGGGATACTCGGTTCACGGGGAAATTTTGGACTGAGTTGTTCAAGTTGTTGGGTACCGACCTTAATTTCTCTACTAGATTTCATCCTCAAACGGATGGTCAGACGGAAAGGATGAATGCCTTGCTGGAGTTATATCTTAGGCACTATGTGAGTGCCAACCAGCGAGATTGGGCTAAGTTGCTGGATGTTGCCCAATTCTCTTTCAACTTGCAGAAGAGTGATGCGACAGGTCGTAGCCCATTTGAGATTGTCATGGGACAACAACCTATGACCCCGAGTTCTATTGCCACTGGCTACACTGGAGTGAGTCCATCAGCCTCCAAAGGATGGAATTATCAAGCTGATGAGGCTCGAGCTTGCCTGGAGAAGGCATCCAAGAGGATGAAGAAGTGGGTCGACAAGAAGAGACAGCCTCGAGAGTTCCAGGTTGGGGACCTTGTGCTTGTCAAGATGCATGCTCATTCCAAGCTTTCAGAACTGCATCGTGACCTTATCAGGAGATATGAGGGTCCTTTCCCCATATTCAAGAAAGTGGAAAAGCAAGCATACAAGTTCGAGTTGTCGCCGAGGATCAAGTTTCATCCAGTCTTCCATGTGAGACTATTGAAGCCGTATAAGGAAGATTAGGATGATCCAAGTAGAGGAGTTTCACAAAGAACATCAATGGGCATGATGATCCAACATGACAAGGAAGTAGAAACTATCTTGTTAGATCGTGTGGTGCGCCATTCCAACCAACCTCCCACACATGAGCTACTCGTCAAGTGGAAGGGATTGCCAGAAAGTGAAGCTAGCTGGGATCCAATCCAACATTTGTGGCAATTCAATGAGCAAATCCAAGCGTACGAGGATTTGAAGGCAACGAGGACGTCGCCTGATTAGGTGGGGGAGAATGTCACAACTATCTTCTTGCCTATCCAAGTGAGGTTAGCAAGTGTAAGTAATGTAGAGTATTCCACATTGTCTAGAGAGTTCTCTAGAACCTTCCATAAAATTTCATAGAGTTACATAGGATTCTAAACCTTAGATATTTCTAAGGAAGTTTGTAAAAGATCATTGTAAATCGTTAGATCAAATTGATCACCACCGTCCATTGAGGAGGTGGAGTTGTATAAATAGGCTAAGGTCTCATTTCTTGTAATCACCTCAGAGAATTCAAACAATACAAGTTCTAAGTCTCTTAAGCTCTCTTGTGTGTTCTTAGCTTGCTTAGCTTTCCATAGTCTAAGTAAGTCTTTCGTGGGCAAGGCTGACTAGATTTCTTTGATAAGTTGGGGCAAAGTTTGCTAGTGCCGCACGGAAAGTACTTGTGAAAAGAAAGTCTGTGACATTTTGTAAATCTGTATTCCTGTAGCTATAAGGGGAGAAATAGAAAAGTGAGAAAAACACGAATTGTATTGAAGAATAAAGAGGTCTTTTGGATCAAGAATTCCATTAGAATTGTATCTAAGTGTTAATTGAAATTTCTCTTACCTTATCTGCCAATTTCTTCCCCTTCCTTTGTTGAATTGAGTAAGGATTTGACATGCATCCGGACCCAATTAAGAAAAAACCATATAAACATGATGCTCAAACCAAATAACGACAACCTTTGCCATGAAAAAAAGTACATATATTTATTACCTTCACCTAATGTGTCTATTGCATTCATAAACTTGTCATGAAGCTCTATTGTCCAACATAGCATGTTTGTCTTCTTCTTGGGTTCAATAATTTCCTATTCTTCACTAATTATTCCTTTATGGTTGTCCTTTCCACAGTCTCCCAATTCTTCAGATTTGAATCGCCTAATTTTTTCTTGATGTTTTTGGTATATACACCCATAATTTCTCAACCACATAGGTAGTTATAGGTTTCGAAAGAATATGGCAGGCACCATTTCCAAAACCAACTTTTGCAATGGATACGTCAAAATGAGTTGATGTTGTAAATGTTGCAAAAGATTCAAATTAAAAGATAGGAACGAAGGTACCATTTGTTCTTGGGTTGAGTCGCGGACTAGGTCGCTCTCTTTAAGACGTTTCGCGGCTCTGCCAAAAAATGTGCAAGCAGTCTAATAGCTTCGCCGTCCCCAGGATAAAACAGCTCAGAATCTTATCTGTCTCGTTCAAACAAATGCACAGTTGATGAACGAAATACTATCCACCCTTAATCTCTTGTTTGCTCGGAAACACCAATACAATGTATATAGATCAATAACAAGAAAATTTTCTTTTCTGATTGAAAAATACTAAAGCTTTTGTTTGCAAAAACTCTTCTCTGAAAAACAACTCTTTTCTTGTTTGCAAACTGTTTTGGTTTTTCTTATTATTTCTAAACTCTGAATTGTGTTTATATTTATAGGGAGAAAACACATTCGTTGAAATACGAAATCACGGCTAGATTCATCGCGTGGAGAGCGCAATTAAAAACATGTGGAAAATGTGTGGGTTTTAAGACAACATCTAGATACATGGATAAAATCCCGTCTAGATTCATCGCGTGGAGAGCGCAATTAAAACATGTGAAAAACGTGTGGGTTTTAAGACAACGTCTAGATACATGGATAAAATCCCGTCTAGATTCAATGACATAACAATTGCGTGGAAAACGTGAGAGAATACTGTGGCGCAACGTATGGCGAACGGTCTCCCTTCTCTAATTCAAAAAAATATTTTCGTTTAAATAAATTTTCAGTAAAAAGAATGGGTTGATCTCTAAATGACCCGACCCGACCTGACGGCGGCGGCGGCGGACGCGAGAGTCTATATCTCCCCTCCTCACAAAAGTGGGGTACCCCCAAGGGATCCAAACCTAAGTCCAAACAATCTCCTTATAAACTCTTACAATGAGTTGTATAGAAGATGTGAGACTAAAAATAGAAAGAGATCCAGAGATCAAAACCAGGTACACACCCATTTTCTTTTATTTAAAAAACCATATTTCCAACAATCTCCCACTTGAATTTTTAAAACAATTTTCATCGAACAATCTAAAAAATATAAGATTGTGCATAAACAAAAGTGTCTTTCGACTTGAACTCTTGCGTAGTGTTCATGCTTTAGATTATACTAGAGTAACTCGTAGTTTTGAACTCTATCTCTAAGAGACATTACACGCACAACCTTACTAGGGTGAAGTCTAAAAAACCCGTGCCTTAAGGCCATGCACATATATCCCAGTATAGTGAAGGCTCTAGGAATTTTGCCCACAAATTCCATAGGAAGCGGCCAAACTTCCACAATCACTTAGGCGAGTCTATCAAGAGTACTCTTGTAGCTAGGTAATCCACTCCACATAGAGTATAGATCTCATTAAGAGTTTTTAACTCATCCTACTATCGCTTCAGGAACTCATGCTTTAATCTAGGAATGAGATTGCTATTTTGTCAGCATGATTCACTTCATATCATTCACGACTTGTTATTACCCATTGAACCTATTTCTTGGGATCTCCAGTCTATAGGTTGGGTTACCATCATGAAGAACTCATCAATCTAAGGGCATTAGTCCCATTCCTTTCGAGGTTTTGAAAACCTTCTCTCTAGCTAATCCTTTCGTCAAAGGATCAGCCAAGTTCGCATCAGTTCGTACATGATCCACTCTCACAGCACCAGTAGACAAAAACTCTCTAACTGTACTGTGTTTACGACGTATTTGTCGTTTCTTGCCGTTATAATAACGGTTCTGTATTTTTGCAATAGCCTCGGTACTATTGCAATGGATCAAGACAGCTGGAATCGGTCTTTCCCATAAGGGGATCTCTGCTAGCAGGTTTCTTATCCAACTTGCTTCTTCACTAGCCGTGGCTAGTGCTATCATCTCTGACTCCATCGTGGACTGTGCTAGAATGGTCTGTTTCTTTGATTTCCAAGAAACAACTCCACCAGCTATACTGAAAATATAGCCACTGGTGGCTTTGGAGTCATCTGAGAGGGTGTTCCAATCAGCATCGCTATATCCTTCAAGGACAGCGGGAAACCTCTGATAATGTAATCCGAGGTTCTTAGTCCTCTTCAGGTACCTCATGACCCTTTTAATTGCATGCCAATGTTGTATATTAGGTCTACTGGTAAATCTGCATAGTAATCCCACGGCATAAGCTATGTCGGGTCTAGTGTAATCGGTAGCATATCTAAGACTACCAATGATGCTCGCATACTCAGATTGTCTAACACCGTTACCGGTGTTCTTGAACAACTTTACACTAGGATCATAAGGAGCACATGCAGGTTTACAGTCAGAGTAATTATATTTATTTAGGATCTTCTCTATATAGTGTGATTGATCCAAATAAATTCCTTTTTTCAGACCTAGTAATCTTGATACCAAGGATTACGCTTGCTTCTCCAAGGTCTTTCATATCAAAGTTCGCACACAATAAAACTTTCACTTTATTCACGGCATGAATATTAGAACCAAAGATAAGAAAATTATCCACATATAGACATATAATAGTGCAAATGCCATTTTTTTGGAACTTGTTTCAAATCGTAAAGGGATTTATCAAGTTTGCAAACTTTACATTCTTGCCCTGGAATAACAAAGCCTTCAGGTTGGTCCATGTAAATTTATTCTTCCAAATCGCCATTAAGAAACGCAGTCTTAACGTTCATCTGGTGCAATACTAGATTATGTATTGCAGTAAGAGAAATTAACACTCGAATGGATGTAATCCTGGTAACAGGAGAATATGTGTCAAATAAGTCTACATTTTCTCTCTGTCTAAACCCTTTGGCTACGAGATGAGCCTTAAACTTATCAATTAATATTACCATCGGGTTCCAATTTCTTCTAAAATATCCATTTACATCCTATTGTCTTGCAACCTGGTGGCAAATCAACTAAATGTCAGGTTCTATTAGACTCAAGAGAATACATTTCATCATCAATAGCTTCTTCCCAAATTTTGATATCTATAGATGATAAGGCTTCTTGAAAGCTAAGGGGATCCTCCTCGACTGTAAAGACATAGTAATCGGGTTCATAATTTTTAGAAGTTCGTTTCCGTTTACTTCTCCTAGGCTCAGATTTTATGGCTTTATCTGTTTCATTCATCCTGATCAAATGCACATTATTTGAGGAAGTACCCCCACTATTCCTCGAAATAAAAGGAAATTTATCTTCATAGAAATCAACATCGTTTGATTCTATAATAACGTGATCGTTAAGATTATAGAATCTATAAACTTTGTTGTTCATGGCATATCCTATGAATACACATTCATATGCCCTACTGACAAGCTTATTCCTGTTAGGATCAGGAATTCTAACATAAGCTAAACAACCCAAAGTTTTCAAATATGACAAGTTTGGTTGTCTATTTTTCAAAATCTCATAGGGAGAGGTTTTACTTTTCGATTTGGGGACTCTATTTAGCATGTAACAGACCGTCAAAATAATTTCTCCCCACCAGTGCGATGCAGCACCGGAGTTAAGTAGAATGACAACTACTAACTCAGTAAGAGTTCTATTTATTTATTTCAGCTTTGCCATTCATCTCAGGAGAATACGGTGCAGTTGTTTCATGAATAATTCATTGAGAATTATAAAACTCTATGAAAGTACTGCTGTCATGTTTAGTGCCTCTATCACTCCTAAGTCTCTTAATATTTCTATTATATTGATTTTCAACTTCAGTCAAAATAATTTAAACATGTCAAAGGCTTCACTCTTATTTTTCATTAAGTAGACAAAGGAATAATCAGAACAATCATCATCAATAAACGTAATAAGATAACGTTTTCCATTTCTAGTCAAAACAACATCAAGTTCACATTTATATGAGTGTATCAAATCTAAGGGTTCAGATTCTCTAACAACAGATTTATGTGGTGTTTTGATTATCTTAGTTTGGCTACAATAGTTGCACTTTTCAAAAACATTTAAGGACAGTTTTGGAATTAGTCCTAAGTTTCTCATGTTTTTAATAATACGCTTATGACAGAGTCTAGCATTCCAAATATAAAAAGTACACAACATGTAAGCAGAACGAGGTTGGAACAAGTAAACGACACCTCCTGGTAAGTCTATTTTCACCCAAAATGTGCAGGAAGGATAACCCAAGATAATGAGGATGTTGTTTGTGGGTGAATCTCTAGACAGTTTCTCTACTGGAAAAGACATTATCTCTGCACACTAATACCCAACATGGAAAACCACCATTATAGATAAAGGTATCTCCAGTTGTAAAGCTCTAAATCATGTGAATCTTATTCAATAAATTCAAACAAATATAACCCTCTTTCCAACCTTTCCAAATGTTACCATGGGGTTGTGTCCTTGCATTTATTCTACCATAACCTGTTTATGGAATGAATGATAAAATAAATTGATAAAACCGCTCCCAACCCAATTTTACAACAAGAGCTACCACACAAGGTAACAAAGATACATAAAGCAAACAAGACTAAACTCCAATCCTTGGAACAAAGTTTATTAGGCTAATGGATTCCAATTAAATTGACAGACTCATAAAAACAACAACCTAGCTAAAAAAGTTATCCTCACAAAACTCAACAGTATTAAATAATCACACTTACACACAGGTAATCAAACCAAAATCTCCCTAGAGACAAAGGGTATCATTACAACCTAATCTGTGAAGAAAGTTTGCACAAATCAAACTTCGAATAAGAACGGATCAAAACACTGTCAAGTTCTACAATTGACATAGGCTGTATCATTTCTACCATTATTTTCATTACTTGTTCCATGTCCTTTCTTTATTTCCGTAATTTGTATTATGGAGAATACTAAATATCATTGAAGGGATCATTCTTTCGATCTTATAGAAAATTATGAAAGAAGGTTGTAGTCATGGCAGAAATAAATCGTCTTAAAATTGTTGTAAATGTTGTAAAAGATTCAAATTAAAAGATAGGAACGAAGGTACCATTTGTTCTTGGGTTGAGTGTCGGACTAGGTCATTCTCTTTAAGACGTTTCGCGGCTCTGCCCAAAAATGTGCAAGCAGTCTAATAGCCCCGCCGTCCCCAGGATAAAACAGCCCAGAATCTTATCTGTCTCGTTCAAACAAATGCACAATTGATGAACAGAATACTATCCACCCTTAATTTCTTGTTTGCTCGGAAACACCAATACAATGTATATAGATCAATAACAAGAAAATTTTCTTTTCTGATTGAAAAATACTAAAGCTTTTGTTTGCAAAAACTCTTCTATGAAAAACAACTCTTTTCTTGTTTGCAAACTATTTTGGTTTTTCTTATTATTTCTAAACTCTGAATTGTGTTTATATTTATAGGGAGAAAACACATTCGTTGAAATACGAAATCACGGATAGATTCATCGCGTGGAGAGCGCAATTAAAAACATGTGAAAAACGTGTGGGTTTTAAGACAACATCTAGATACATGGATAAAATCCCGTCTAGATTCATCGCGTGGAGAGCGCAATTAAAACATATGAAAAACGTGTGGGTTTTAAGACAACGTCTAGATACAGGGATGAAATCCCGTCTAGATTCAATGACATAACAATTGTGTGGAAAACGTGAGAGAATACTGTGGCGCAACGTATGGCAAACAATCTCCCTTATCTAATTCAAAAAAATATTTTTGTTTAAATAAATTTTCAGTAAAAAGAATTAGTTGATTTCTAAATGACCCGACCCGACGGCGACGGGCGCGAGAGTCTATCTCTCCCCTCCTCACAAAAGTGTGGTACTCCCAAGGGATCCAAACTCAAGTCCAAACAATCTCCTTATAAACTCTTTCATAATGAATTGTATAGAAGATGTGAAACTAAAAATAGAATGAAATCCAGAGATCAAAACCAGGTACACACCCATTTTCTTTTATTTAAAAAACCATATTTCCATCAGTTGATGCAGACAATACTGTTTAAAGAACTAGTTAGAATCGAAATCATTGTAAGTAGAAGAATAAAAACTGATTGAAACCACTGTAAGCAAATCCTCTGCTCAATACTAATGCTCATAAACCCTATCAATACACAATAATCTTTATTTATGGTGATGAATTCATCCATACACTCTATCAATGCACTTGAATCATAAACCCTAAATGATGCATTCATTCATCCATCAAACAAAGACACGAAAATTCAAGAACAATTGCAAGAAAAAGTAACTAATTGGAACATAATTGGAGGTGATGGAGCCAATCTGCCTTCTTGTTTGAATTGGTAAGGACAAACAAGTGAGATGGAGAGTTGAGAAGTGCGAGACACGAAGCCATCATCGATAAGTCACGAAATCACAACGACACCTTTGAGAGCTAAATGCAATTCGAACCCATAAATTGATCGATCGATTGAGACACATAAATCGATCGATTCAGGCACATGAATCCAGAGTGAAGAAGAGATCGAACTAGAGTGATGGAGAGATCATCGATTGAGAGAGAGATTTGCAGCAGAGTGAACTGCTCGAAGGTGATGATATGGCTCGAAGGTGAAGTAGCAGACAGAGGGTTTTGTAGAAGAGGGGTTTTGAACATGTAGTTCAAACATTTTTTTTGAGTTAAAGACTTGTAATTCCAAATTCAAAAGGGAGTTACAAGACTTGTAGCCGATCATTTAGCTCGGTTGCACCAACTCCTTATTGCACATTTCTTTGATTTACAAGACTTGTAGACCTTTTGGAATGTTTCGCTTTGTTACATCAACTTAAAATGTGTAAGACCAACTTACATTTTTTTTATGAAAACGATTTTATTGAGTGCCCTTATTTATTTATGCAAAATATAAAAAGTAAAAAATAAAAATTAATGACATTTGAAATTGGGTTCATACATGTACATTGAATATGTTCTAGATTTAGAGATTTTTTATTCACAACTATTTCAATGCTATTAGAAGTTAGAAATACATCTATTTTTTCAATGACATTTTTTATTTCAATAATTGGAGTTGTGAATCCATTGTTTAGTTGCTCAAAACAATAACTACCAAGCCGATGAACATAGAAGATGGGAAGGAGGCTAGGAGTCATTTATCTTACTCATTGTAATTAAGTATTGATGTTTTAGAGTTGAAAATAGTGATCGATCTCAAATCATACCGCAAGTGATGGTTATCTATTGAGTTAGATAACAACAAAATACGGGTCGAATTCCACAAGGAGAGCTATAAAATATCGGAAAACTAATCTTTCAAATCTCTTTTGAAACTTAACCTAGTTAGAAAAGAATTGACGGGTGAAGTGTTTGAACTAAAAATACAAAATAAAACCTAAATATGAGAGTTAGGACTTTGAGTTTACCATCATGATTAGATGTCACCATTAGGCCACTCTTCGATTATTCTTTCCCAAATTCATTAACACATTGTAAGGTAGATTCTCATCTCACTTTAGGATGGAAGATATGGCAATATGAACAATTGATTTCAAGCCTAAAATATATTACTAACATAAGAATCAAATGTGGATTTAAAAGCATACATGGAATCATACTTAAATTAAATATCATATATCTAACAAATCACAATGAAACTTAGACTAATAATATGTAAACATTATAAGGAGCTTGTCAAATAATGGCAAGTATAGAAACCTATCTAATCTTGAGTTTAAGAAGTAGAAGAAGAAAACATGAATTGAATTCATATCATGAAACACAAAACATGTTACTTACCTCATATGTTCATGATACAACCAAGCAACAAGATCAATCTAACTAAACTTGCTTCTCAATTACATGAAAATGGAAAGAAAAATCTAAAAGATAGCCATCTTGGAACTATCCTCCCAAGGGCTCACCCACACCCTAAGATGGGATGTTAGCCAAACATGGTAATCTTTAGGCCTTCCCCCTACTTATTACTCTAAATGCTACAAATACTACTACAACTACTCTCAATTTTCTTTCTTTTCCAAAGTCCCCTCAAGTATACTCCAAGCATAAGGTATTTATAGGTAGAGAAGAATGGGAGGTGGAGTAAAATAAAGAAAAAACGTTGGCATAAAATAAGGAATTGTATTGAAGAATGGATAGTGGAGTAGGAGGTGGAATAAAATAAGGAAAATATATTGGCATAAAATAAGGAATTGTATTGGAGAATGGATAGTGGAGTAGGAGATGGAATGTGTAGAGATTCTTTTTGCTATGTTGAAGTTGCATGTGGATGATCAATTTGATTTCCTCGAGATTCGTAGATGATGATACTTTTTTGGGCTTGATTTCATGGGCCTTTGGGCTTGAAAATCCTTAATCCTTGATAATGCATGTGTGAACTTTCAATGGGCTTTTTAGTTGTTGAACTTAGCCTTATTGTGTCATTTTGTGCATATTTGATGATTAATACTTGAATTCCTACGTTATACACAAAATACACTAATGAAAATATTTTATTAATTAATATGACATAACAAATATAGAATTAGAGACGTAAAATGTATCATTTATAAGCCTATCAAATTCTCCAAAACCTACATTTTGCTAGTCCTCAAGTAAAAGAAAAATAAAAACTAACTCACTTTCGTAAGAATCACGATTATATTTAGCATATGTATGTAATAAGCCTTTAAACCTCTAGGTTCCCCTAGTGGACGAGTTGTAGTCTCGTGAGGGTTTCCAGAAATGATACCCACAAACATTTGTGATACTCGGGACTCGGACTCAAAAATTGGTAAAAAATAACTCTTTCCTTATTTAACCTCATAGAGTTCCTACTTGAATGCATAAGCTTGAAGAGATGTATTCTTGTAACTTATTGGTCAGTATTAAGTCAATAAGTGACTTCAGTAAGCACTATACAAAAGACATAAGAATTATTCATTCAAGTTTGTATTATGAGTTTGATCATCTTCTTTGTTGCAAACTTCAGTTTAAAAGTGGACATATCTCTGGTTCACATTCTAGAAAATTCGCTTCAACTTCAAATCTCACTAGGTATATAATCACTCAGAGATTTGGCTTTTTCTTTCAAATGTATGTGAATAAGATAAAACAATGAATAAGAGATAGTTCACATACAAAAAAAAGATGGGAATTCGAGAATAAAATAAATATGATCTCAAGAAGGAATATCATCCGCTGAGAATGTTGATTCATTCACCACAATATTTTTTAATTCACCCTCCACACTTTGGCCATATATTCCTAAGGATCAAAAGATTTTGACTAGGTTGTGACGGAGCTTAGAACAGGGTAACATTGAAGGTTAAGGACAAACAAAAGTATTTTTGATAAGGTTAGAGGTCTTCTTTAAGTGTTGAACTTCATGGATTGGTTTAACTCCTTTTCTATTAAAGAGCTTTACATCTTCATGGATGTGAAAAACAAAGCCATTTTTTTTTTGTGATAGCCTTGTACAAAATGGTAATGGGATATGAAGCTTTTTTTGGCACTAAGAAGTATATACGTATTCCATTGATGGTGATAAACCCTTTTTTCTATCATTCGTCTCCAACCTTTCTCAAAAGCACAAGGGTCAGGAAAGCATAATTGGGTTATTTGGGTTTATCGATTTGTGGGTTAACAACAAAACTGTTAATATGTCAAGCTTCAAACGAGCTCTAAATGTAAACAATACTTGGGTAGGTTAAAAAGCTCAATCTAGGCAAACAATGATTTTTCTTCTTTTCGTAAGAATTAAATGGTTTCTATGCCTTGGGTGAATTTCAGAACATAATGTAGTGGTATGATTCAACTTTGATATTTATTCTCAATTTTTGACATAAACAAAAAATTATAGAAATCATGCAACAAGATAATGTAAGACTCAAGAAATTATGAATTAATGTATAACCCTCAGAAAGAAGAAAAACTAGAAATCTCACAGGGTTCAAGTCTCCATTATTATCTCATATTCACCAGATAATTCGGGAATGGGCTTTGATGATGATGATGATTCACCAGATAATTAATCCACTTTTTCAATTTTAAATAAGAACATTGAAGCTAAAATACACTCTCAATGTAAACTCTTAGAAAATGCATAGCTTGTGAGTAGTACAAACTATTATCTAGTATTGACAAACTACTAACTTTCAAAGCTTCAAATCCTACACACAAATGTCTTTGCAACTAGATTTATGGAACCTAATCTCGTCATAGATAAGTATTCGGGTTACAAAAATAAAAAGAAAAACATTTTTTTTAAATTGACTCAATAAATTGAACAACCCATTTTCAAATGAGACATAAAATTTGAAATATCTCCCCCCAAACCTAAATCAAACATTCTCCTCAATGTTCTAAAATAAGACACCGTGGGTCAAACTTAAACAAAAAAGAGACAATAATAAATAGAAATTGAAAAAGTATACCATTAAACAGCTTGAGTGCTCAAATGACTTTTGTTAAGATCCAAAAGTAGGCTCCAATCAAATCAAGTCAAGTGATTTTTTTAGTTGACCTAATATGTACAATAAAATCTTAGTCTAACAATAAATCATACAATAACAACCTAAAAATTTGTGGGTCATACCAAACATGTGTATATGGGATAATAAGATGCAAGTGATTTGACATGCCCCACAAGTGAGAAAGTATTTCCTCCAAAGAATGATACAAGTTTAATTTGTCAAAAGGAATAAAATTAATTTGGTGTTCTAGGAGATGCCATGAGTTAGGCTTGGATAGGTCATCGACCTCTTTAAGTTTTTCACAATTTGTTTTACATTTCCCAAAATAATCCTCCAAGGTTTTTTGAAATATGCAATTCAAGTATAAACTCGGGAAACTTCCTAATACTGGGGAGAATGCTAACAAATTTCTCAGATTTCACATTTGTATTGGATATGGATGCTCCAACAATGGTCAAAAGAGGAATATCACCACATGGTAGCTTAATTGGTTCTTCTTTTGTGTCACCCTCTAAAGTGTATGTATGATCAATAATGGGTGACACATCAGTAAACATATAGTCAGCTAAGGAGTGATTAGACAATTTTACAAGCTCACCGTGCTTATCCATGTTATCCTCTTGAGCACAAAATTCGTGATTCATCCACAATCCGTTTTCACCGCATTGTCTCACAAGTTTCATCCAGTCATTATGCTCTACTTGGGGAGTTTGAGGGGTTGATATATGTATATCAATGTGGTACAATTCATCAGATATCTCACTCTCCTCTAATAGATTTTCTTTATATTCCTCCTTTACATTCATCAATGTATCCTTTTTGACACCTTAAATCCCAAATTTCAGACAAAAGTTGGTCAGTAGCCTGCTGACTTTATTTTATCTCTTGTATGGAATGACTTAAGGATTACATATATTGATCTAGGCTCTCTTAGAATGAAGGAGAAATGTTAGTTTTCTCTCATAAGCTAATTGGGCATGCAGATGATGTGGATTGCATATTTTGCATGACGTGGTATGGATTGGTTTCTACCGAATGTATTGTAGGACAACTAAGGTAAGACCCATTGTCATGCACACATTGGGAATCAAAGGATGGTGTGAACCTAAAAGGTTCATAACCCCAATTGGGTTGGTGTTGGTTCCAAGATGGTTGGTTTGCATATCCATTTTGTGAAAAATGATTACCATAAACAAAATTTGATTCTAAGGGTTGACCTCGGTTTACAAAGGCAAAATATTTTACCTAGGCATTGTCGTGATCTTCACAATGAAAAACCATAATTGTATGGCTCCTAATATAAGATAAACTTCTTGACATTGAACTTGAATCAATCTTGATTGGATTAATTTTTTTTTGTGTTTTTTTATATGTCTAAAATCTAATGCAACCTAAGATGATATGATCTAGACTAAATGCAATATGCGAATGCACATAAATTGAGCTACTAATCATGACACAAAAACAAGGCTCAATTAATTCCTATCCATCCATCTAGCAAGCAACAAGTTGATTATCTTCAATTAAGTGCAAGGGACGATCGAATTTTAAAACTCAATCTAATTGAAGCGGAGAATGATTTTGAGCATCTCAAAATCAATTCTCACCCTAATTAGATTTTCCCATATATCTTGTAAGCAAGTAAGAGGTAGTTTATTACGTAAAAATTCCTTAGATCACCACACTAGGTAGAGATGCGCTCTAGCTAGGTTTTACCTTGTTTGGTATGCTAGAGCTGGCTAAGCCTTTGAAGGGCGTCTTTAAGATCCATGGATTTCTTAGGATTTTAAGCTACGATTTAAATACTTTCAAGAACCCATGTGTTCCTAATAAAAATAAGATTAGACTTGTGAGAAACTCCATCGAAGCACCACTCTCTAGGCGAAAAGGTAAGAAATGGCGGTGCAGTCACATTGGTCTTTACCGGCGCATACCAATTGTCACTAAAGCAGCTTTACTTCGAAAGAGTTCAATCACAGTCTATTCCTTTTTTTGAGGTCCTATGAACACCGTTCTAATTGGCTCTAGTTATTTGAGTTCATTTTATTAAATTTGGCCAAGTTTGAACGTATTGGAGTGATGAGGTAGGTGATCAAATCCTACTCAGTTGCAATTAGCCAGGTCCGCTCTTATGTAGTTTTGCACAATTCGATATCTTGCAAAAAGTTTAAACACTCAAAAACATTTCAGAAACACTTCTTGCAAGAGATTTGAAGTGGGTTGAGAGAGGTACCTCACTTTGCTTTCGGTTGTATCTTAGGCCCTGTTTTAGTTATTACAACTTAATAATACAAATTCAAATCCTCACAATCACTCAATTTTTTTTTTCTAATTATGATCCAAGTGTCCTCCATTGTTCACTAAGTTCACCAAAGCTATTCTCCAAGTATCCTTTATGCGCAAAACCTGAAAATTATACCATAGGAGAATGATTAATGGTTTCAAATACGAAGTATAGAACCAAAGTTTTTTAAATCATTCAAGTTTGGCAAAATAGTGTATTGCTGGAAATTTCCAGAACTGACAAATCGACTTTAAAAAATCGTGCAGAGTTCAATTCTTGATGAAATTCAGATTTTCAAATTTTCATGGATTGCTAACAAACCAAAGTTTTCAAAGAAAAACTCTTAAAATTCATTTGGCAGCTAGAAGGTTACTGAAATTCGAGGTGAACGAAAAAAATAGTACATTGTCCAGATTGCGTAGATGCTACGAGAGTTCAAATTATGTTTCAACCGGTTATCCAAATTGAAATCCAAAAGATGATCTAGAAACTAGACACGATGTAGAACATGATATAACTTGGAAACGCTCAAAATAGAATCATAAATCAGTAGAAATAGGTGTCCAAACAACAGTCAAATTTCAGCACAGGTAGTCCAACTTCAAAATTTCAGTTCTCACTAACCTTTTATCCAATGAACCAATAAAAAGATGTCCGTGAAAGCACATACCATGTATATTTACCAGATAAATAAAAAATAAAATAGTAAACGTTAGATACTAAAAAAAAAACCTTGAAGATGTTCAGATTCGAGAGTATAAAATGTTAACAAATAATGCAAATGTACCTAAACTATGAAAATGAACCTAAACTAAACTAGTGATAAGCATTCAAAATTGAATTTAAAACTAATTTTCCATTGTTCTCCCCAGCAACGGCACCAAAAACTTGATCGATATCAAATCTTACCGCAAGCGGACGGTTATCTATTGAGTTAGATAACGGAAAATACGGGTCGAATCCCACAATGAAAGCTATAAAATATCAGAAAACTAATCCTTCAAATCTCTTTTGAAACTTAACCTAGTTAGAAAAAAATTGATGGGTGAAGTGTTTGAACTAAAAATACAAAATAAAACCTAAATGTGAGAGTTAAGGCTTTGAGTTTACCATCATGATTTGATGTCACCATTAGACCACTCTTTGATTAATCTTTCCCAAATCCATTAACACATCCTAAGGTAGATTCTCGTTTCACTTTAGAATGGAAGATATGGCAATATGAACAATTGATTTCAAGCCTAAATTATATTACTAACATAAGAATCAAATGTGGATTTAAAAGCATACAAGGAATCATACTTAAATGAAAAACCATATATCTAACAAATCACAATGAAACATTAGACTAATAATATGTAAACATTATAAGGAGTTTGTTAGATAATGGCAAGTATAGAAACCTATCTAATCTTGAGCTTAAGAAGTAGAAGAAGAAAACATGAATTGAATTCATAACAAGAAACACAAAACATGTTACTTACCTCATATGTTCATGATACAACCAAGCAACAAGATCAATCTAACTAAATTTGCTTATCAATTACATAAAAATGGAAAGACAAATTTAAAAGATAGCCATTTTGGAGCTATCCTCCCATGGGCTCACCCACACCCTAAGGTGGGGGATGTTAGCCAAACATGGTAATTTTTAGGCCTTCCATCAACTTATTACTCTAAATGCTACAAATGCTACTACAACTACTCTCAATTTTCTTTCTCTTCCAAAGTCCCCTCAAGTATACTCCAAGCATGGGGTATTTATAGGTGAAGAAGAATGGGAGGTGGAGTTAAATAAGGAAAAGATGTTGACATAAAATAAGGAATTGTATTGGAGAATGGATAGTGGAGTAGGAGGTGGAGTAAAATAAGGAAAAAATGTTGGCATAAAATAAGGAATTGTATTGGAGAATAGATAGTGGAGTAGGAGGTGGAGGTGGAGTAAAATAATGAAAAAATGTTGGCATAAAATAAGGAATTGTATTGGAAAATGGATAGTAGAGTTGGAGGTGGAATGTGTAGTGATTCCTTTTGCTATATTGAAGTTGCATGTGGATGTTCAATTTGATTTCATCGAGATTCATAGATGATGATACTTTTTTGGGCTTGATTTCATGGGCCTTTGGGCTTGAAAATCCTTGATCCTTGACAATGCATGTGTGAACTTATAATGGGCTTTTTAGTTGTTGATCTTAGCCTTATTGTGTCATTTTGTGCATATTTGATGATTAATACTTGAATTTCTGCGTTATACTCAAAATAAACGTAATGAGATTATTTTATTGATTAATATGACATAACAAATATAGAATTAGGGGTGTAAAATGTACCATTTATAAGCCTATCAAATAGTGGTTGGATACACTAAGTAACTTTTATAAATTAAATATGTAAACTAAAGTTGGTGCAACCAAACCAAACAGTCGGGTACATGTAGCAACTCCCCTTAAAAAATATTGATGTTGCTACTATCCATTTTGGTGTAGTGGTTGCATGTCTCGGTTACTTCGTTGTATGTTCGTTTTCGCACACATTTTTAGCACGCCATTATGTCCCGTATGTCACTCCGTGAGCGGTCTATTCATTTCTCAGTTGTTTAAAAGATGTTTTGGCTATTTTTCTCCTTTTTTTACGCCATCTTTGTTGTTAGTGTTATTTATTCTCCTCAATTGCCTATTTTTCCTCATTCCTTCTTCTCCGTTTATGATGTCTGATGGTGACATGTTAGGCGGTGATCAGCTTTCTACCTGTGAGGCTTATTTTTTCCTAAACAAAGCCTCTCAGGCTACCCTGGATAGTGTCCGTTCCAGCTATGCTTTTCCGGACGACCTTGAAATCGTTATTCCTCGTGAAAACGACAATCCTTGTTGCCCGAGGAAAGGATATATTGCACTTTATCCTCGCATGTTCTTCGCCGATCTTCGGTTCCCAGTTCTAGAGTTGTTCTGGTCATATCTGGACTTCTTAGGCATTCCTCCTACTCAAATGGGCCCGAATAGCTATAGGGTTATGGTTGTCACGTATGCGAGGGCCATTCTTTCTAGTATCTCTTTAACCCCTTGAATCTTGCACTTTTTGGTGGGGTTCAACGTGAGGTCCAACCATACATGTTTCCTGTATTCTCCTGCGTGTTTTGGTAACCTTAATGATGACATCAGGGGCTAGTCGCGGGATTGGTTTTATGCGTCTGTCGGCTCTGGCTACTTCAATTTGTGGGGTCTTCCGATAGTAAGGTCTTTCTGAATTCCTCTTAAGCACCGAAATATGAAATTGATGGCTAGGGAGTAGATTATCAGTGAGCGCTTCTTGGAGCTTTCGGTAGTTCCATTGGACTCCTATCTTACTGATGATAAGGTGAGGCGCGGTGGTCTATATATCATGAATGAGACTGAAAGGGCTTTGCTGACCAAAAGGCAGGTTGCGGAGATTGATGCCCGTGTTTTTGGTGATGAAGTTGGCATTGATAAAAAAGTGAGCTCTGATGTTACGGATTCCATTGCTCATGTCCGTAGTGTTACCGGTCCTCCTTCTAGAAATAGGAAAGTAGTGAGGCCTGTTAGTCCATCGAAGCGGTTGTTCATGTCTTCCGATCTCATGCCGGAGAAGAAACAACTTGTTGACTATGTGCGTCGCACCTCCCTTGTTCATTTTTTACTGATATCAGCTTCTGTTGATAGAGATTCTTCGAGGGAAGACCGTTGCTCCCTGCAAGAGGCGGAAGAGATGAAGCTAGCTCTGGAGAGGAGTGAGAAAGATATTGTTCATCCTCTGGACGATGGTGAATATAAGTTTCTTTCTGCTTATGGTGGCCTTGATGTTGTCAAGTACTCCGATGAGGATCCTCGGTCTTTGGATGACAAGATGTTCCAATTGCTTGTTGTTCAATCTAAAGAGCTTGGTTGTCGAGATCAGGTTCCCGAGTTGTAGTCTTGTCCTCCTTCTTCCCCTCTTGCTGATGGAGGGATGGAGGTCCTTCCTTCCCCAGTTTACTTGAGTTATCCTACTGTTATTCGCTCTGTTTTCTGCTGGACAACGAAAAGGTGATGGAGGTTCTCCTGTCGTTCCTTCGTCTTTCCCGACCATGGGTGGTGGTGGTTCCTCCATACTATCTGATCACCGCATTCTTTATTCGCGGGTTACTTGGAAGGAACCTACTCCTGAGGAGATCCGGGTTAAATCGAATGGGAATTTTTGCTGGTTCTCTCGTCTTGGAATGTAAGATGGTGCATGTAAGCTGATAAATGAATGGCACAGACGGTCGGTGGAGAGGCCCTTGATGTTCGTGTTGAACCCGAACCTTCATCTTGAAGATGGTGTTAGGCTTATAATGGAGGGGATGACTCATTTCACCTATGCAAGAATGATGGGCTTGAGTCATTAGGTCAATCACAGTCTTATGGTTTCTTTGGAGGGGAAGCTTTTTGTGCTGCTGCTGGTATTCTCCCATGTTCTTTACTAGTATGATGCATTAAAAGTGCAATGCTTGAACGAACCAAAGCGGTTGAAGTTGCTCGGGCGTCGTTGGCCGAGGTGGAGGGTGCACGAGATCGATCTGTGGTTGCGCTTGAATCCCTAAGAGCGGACCAAGAGGGCATCCGCACACGTTTGCACGATGTGGAGAAAGAACTTTCCTATGAGAAGGCGCTTCATGATGAGGCTGCACGGGCCATGATAGAACATTCTAACAATCGCGATGTTGCTGAGAAAACGATGGAACAATTTTTGTCTTCGCTTGACAAGGCCAAGGTTGATTCCTCTGTGATTCTTACAACTGCCGAGTGGCAACTCATCACAGTAAGAAGTGAGCTTGATTTTGTTAAGGATAGACTTCGTTCGTGGGTGCGGCTAACTCCTCGAGGGGTAATTGTAAGATTTTTCGAGGTAAAAAAGCCTCTGACCAATTAGAAACAAAAATAAATAAGAACGTAGTCCCAATAAAGGGCACCCAAGGACCATATTCTTCTCCAATTTGAGTTTTACTCAAGTCTTGAATGAATTCAATGACATAATTCGAAGAAATTCTGACCGTCAGTAGGAATGGTTTGTGGATTTCGAACAACTATAACGACTGAACCTAGTAAGATATCCATTACAACCCAAGAAGTAATAAGTACATGGGCATGCACCTGGAAACCTCTGATTTGCCAATAGAAATGTTGCCCTACACCCCTAAAAATTGGATATGGCCTACACCCTAAATATTTGGATAACGGTGATCTATCCTAAATATTTGGATAACTCAATCACTTGCTGCCGATAGTCTTCAGTTTTCTTATTTGTCCAAATGTTAATGATTTTTTATTATCTCAATTATAGTTAAAGGAAAAACAAATTATGGCTTTAATTTGTGGAGGTGGTAGACTGGCAGCATGTTGTTGATGGTCGGATTGAGATTTTGGATTATATTGACGGTCTTGGTGTTGACTTGTCTCAGTATCGTCATCTGGTTTATCAGATTTTCGAGGACGTGGAAGGTGTCGCTGAAGATCCTCCGGGTGTCCTAATGGCTGAAAAACTGTCTCATCCTCTTGAAGGAATCCCCGTTGTTGATCCGGCTCCTACAGGTGGTATTGTTGAGAATGTTACAGATCTTTCCCCTTAGTTTTCCATTACTACTTTTGAATGTAATCGAACGAATTTTGAATGATAAGAATTAGCTCATTTATCGACTTTGTTCATCTGTCGTTGTTTTGATAATTTGTGTTTGATGTTCAACATATATGTCTGTAGCAACCTTTCGGTGATTTTATTTTTTCTATGCTTTAGTACGCATGTCTTGATCTTGTGTTTATTGTCTTTGAATTTTTTTGGAAAGCTGTTTTGTTTGCTTATTTTCTCTTTTGTTGAATTATCACCCCTGATTTTTTTTTTTGGAAAGTGAGCTGGGTTTTTATAGGATCCCATAACCTATCAACAAGGTGCGACCTACAGGTCAACACCATAAGAAAGTAATCATGTCGCCAGCGGGTCTCTGTCACGCCCTGATTTTCGAAGAAAAACGAAAATCCTAAAATCCATGTAGGATTATCCGTTTCCCCAAAATTCGGGACGTGAAATTCAATAACAATATAAACATTTAGCAGCAATGACAAAAATATGGTTTAGAAAATAGGAACAAACTAAAATTTATACAAAACTCTAACCAGGAAAAACTGACGTCGCTAGCCCCACTAGCGGAACTCACGTAACGCTGCTTAAAAGTCTCTAAACCTGAAAAGCTAATCGGCTACATTCCCAAAGGAATGTACCCAAGAAGCAAAAGCTCACTTGGGTCAGCAATAGAGCTGGTGTGAGAAATCTTCATCCCAAAATCAATAAAATCGCACGTGATAAACATCAAGCTAAACACAAACAATACACAAACACACCAAAAAGTAGTTCCTCAACGAAGCAAAAGTGTAATCCAAGAAACACAGTTCCCAGAATTTAGTTCCTCAACGAGGCAATCATATCATCATCCCAACTAAGTAAAAATGCATTCATTTATACTTACCCTATAGGAGTCGACTATGGCAAGTCTGACCTGCAGAAATGTTAGTGGACTTGCCATCCTGCATGGAAAGGATTAGAAACAATGTAAACGTAATTTATTCATTTTTATTTGAATTTGGTTCAGCTTTTTAACGGAATGATCACTTAGACGATACCACATTCGCACCACCTCTGTGCCGAACATACATGCCCGTATGCCTCTCTCATATAAAAGAAGGACTACTCCGTCATCCATGCCCAAGTGGGGGCATCACATACAGGCATGCATCGCAGATACTCCTAACTATATGAGTACCAAAAGCCACCCTTGTGCTATCAATGCGCATAAACTCACGTCACGTTTTTTACGGATAAATATCAAAGCCTATTTTAGGCATACAAATTCACCTCATTTCCGCAAGACTAACCCGAAGGTTATTTTAGTTTCTCTAGTAAGAAATGGGTGCCCCAACTCCGCAAGATGACCCACTGGTCATTTAGTTTCTCTAGTAAGAGAGTGGAAATAATAAACAAAAGAGGTGTGGTAGTTCTAAGTGATACAAGTCCAAGTGGTTTATATTTTCAGAAATCAAGGTTTACCAATATCAATTATTTTTGATAATTCATAACTCCTCCACAATGACATTTTGTCATACATAAATTGATTCACAATCTATCCACCCACATTTTTGGGGAAAAACATAGCATATTCATAAATCATGTTTTATAATAACACGGTGATCAAGTGACATTTTGTCATTCATAATGAAATCCACCCTTTCCTTTGGGAGAACATACCCAGTTCAAGATGCATACATACAGAGGAACACCATTAATCTTAAATGGTCCTACATCAATATTAAACATAACAAGCCATAGTGCAATATCAAACACTACTCCACATAGTACTCTCCATGTGAATGTGATTTTAGGGAAAAACACATACATCCTAGTTTGACAGAAAGTATCTCAAATGTTGAAATCCAACAAAGCCACTACATGCAATCTCCGAAAAGATAATTTCAACACATAAACATGCAAGTGCATGACAAACATGGGTGGACTCTAACTTACACCAAAGCAACCATCCAAATCCCAGCACAGCACACCTATCTTAAGTTGTTTGAAAACATTCACAAATTCCTAGTTAACACCAAATAACTCTACATGTTAAGAGTGGACTCCGCTTCAATCACACATTTTGCACCATTAGGCATGACATCACACAACTCATCGTCATTATCTAAATTCCCAATTCTAAATGGCTTCTCTATGTATTTATAATATATGCTGATTACTCTCCCTACCAGCCATACATTTGAACAATTAAATATTTCAGTCTTTCATTGTCATGTAGCATGCTAGAATAGATACGCACATATATGGTACTGAAAATGACAATAACTGCAATTACTAATGACTCCTACTGATATTGATCAGTGTTACGATGATCCACGCTACTTAACATAATATTCAAAATATATATACTATATACAAGGTTGACACAGTTACTTAACATAATATTCAAAATAGATTTACTATATACAAGGTTGACACAATAACTGGAACCAAAGAAGAGTCTTAGAGGCTCAATTAAATGCCATATTGCCATTTTCAATTTTTCTGGTACAGTAATAATCAACTGATAACACATAACTAAAAAGCATCCTCATGAGGACTTCCACCAAGACCCTATGTCCATCAAGCTCCTAGTTTACCTTCAGTTTTCCATGAAGCATAGTTCCAAACATGAAAAAAACCCAATTCTATTACATACCTCTATAATGTCATGGCCCTCCTATCATGTGGCCTGAAAAGTCTCCAGTATGCTACTACTACTTATGACTATGCTATTTCAGTCAATCACTGAGTGAGAGTGGGATACCCACCATAATGGTCCGTTGCACATAAACTCATATAATCAATCTATTATTAACCGAGTCTATTATCACTATAGCTAACTATGCACCCCTGCTCTTTGCCATAAAAGACATACCCTGGAGTCAAATTTTCTATCAAATGTTTCACAAAGATATCCTTGATGCATGTGCATTTATGCAAAACTGCTAGGTCAAAGAAGTAAGATGCCTGAATGAAGAGAATGTCAGCTTGAAAAGGGCTCTGTGGTGTTTTGAATCTAAAAGAAAAAGGCATCAGACACACTATATCGACTCTTGGACTCGAGTAGAAACAAGGCTAGACACTAGGTTAAGATTATTTTGAGACATATCCATTTGCTTTCTAAAACACAAGATAGTAGCCACTCCAACACTGGTTTTCAAGCAGAAAGCTTAAGAGAAGCCTTTCCAAACAAAACAACAGCAACAAACCATAACAACAAACAATAACAACAATAGGAGAAATGCAAGATTCGCAAAACTGGACATACAGTCATTTTAGATCTAAGTGAGACTCAGCAAGTTCTTCTATAACTAAAAAGGCCCAAATTTAATTCATGTTCCTCGCAAGCAATAAGTTTCAAGACTTCCACTGATACACACACTGGATCAACCCTGAATCAACTAAGAATCCATCTCGATTCAGATCCTGTAACAACTCTGCACTCAGCTGTAAATATCCCTCTAAAATCAATTGAAACAATCCCCAAAACAGCCATTAAAATCAGCTGGAAATAGCCCCAAAACCTACTGGAACAACATGTCAACCCAGCTGAAACAGAATTGAAAACACCTCTGAACTGCTACTACTTGGAGTGTAAAATAGCTACAAGTCTATGCTGATTTTGGAGCAATAGTAGTCTAAAAAAAAGCAACATAAATAACAAGAGTTTCTAGGGAGAATAATGCTAAATTTTGGGTGCAACAATAATCGAGAAAGGGTGTTAGCTAATTTGAATTGGCTTGGAATATCAGCCAAACTTAAGTGTCCAAAAGAGACAGGATTTAGTGTAAAACAACGACTGAAACAGGGTGTTAACTAGCCAATATTGAGTCTTACTTTCTCATGCAACAAGCACTAACTTAGCTGGGTTATAAGATTCACAAAGTCATCCAAACCATCTTCAGCACCAATGTCACTGATCTGACCAGAACATTATCAATGTTATCCCACTCTCGTCACTATTGTCACCACTGTCACTGTTCCAACTAGCTACAAACATCACCACTTCAAATATTTGTGCTAAGACCACCATTCCCACCATTGATAAACAACACACAAATAACGCCATCATCAAAATCACTAGTATCATCACGAACCCCTTTCAAGAAAATGTTTAAGGTAGTGAAATTGGAGATTTGGGTGATCAAGTAAGCATAATTTTGGATCCCATTAGGAGTTAAACCTTGTTAGAAAGTTTCAGTGACTGATTGTTCAAGTCCCCAAAACACAAAATAAAACCCTAAATTTTGAAATTCACATTCAAATAAATGTAACCCTATTTTATTTAATTCAAAATAAAATAAATTAGTTTTATGAAATTCAGGGGTGTTACATTATACACACGTTAAATGGAATCTCGTCCCGAGATTCGAAAGCTAAGAAAGTTGACTGATTTTCGAAAAATACGAGTTGTCAAACAAAAGAAGATTTTAAAACACAAATTTCAATTGAATTTTAGAAACAGAAATTATTTATTGTTATTGAAAAAGTAAGGGTGTTACAGTCTCGAACCTAGGACGTGGGGGATAAACCCACATAGCCCTAACCACTCGACCATAACACCATTGGCAGCCCTGATATCTTACTTCGCTAACTCGTCGTGACACGAAGTTGTTTTGCTCAATTGACTCATTTGTTCAATTTGTTTCGTTGGTGCAATACTTTGGTCGTCCCGAAGTTATTTTACCTAGTTGACTCGTTCGTTCAACTTTGACTTCGTTAATTCAACGTTTCGATTGATGTTAATTTGACTCGGACGTCTAGTTCTTACTTCATTGGTACGACGCTCTAGTGGATTCGAGATCATGTCATTTAGGTTACTCATTCGTCCAACATTTACTTCATTAACTCGACACCTCAGTTGATTCAAAGTTTCTATTTTTAGTTTCACTCGGGTGTCCAACTTTTGCTTTGTCTTACGACACTCTAATCGACTCAAAGTCATTTCATCTAGTTGACTCGTTCGTCCAACTTTTACTTCGTTAACTCGACACCTTAGTCGATCCAAAGTTTATATTTTTTGTTTGACTCGAGTGTCCAACTTTTGCTTCGTTTTGTGTGACATTGTAGTTGACTTGAAGTCATTTCATTTAGTTGACTTGTTCGCCCAACTTTTACTTCGTTAACTCGACACCTCGATCGATTCAAAGTTTATGTTTTTAGTTTGACTCCGGTGTCCAACTTTTGCTTTGTTTTGTGTGACACTCTAGTTGACTCGAAGTCATTTCATTTAGTTGACTCGTTCGTCCAACTTTTACTTCGTTAACTTGACACCTCGATCGATTCAAAGTTTTTGTTTTTAGTTTGACTCGGATGTCCAACTTTTGCCTCTTTTTGTGTGTGACACTCTAGTTGACTCGAAGTCATTTTATTTAGTTGACTCGTTCGTCCAACTTTTACTTTGTTAACTTGACACCTCGGTCGATTCGAAGTTTCTGTTTTTAGTTTGACTCGAGTGTCCATCTCTTACTTCTTTGGTTGATCAGAACAGAAGTTTACTGTGAATACCTGACTTGTGTTCTAATTCCTTTTGGGCCTTTTGCGCTGATTGTTTTTCATAGCTGTGCTATGGAGCTATTTTGCTTTTGTGAGATGTCGATTTCGAAAATGAAACTTTATTGATTCTTTGACCATTTTGACAGTCGTTCTTCTGGAATGGCTTCGAACGTTGTGGAGCGTTTCTTATTTTATTCCTACGTTGCTAATGTCTATCTTCGCATTGGCGTTTGTGCCTTTATTGTTCCCTTTAATTTATGACCTTATTTGTTTGGGTTGTTATTGCTCCTCGTTTGACACTGCTTGTTAGGGCATGATGGAGTTTGTTAGTTCATTTATAAGTGACTTGGGCCGGATTTGTCTATGCTACTAGGGTTTTTTGAGCGTTGGTCTTTCGACTTCGATATAGGTCTGTTCGGGTGGGAGGCGCTTCTTTCCTAGGGCGGATGCAGTGTAAAGCATCTATCAATTCCCTTGGTTGGTCCTTATATCTCGTGGTTGTAGCGACAGCCTTTTCTTTACCTTTGAACTGTTTGTCTGGTATGCCTACAAACTCGTCCAATCATCCTCTCTGGATCCAATGCTCGATTTCTTTTTTTCAACTTGTAGCAGTCCTCGGTATCATGTCTGTGATCCTTGTGGAAGGAACAATATATGCTCTTGTCTCGTCCTTCCTGGTCTTCTTTCATCCTGGTTGGCCAGTTGTCATTCCCCCAGTTGGATATGTGTTTTAAAATGTTGGTTCAATTTGCTTTTAGAGTTGTGTATGGTTTATGCTCTTTCCTCATTACGTTGGTTATTCGCTCATGATTGGGTCATGTCAGTTGTGATTTCCTAGATTCCTGCTGGTTGGGCTCTATGCGTCTGTCGCTTCGATGTTTCTTTAAATGAATGTTGTCCTCCTGTGATCCGCCATCTCGCCTTCTTTCATCTTTGATTTATCGTTTCCTCGATTGGTTCTCCCTTTCTTGCTCATTCCTTCTCCTTGCAACTTTCATTTCTTCAAGGGGAATATGTTTCTTTGCTATTTTCATTAGGATCGCCATGCCTTTTGAGGGTTCTAAGTTGAGGGCATCGAAGAAGGTGCCACTTTTCAACCCGACGACGAAAGTTGCAGCAACCGTGTCGTCGCTGCATATCCATCAATAATTAATAACTCGTTGGTTAAGCGAGTAACATACTCCCGTATTGTTTCTTCTGGCTTCTGTCGGATGTGTAGAAGGTAGTGGGGTCCTTTCTTTATCCGTTGGCTCCTGATGAATTTGGTAATGAAAGCAATGGCTAAGGCCTAAAAAGAATATTTTGACCTCGGTGGCAAGCTGTTGAACCGGTTCATTGCTGTGGATGTGAGGCTGGTTGGGAACGTTATGCACATGATTGACTTTGTGGTTTCTTTTAAAGCCATCATGTGGTGAAAATGTCTTAGGTGATCAGTTGGGTCAGTGGTACCATCATACATTTCGAACTTTGGCGATATGAATTTCTTTGACATTGCTTTCTTCATGAAATCGTCAGATAATGGTGGCTTGGCCAATTTGTATAGTACATTGAAGTCTGAAACTCCGATCCTGAATGGGATCTCAGCAACCGTTCTGCCGCACTGCGAAGTCTTGTCTCGGTGGAGCTTGTTGCTCTCGATGTTTCCCTGCTGGGGTTCTGCTAAGGCTTCGTCACTTCCTTGAGTTCAGATAGTAGAGTTTTGTTTAGGCGGTGCTGGAGTAGGGTCGGCTGGCTGAACATGTTCCTGGGTGATTTTCTTCAGCATCTCTGTCATGTATTTCATCTGGGCCATGAGCAAGTCTACCCAAGGGTCCGTGGCAGCACTGACGGTCGTCTGAGCTGTCTGGATTATTGCGTGTAGCGGATCCGCATTCTCGGATGCTATTGGTTCGGTGTTTCGGGTTGCAGCTTCTCCTCGAGCCGTTAGTGATGCGTCAGTGGGAGAGTTGTCGCGATCTTTATGATGGCTTCGTAAGATGGGGACCTGTAGACTGCATTATTCCTTATGATGGCTTCGTCGATCTTTCGTTAGGTTGTGGTGAGCCTTGTCACTGTGTGTTCTGTTTTTAGAAAGATGAAACTCGTCGTTCCCCACGGACGGCGCCAAACTGATGTGTCCAAAAATCATTCTTTTGTGAACTTGACCTGCAAAACAATTGTTAGACTGTCAATGACCACCTTTTTGGTGGCTGAAGGCATTCCGATGCTTATGTCAGTAACTCTGTTGGAAGAAGGATGTAAATCTGGACAAAACACAGTTAAAGTTGCATACATTTGTCGAATGTTCCCTTTACCTTTTATAACGGTCGTGGTTAACTCTTAGCGTGACTTAAGCATGTGAGGTGCGACGGAATGAGATTTTTTTGTAACAGTCTCCTCCTTAATGGAGATGCGTTCGTGGAGGCGTGAGTCCCTCCACGACTCTTTTCTTGATGCAACATTCTTCTTATTTATGAGAGAACGGGTATCGGGCTTGGACTTTGGCTCTGACTTGTCTAGGCTCGGATTTGGGTCATGTTTACTGCTCCTTAGTGGTGAGCCTAGTCTGAGCCTCTATAATTGGCCTCATTCTTCCTGGGCTTCATAAGCTGACCCAATATATCGGGCACTGTATTCTCGTGATGGGTCTTCATGCCACGTGTATGACTGTGAAAGTTGGTCTGTTTTGATGTATCATAAAGTGATATCACCCTTCCTTACAGTCTAGAGAGATGGTGACCACGATATCTCGCAACAATGGAGATATCGCTGAGCCCTCGAACGCTCAAAAGAGCGCTGCCAGTTTCGGCGGCCCCACATCGCAGGAGAACAACCTCACAGCCCCGGGACGGAAGCAACCACGACGGACCCCGGGGTGGATCTACTGACAACCCAACTGCAATAAATCACTCAGGTTGTGGAAATACTCACTCAGCGGAATCCTCTACCCGCAGAAGGAGACCGAGAATAGCTAAAAACCCCATCTCTAAAAGACATCAGATAACACATTCAGGAAAGCCACATTTCCCTTGCGGGTTCTCAATGGACTAGAGGCGGAAGAGCGACCAATGGAGACCCAACGTATAGGGCTGACAAACCCGCCTTGCAGAACCCCCTCCGGCTTGGGGCCACCGATCCTGATTTATTATTCAACCTCATTGTCCCGTCATTCATGGATCACATCATGAATGAGTTACAGCTGAAGAAATTCACACTGCCAAAGATGGAGTTCTACGATGGGATAACAGACACGTCTGATTACTTACACCACTTTTAGCATGGTAATGGCGTTCAAAAAAGGATCTGAAACA
This sequence comes from Berberis vulgaris, assembly GCA_963556465.1. NCBI lineage: Eukaryota > Viridiplantae > Streptophyta > Magnoliopsida > Ranunculales > Berberidaceae > Berberis > Berberis vulgaris. The sequence goes on from OY747133.1 coordinate 15,829,423, forward strand.
GTAATGTGTCAGTCATTCCCTACCAGCTTGAAGAAGTTAGCGCTGACTTGGTTCCACAGCCTACCTCTGAAGTTCATAGACTCATTCCGGACACTGGCAACAACGTTTCTAACACGTTTTGTCAGCAACCAATGGATCATGAAGGGCCAACATTACCTGCTCACCCTCAAATAAAAGTCGAACGAAACATTGAGGGAATATGTCACACGCTTCAATGATGAGCGGACCCTCATTGACAGCTGCAGTAATGACACCTCAGTCACAACCTTCACCTCAGATCTGAGGAGAGGCAAGTTATATGATTTCTTCACTCTAAAACCTCCAACCGATATGGCGGACTTGTTGAAGAGTGCCCAGAAATACATCACTTTCAATGAGATGTTGGTCGCCAATAAGGAGGCGGAGTCCGAAAAGAAACCCCTTGGTTCTAAAGACAAGAAGGAAAGGAAGAAACAAAAAGATGACTACAGAAAGAGGAAGCGCGATGACAACAAGCTCGACTCTGGTCATGCAAGGCAAGATAAGGTCTCCAACTTCATCGGGTCTAAATTTGTCGCTCCCCTCAACTCCAGTCCGTCTGATGTCCTCAACTCCATTAAGAATTGGGGAGAGTTAAAATGGCACACCAAACAACAAGGAAATCCCTCCCGGTGCGATAATAGCAAATACTGCTCATTTCACAAGGAGGATGGCCACGACACCGAGGACTGCAAAAGTTTCAAAAGCGAGATAGATTAATGGATCCGAAAGGGAAAACTTAAAGAATTCCTCAGCGCAGACAAAAGGTGAGATCAGGCAAAGGAAAGAGAATATGCCATCAACGAGATAGAAAAAGAAGCTTTTGGCATCATATATGTACTTCATGGAGATGGCTCGGAAGGTGAGCAGTCCAACATGTCCCGCAAGAGGATGCTTATCGAGATGCGAACACAACCCACTTGCGAGGACCGACAAGTGCAGTATGCACGTATTCAGAGCCCAATCCCTAGCTAACGTTCATAGACAATGACCTCCAGAGCGTCCATTCTCCCCACAATGACGCCCTCGTCATCTCGGTCTTCATTACAAAGTGGGAAGTGAAAAAAAACTTGGTGGAGACAGGGAGTTTTCTAAATGTCATGTTTCTCAACACATTCCACAATATGCAACTCAAGAAGGAGTACCTAACACCCGCCAATCACCTCCTGGTCGGGTTCGGCGGAGAGAAATGTTTCCCTATTTGAAAGATCAGTCTAATGGTAGTGGCAGGAAAGCCACAATTACAAAAGTTCCTTATCCAGGAGCTCGTGTCGGTCGATGACCCGTCCGCCTACAACATCATCCTTGCAAGATCTTGGCTCCATCATATGCAAGCAATAGTTTCTACTCTAAACCAATGCATCAAGTACACTGCCAACCAAGCTCAATGAACTATTCGAAGAGATCAACCTTCAATGAGAGACTTCCACTACGCAACAAAGAAACAAATCGATTGTTAGCTATTACAGCTCGGGCCCGTGGGACAAACATATCAGATGAGGGGGAAGAATCACCCCGAACAGGACAGAGACAAAACTCCGACAACCGAGGCTCAACTATGCGACGAGCCATAATTCAGCACTGGAGAAACCATATAGTTTAGTACAAAGCTAAAGTTTAGTACAAAGCTAAGTAATAACACTTCAACAAACATACGCCTATTCCAAAAGCTGGCAGCCAGTGAGGAACGACCCACCCTCACGAAATTCACTTTTCAGTAACTTCTTTAGCATTGGAAAAACGTGACTCTTCGCCAAGGGAGCTACACAGTCTGAGCCAGGGCCATGCGCATCTCCTTCAGGGCTAGATTAGCTTAGTCCCCGCTCAGAGTCAAACTATCTTACTGCTTTGATTTCTTTTGTTTTTCAGTTTAAAATATTTGTTCGCCCAAGCCTATATGATACAGATTCATTCAAGGAATAAAATGCAAATTAGAGAAAACATACATTATTGATTACTAAGAAAATTGTTATAAAGTTTGCCCAACTGACTAGTACAAAAGCTTGAACACTGCAAGTATATAAGTCCAGTGCGAGTATGAATCCGCTCAAACGCACGTCAAGACTTCGCTCCGTCAATCTGCCTCCAGAAGAGGATTCGGAAGTAAAAGCAAAAGTACCCAAAGTAGTCTAAAGCTGCAGGTACGCACCTGATTCTCCACTCCGCCAATCTGCCTTCCAGTCGTGGCATCACGCGAGAAGCCTTATAGATACAGTAGGATCAGCCACCCAAAGTTGGTTGTGGGTATTGTCTTTGAGATTGGATGGCGCGAGATACCCTCGGAGGACCGGAAAATGAAAGACAAACTCGACCCCTGAGGGGAGCCATAACTTTTCTTCGCAATGTGAGAATAAATTACAAAGTCTCATGGAACCAATTGGACACTCACCCAAACCAGGTGGCATCACATAATAGCATGTCTTGCTAAGACTCATCACTACAAATGTCAGAACATTTGAAGACTCGAACAACGAAGATCTTCCTTTAGCCTTTGGAGAACCCAAAACATATTTTCTGGAAATATGTATTTGAAGGACATGCTCTACACCGTTCATGACAATGTTTGAAATGGTAAAGACCAACCTATATATAGGTGCGACTATTCACGAAACAAAGTCAACCAATAGTTATATCAGCATTAAATGTCGTATGGGAAACCAGGAGGCAATGGTTCCAATTGCAACTGCACAAGTCCACATTCATCGAATTAATGGCATTGCACGCATCCCAATCAACTGGGGGAGTAACTGATACTGAACCGTATTACAATCTACGTCGTACACCTGGCATGCTGATATTTACAATAGGGCCAAGTAGCTAGTGAGCCCAAGTGAAGACCTCGTCATATCTAAACCAGTACTCGCAAAGACAGAAACGACGAAGGCCTTAAGCGCCCATGGAATTAAGACTACACCTACAACGATATTATCAATAAATCCAAGGTATCCGTTCTAATAAAATTATGTTGTTGTTCAATAAATCTGGATAAACTCAGTCTAGTCAATCTATGGTGATCCGACTTCAGAATCAAATTTATTGATTCGACCTCCGTATCAGACTGTTAAGAAAATTAAATAAGTCAGGACACCCAAGTTAGACTTACATGCCCAAGGCTAAGCAGAGGCCTAACTTGACCAAAGCATAGTCAGTTCTGATTGATGATGATAGCTTCTGGTTCGCTCTAATGCTTAATCTGCCAATAGCGGATAACGATGGCTCAGAAAATGGGAGCTTAGTCAGCGCTCTCGACGCTTGACCACGATGGCTTGCCAGAAATCATTGTCCAACTACAGATAATGATCGTCAACCCGATCAAAGCTTAGTCAGTTCCGACTGATGACGATAGCTTCTGATCTGCTCTAAGACCTTAGTTCGCTGAGTGCAGATGAAGATGGCTTAGAAATTGGGAGCATAGTCAGCGCTTTAACGCTTGATCGAGACAGCTTGCTAGGGATCATTGTACAACTACATATAATGGTCACCGAACCTGACCAAAGTTTAGTCAGTAAAAACTGATGACGATAACTTCTGGTCCACTCTAACGCCTAGTTCGCCATGCACGGATGACGATGGCTTAGAAAGTGGTATTCTAATCAGTGCTCTCGATACTTGATCACGATGGCTTGCTAGGAATTTTTTCCCAACCATGGGCAATGATCGCCAAACTCTGCCAAAGCTTAGTCAGTTCCGACTGATCACAATAGCTTATGGTCCGCTCTAAGATCGTAATCCGCCGAATGCGAGTGAAGATGGCTTAGAAAGTAAGAGTCTAGTTCGCGTTCTCAACACCTGATCACGATGAGTTGGCATATCCAACCACAGACAATGATAGCCGAACCCTACCAAAGCTTAGTCAGTTTTGACTGATGATGATAGTTTCTGGTCCGCTCTAAGACTGTAGTCCGCCGCGTGCGGATGAAAATGGCTTAGAAAGGGGAGTCTAGTCAGCACTTTCGACGCTCTACCATGATGGCTTGCTAGGGATCATTGTCCAACCACAGACAATGATCGTCAAACCCTACCAAAGCTTAGTCAGTTTCAAATGATAACGATAGCTTCTGGTCCGCTCTAAGACCGTAGTTCGCTGCTTGCGGATGGAGATGGCTTAGAAAGTGGAAGTCTAGTCAGCTTTCTCCATGCCGTGTCACAATGACTTGCCATGGATCTTTGGCCAACTACAGGCAATGATCGTCGAACCCCACCAAAGCTTAGTCAGTTTCGACTGATGACAATAGCTTCTGGTCCAACTTGGAGCCTAGTTCACCAAAAACGAACAATAGCGGCTTAAGAATCCAGTCTGCTCAGAAAGCTTAACTTGGATTACTTGTAAGGACCACTGTCCGACCACTTAAAGTGATGCACACGCTTAACCATAGTATGACCAGTTCGCTTAAACTAGCAACGACAATTGTTGGTCCGATCTACAACCTAGCTCGCAAAGGGCGGATTACAATGGCATATCACGAGGGCGAATTATGGCCCGCTCCGCACGACCTATTGCCAGCAAAGGTTACTCCCTCGATGGAGTTCAGCCAACTTACAAGACTTGGTCGGTACAACTTCTCGATCTCTAAAAGGTATAGACCATGATTGCCTGAGCTATTGCAGCATAATTCTATGGTCTAGGTCTAGGAACACAAGTCTTGTAAGGAAACTCTCCTACATGGAGGACTCCCAACAAGGAAAGAATCTCCAATAATATATCTTTCCCTAAATTACGCCCCTAAAGGCCTAGGCGAACAAGAACTCTCACATTATAAATAGGACACAGGGTTGATGAACAAAGGTACACTACAAAACCCAACTTTCAGCTTTATGCCTTGTCTGACTTTAGCATCAGAGTGTCATTGGCCGCCACAGCGGTGGTCCTTGGCTCATATGTGTTCCCTATGCAGGTCAAGGTCAAAGAGAACATGATTCAACTACATTACTTACTTAAGGTGGATGCATAATCTTTATTATTATTATTATTATTATTATTATTATTATTATTATTATTATTATTGTTATTTTGTGTGGGAAGGGGATGATTTCAGTTCTAAGTAGGTAATAGTCCTTACCTCTTAATTCGTTCATTAATAGCCTCAACACAATTCGATTAGGTTGAATGGTCCTCTTAACGCAATTAAAAATGGATCTACCACAATTAAAAACACAATTAAACATGCACATTAATCCAGTAGGGTCATTCAACCTAACCGAATCAATATGTAACAAATAGTTGTTCAATTACGAATTCTACATGTCTATATATACTATAGTGTTTTGAGGGTTTGAGCAAGTCACCTGAAACATACATTGTCCACATAGATGCATATACATGGAGAAAACATTACTATGAAACGAATTGGGTAATAACATATACACGAGTTGTCCACATAATTGGCTAAACAACTAGTTACGCAAAAGAAAAATAAATTTGCCCATTTTGAATGATTTGGATGAGAGAGAGATTACTCTACCTCGGCTTTTGAAGCTCTTTGGAAGAATGGCTTCAACACCTCCTCCTGTTGCTACAAATCATCCGATGATTTCACTAACAACAATGTTTCACCCATCTCCTTCCTTCTTCTTCAACTAATTTAATGCCTTGGTTTTCTACTTCAACATTTTTTGTTGTGCTGCACATTGTATTTAAAAACACTAGTTCACTTTATTTTTTTGGGGTGAGAATCTTAGTCGCTAGAGCGTGAAATGCGAGCGGATACAGAGGCGTGAAAGCACCTAATTTCAAATTTTGCTAATGTTCAAAGGGTCTATATATGCAATTTATTTTATATTATTATTAATGTACTTTAAAATATTAACTTGAGTTTCACCAATTTTATTATATTAATATCAAATCAATAACATAATGATTAGATAATCTCTTGGAATAACAATCTCATTTTTTGAACAATTTAGACCTCGTTTTATTTAAAAGAATACTTTTATTCCGTTTTCAAGGGTATTAAAAACTTTTTAAATTTATTCAGCTTTTAACATTTTTTAATGTTGAATATTCTAAATTCAATAACTACCCACTATCAAAAAAACAATTAATAATTAGAAAAACAAAAATTATGACATTTTAATTAAATTCAAATTCATTGATTCTCTTTCATCTCCACCTTTGATTTATGAGATTTAAAACTATCAAAAAATTATGTGGGCTATAAATTTCATGTTGAATAATCAATCACCAAACATTATTTAAACATAATGTAAAATAAAAAATAAACATAATTGTATAGGTATAAAGTCCAAGTAATTCTTTCTATTATTCATACGCAAGTGCATGCGGGTTGACTAGTAATTATTTAAGATAATATTATAGATAAGATAAATACTAGATTATGAATCAGATTGAACCTGAAAACTATTATACTCACAAAATATTTTTAGTAATATACATCAATATATAAGATTGATGAAACAAAAGCATTTACGAGAATGCAAAATTTGGAAGTAAAGCTAATAATGTAAACCACAAAGTCGGAGATTTGAGAACAGTAAGCTCAAAATCGACATAGCGGGGATTTAATGGTATAACAACCTCCACGTCGCCACCCTATCGTTGGAGGTTGATAAAAATACAATTTTTGGAGGAGTGAAGAGACGAGAGAGAGAGGGAGATGGCGGGAGCAGCAGCATCAGCAACTTCGTTTGGTTTGAACCGAACGGTGTTGGGTTCTTCAGTGAAAGAGAGTGAAGGAGCAGCAGAAGTGGCGGTTCAAGTTCCAAGCAAAACCAAATCACTGAAGAATTCCAGGGTTTTGGTTTTGGGAGGAACTGGGAGAGTTGGTGGTTCTACTGCTACAGCTCTCTCCAAGCTCTGTCCGGATCTTCGTCTCCTCATCGGAGGCCGAAATAGGTGAGAGATAAACCAGCACCTACCTTGTTGTTTAAATTGCATTGCCAATTATTGATTTCATTGTTAAGTTTCATTTCTATTAGCTTGTTAGGTTCCCTGCCCGGGATTGGAATTTGAAAATCATTTCAAATGTGCGTAGCTATTGTAATTATGATAATTTGAAGCTAGCTTATAGAGGTGAGTAGGCTAATGCATCATTTTGACAACCTGCTGGAGGAATACAAGGTATAACACCAAGTGAAAGTTATGATTCTATAGAGTAGTAAGAGGAGCAAGAACGTTGACATCATGTAAAAATTAATTTTGTGTTTTATATTCTTTTTAATCCTTTTCAAGAAATAAAATAACAGGTTTTCTTTAAATAATTGGAATGCACGATATGTCTGCCCTATAATACTATAACAGATATAGGTGCACGCAACATGGATGAGTACTAGCATATTACCCATGCCGTTGGCATTCCACATATATTTATTTATTTTTACGGTTAATTATCATACATCTGGACACCTATATTACCATCCCCACCATTCCCCTCAATCAGTTTCATAAAAATAACATATTTTTAGAAACTAATTTTTTTTTAAAGTCAAAACTCGGTTAAAATTAGAATTGATTAAATGTTTGGAGTCTTAGTTTGAATGTTCAATAAAATATTCGCTCGTTTCTTTGAAAAATACTATACTTAGACATAAAAATCTTTAAAATACTTGCATGTTTTGGAACTTTAAGTATTTGTATTGATCATTGGTTTTGTTGGAAAGATCTTCAAAATTGCATTTCAATGATACTAAATTTATCAAAATCTGACAACTACGTAAATAGTTATGATAGTTTTCATTTTGAAAAAAAAAAAGAAAACACAATACTTTCTCTCTCCGCCACATATACATTTCACTAACTTTTTCACGAATTTTCATTTTCTTTGTCCTTCTATATGTTTTATATTTACAAACACGTCATTGTAGAAGAGAATGAATTTCAACCCTCAACATCTTCCAAACTTTCAATTTTAGCCCTCTCTTATCTTCACATCTCATTTGATGTTTGTCTCAGTCAACAATGAATAGTAAAACACCTATGTGAATAGTAAGATAGATATTTATGATAAGAGTTTGAGAGACATGGAAAAACCAATTACTGAATTCAATAAAATTGTCCAAGTAAAAAAACAAATGTAAATATGAAAGTTTTTGGTTGGAGTCTGAATATTAAGAACCTCGTTCACCATTCCTTATTGGGAGAGATCACCTACTCTATGCAACAATCAAATTCCATATATTTACACTTCTGCATAGAATACCTTATCTTTCAGAATATAAATTCTTTGACATACCTTTTCTAGTTTTAAAAAAAAAAGTTTCAGATAAACCTCATTCTAAAATTTTAGGATGTGAGGCATCCTTTTGGGCTCGGTCCAGAGCATGACCATAACATCTTGGCTCGTGGTTATCTATAGTGGTCTTATGAAGTGCCTAAAGTTACATGTTCATGAGAGGTTTCTATTGGGTATCAGCAGGTTCTGGGGGAATAGTGATTTCATGCTATTCGCAATCTACATCTCGGAAATGAGCTCCTTAAGTATGATCTAGTTCACAATTTTTTTTGTAATATTTCATGAGGTGAAAACACGTGTTTTGAAGGACGTTCTGCGAGTATTCCTTCTAATTCATATATTTTTGAGAAGCAAACTGAAGCAACATATTTAATTACTCAGTCTGACGATTCACTCAAGCATCATAAATGTGAGAAAAAATGTTTTGAAGGAACGGTTTGGAATTTTTTTTCATGTTTCTTCCTTCGTTTTTAAGATGCTAAGTTTCTCATATGTCTTGGCAGGGAGAAAGGTGCTGCTCTAGTGTCAACACTTGGAGAGACCTCGGAGTTTGTTGAAGTCAGAATCGATAATGTAAAATCATTAGAAGCTGCTTTAAATGGTGCTTTGATCTTCTTGTAGTACCGTCCTTTTTTTTTTAATAAAATTTCCTTCAGCTTTAGATAACTTTGAGCCTGGTCCCCTGCCTGACATTGTCTATGGTTTTAAGCATTTGTTGAGTTTCCATGTATCTTTGGTTATTATGTCCATTATCATGCACCTTGAATTCCGTTTATTCTATATTCCTTTTAGTTGAATTTTAGTAGAGTCCAAACAGGCAAAGGAGCCTTTTCACTATAGGAGGTATGTAGTCAACTTGGTTTGTATAGTCTGAAACGAAGAAAAACTACCTTGTACACCTCTTGCCGAACTGCAGTCAGGAAAAATTCAATTTTCTAATTCACATTTCCTACAGATTCAACAACAATGATTATTCAGTATATCATTTATGTTTATTTAGTCTCTTTCTTTTTCATACATTACACAGTTTACTCTTGGAAATATGAATCTATAGTTGGGAATTAGCTAGGGAAAATCCAAATTTCTAAATCATATTTCCTTCAATTATCTTAAGATCATTCCTCTCTCAAACGCATACATTTTCAAATGCAGATGTGGATCTCGTGGTTCATGCAGCAGGACCTTTTCAACAATCAGAGAACTGTAATGTACTTGAAGCTGCAATAGCTACGAAGGTGATTGTAAATTCACATTCTTGTTTCTTCTAGTTCATGGAAGATTATCATTCATGGTTTTTTGTTTTTATGTCAACCTTCTTAGTTGCTCAAGTGCACGGAGATTATTTATCCCGTTTCTGCTTTTGGTACCATCATTTGTTCCTTTACTCTTGTCTGTGACCTTATCTTAATGTTGGATTTCTATTTATTTCCCCCCAACAGACAGCATATATGGATGTGTGTGATGATACAACCTATTCTATTCGAGCAAAATCTTTTCACGAGAAAGCTGTAGCAGCTAATATTCCTGCCATAACAACTGCTGGGATTTATCCTGGATTGAGCAATGGTAATACTGTAGACATTCTTTTGCTATTAATGTAGACACGATTAAGGGAAAAAATTAAGCCTTCGAGTAACTTGTTGAAAAACAACCATATGATATGTGCATATGCATTCTCTAATTTTCCACATGAGTTACTTATTCCTCTGATTACGCTATTCAGAATTTGAGAACTTCAGATTTTTATTTGTTCAACATGGTATGATTGCTTAATGCTTGCACTCATGGACACTTGCAGATATTATTACTGGATGCAAAGTTAACTGATAGAACATGGAGGACCTTAGTGTTAACATTTTAATGTGTGATTTTTACATTTCTATGTTTCATATCAATTTGTCATCCCTGAGTTAGTTGTGAATGTTTAGTTATTCCAAATTCTCTGACCATATAGAGGACATAGGTGAAAACCCATGGGTAGTTTGATCCTTGTCCTTTTTTAAACCTTTTTGCATCAGTTAGTGCACTATATTTTCTGATTGCTGCTTCCATCACCATGACAGTTATGGCAGCTGAGTTGGTGCGCACTGCAAGAAGTGAAAACATGGGTGAACCTGAGAGGCTAAGGTAGATAAGTGAATATTTGTTTCAAATTCAAGATTATTCATTTATTTTAAGAAGCATAAAAAGAATATAAATTGACTACTGATGTAGAAGTGGGATTTTTCTCTACCCCTATAGTTAATAAATAAATAAATGTAAGTTCTCAATCTTAATATATAAACAATGGATTTATTTAACTGAATAATTTTGGCTCTGAGCTCTAAAAATGGAATGGGGCAATGGGTCCAGTACAACTTGGGTAGGCCATACCCAGACACGACCTGGGTTCCATTTGGTATTCCATAATCGACCCCATGATGCGTGTAAATTCAGCTGGTATATCCAGACTCGCACCCGTTTAGCCATCCTCAAACCCGTCCCATTTCTATGACATTATATCATAATTTAACTTATACATGCATAGTAAAAGGAGCCCCGGTTTGTCTTGGCCCATATAGAAAACAAGAAACCAATTTGCCTTCATCATAGCATACTCCTAAAAGCAAGAGAAAATTGATGACAATATAATGTTTTAAAAGTTTGAAACTCACGCCTCTAGGCGTTAGGTGAAATGCTTATTCCAGGCGTGAGGCGTAAAACACGCAATGAGTCCTGAGTGACACTTGCAAAAAAAGATGTATACTGTGTTATTAATGCACCGTTAAATCGGTGAGAAATCGTTTATTGGAGGGTGACCGATATGAATTAGGTATTTAGCTATGCAGTTAAAACAAATAACGGTCCAAGAGCGTTATAGGTTATAATTATATAACGGAATGACTTTTTTAATATATTTTTAATACCCCACAAAGTATAAATGTATTATAGAGTCGAAAAAGTAAATTATGTTCATAACATTAAATTCAAAAACAAAAAAACGTTAATAAAAAATATATTCCCTTAGTATGAGTGAGATCGCAATCGAGAGTGCAATCAGACTCTTCGTCTTCTTACTTTCTTCTTCTCTGGTTTTCTGTGGATTGGCGACGGCGAGCTATGGTCCTTCTTCTTTCCTATGAGTCTAGGGTACCGGTTCGATCGAGAATGAAATGAGTGATTTTTTTGTTTTTTTTTTAAATTTTTATATAAGAACAAAATGTTAAAACGGTGTTATTGAAAAAACGTTATCTAAAATAACGGCCATATAACGCCATTATATCAAAGCTGTGATACCATAATGTGATAATGTCATAACGTAACGGCTCACCCACGTTAAGCGTTATATCGGTGGTATAATACAGTTTTAACTGCACAGGTATTTAGTGGTTTGGTTTAGCGGTCATCGATAAATCGGCCCATCCAACTTGCCGATTTATAGCTATAAAATCGTAAATCGGTCCTGGACCGCGAATAATCCGTTTTTCGTTTTAATTACATAGAATATATATGAAAAATCAGCAACATTGTTGTCGTTGCTACCTCATGTTACCATACAATGTAGAAGAGAAGATGAAGAAGAAAAAAAAATTGAAGATTAAGCTCTTACCTGGTTGTAACTTGTTGCCGCTACCTGCTGTCGCTTCAATAGATAATAGAGAGCAATTGAGATGAAATTATGCCCCAAATTATTTCAATTGAGATAAAAATGTTATCTCAATAACGGCCATATAACGTCATTATATCGGAGCTGTGATACATAACGTGATAATGTCATAACGTAACGGCTCACCCACGTTAAGCGTTATATTAGAGTTATATCGGTGCAACAATGTCGTTTTAAATGCACAGGTATTTAATGGTTTGGTTTAGCGGTCACCGATAAATCGGCCCATCCAACTTGCCAATTTATAGCTATATATGCTTTGAAAAAATAGACCGACTAATCGTAAATCGGTCCTGGACCGCGAATGATCCATTTTAATTACATAGGACATATATAAAAAATCAGCAACATTGTTGTCATTGCTACCTCATGTTACCAGACAATGTAGAAGAGAAGATGAAGAAGAAAAAATAGAAGATTAAGCTCTTACTTGGTTGTAACTTGTTACTGCTTCAATAGAGAATAGAGCGCAATTGAGATGAAATTATGTCGGAGTTATATCGGTGCTATAACGTCGTTTTAACTGTACATGTATTTAGTGGTTTGGTTTAGCGATCACTGATAAATCGACCCATCCAAGTTGTCGATTTATAGCTATATATATGCTTTGAAAAAATAGAACGATTAATCGTAAATCGGTCCTGGACCGCGAATAATCCGTTTTCTGTTTGAATTACATAGGATATATATGAACAATCAGCAACATTGTTGTCGTTGCTACCTCATGTTACCATACAATGTAGAAGAGAAGAAGAAGAAAAAAATACAAGATTAAGCTCGTACCTGGTTGTAACTTGTTGCCGCTACCTGCTGCGGCTTCAATAGATAATAGAGAGCAATTGAGATGAAATTATGCCCCAAGTTATTTTAATTGAGATAAAAAACGTTATCTCAATAACGACCATTATATCGGAGCTGTGATACCATAACGTGATAATGTCATAACGTAACGGCTCGCCCACGTTAAGCGTTATATCGGTGCTATAACGCTGTTTTAATTGCATAGGTATTTAATGGTTTGGTTTAGCGGTCACCGATAAATTGGCCCATCCAACTTGCCGATTTATAGCTATATATGCTTTGAAAAAATAGACTGATTAATCGTAAATCGGTCCTGGACCGTGAATAGTCCATTTTAATTACATAGGATATATATGAAAAATCAGCAACATTGTTGTCATTGCTACCATACAATGTAGAAGAGAAGATGAAGAAGAAGAAAAATAGAAGATTAAGCTCTTACCTGGTTGTAACTTGTTGCCGCTACCTCCTGCTGCTGCTTCAATAGAGAATAGAGAGCAATTGAGATGAAATTATGCCCTAAGTTATTTCTATCCCCCCTTTTCTTCTCTGTTCTCGTCTCAACTTTTTTGTTGACCTTAAACTCTAGTAGTGGTACGGAACTTGTTTTGTGACTTATTATGATCTAAGTTTGCTTTTTATGGATTATCTATCATGAAATATTAATGTGAAAACTCATTCTGTTGATGCTTACGCCTCGCATTACTAGGAAGTCTAATGCCTCACCTCACGTTTCAACATTTGAAAACATTATGAGAAATGAGGTTTCAATTTCAGTATCTATGATAAAGACACAAAAGTGGGAAACAACAAACTGTTTCCCGACTCCACTAATCTGCATTTGGTCAATTCCATAGTTCACACTTCACACCAGCATGCTTCAAGACTCAAGAAAAATGACAAGTAGAGTTAATCACTCAAACCACAGGCCGAGATAACAAGTTCAACCTTTACCTGCGAACACACCCCAAGTAAGATGCTAGACATCAAATAGTTAGATTTGTTCGCGGAGGAAAAAATCATAATATAAAGAGGAAGAAGTAAAATTTTGAAGCTCTGGCAGATTGATGGATGTTGGGTTTACGGAATAGGATTCCAACCAGTGGGAATACCAATGGAGTTCTCCATCCATGAAGCCCAATAAAGAAACGAAATTCTTCAGCTTCTCTCCCCAAACCTAGTTTCTTCTTCTTCATAATTCATAGGAAGTATGCTGGAAACGAGAAGCAAACTAAAAGACAACCACCAGAGAGAACGATCAGAAATTACTGCAAGAGAAACCAAGTGCAAGAAAGAGACTTATACTCTTAAGTCCAGAGAAAACCACAAAGTTCAACAGAGAACTTCGGAATTGGGAGAAATACTTGCTGCACAGTGGTTCTGTGCTCAAAACTGTTGTCAGAGGAGGAAGAGACTTGTTCTTCAGCTGACCATGTCACCAAAATCCAACATAAACAGCTGTTGCTTGGTATGCAATGAAGCAACGCTGTTTTTTTTTTTTTTTACTTAAAACTAACTAAATAGTTAGAGATCTCTTGGAATTCATTGGATTAATACTTAAAGTTGGAGACACAACTTTTGAAATGGCCGACGAATGATTTTGCCATTATTCTTCATCAATGAAGCACGGATTCTCGGAAAAACCCTCTGAATCCTAGTAATACGCGTGTCGGATACGGATACGCGTGCGATTCGCATCCGATACGTATCCGACACGCAATCAACGTATCGGTCAACGTGACTTGGTCAGGATACGGCCTGACCCGATCCGGATACGGTCTGGACACGGTCAGGATTCGGTTGCTAATAATTTTTTTTTTCAAATCGTGATAAAATCGGACGGCTGAAATCTACCCAGAGATCGAGCACAGAGAGATCCAAAGATCGAGCACAGAGATCCATCGATCAAAGAGATCGATCGAGCAGGGAGAGATCGAGCGAGCAGGGAGAGAGATCGATCAAAGAGATCGATCGACTGGGAGGGGAGATCGAGCAGGAAGAGAGATTGACTGGGAGCTTTCGCTGTTTCTTCAACCTCCTGCGCTTCCCATCTTCTATATTATCATTTTATGAGATATTGGTCAGGATATGTTGTTCTTATGGATTGACTTCCATTACTTTGTGCTATCTATATGGATTACATTGATGTGTTGCATAGGGTCCAAGTTAGGTCCGGCCCATATTAGAATCCATTACCCTAGTTTTCACTTATGTACCCAAACTTTTCATTCATTCAAATAATTTCATTAATTAAGCTCATTGCATTTAGATGTTTTATATGTTTAGATTATTAATTCTTGTTTATGAGTTATGACATTATGTTAATAGTTTTTAATAAAATATAAAAATAAAGTTTGACGTGTCGCCGAGTCCCCGAGTCCTAGTTTTTTGAAAATTGCCGAGTTGCTGTGTCGTATCCGTGTCCGATACGATGCGCGTATCCGAGTCCGTGCATCCCAGTTCTTTATAGATTGAGTTGGAAGTGACAAAGGTGCTCCATGGTTACTTTTCTTTTAATAGTTTAATGCTTGAGCAATGAGCTTGTTAATATGCCATTTTCAGATTTTCTTATTACACAGCCGGTTCTGGTGGTGCTGGCCCAACAATATTAGCAACGAGTTTTTTGCTTCTCGGCGAAGAGGTTGTTGCTTATAGTAAAGGTCAAAGTTCTACTCCACCTTTTTATTCCACGTGGTTTAAAATATGATATTATGATTGTATATTTTCATGTTATACCTAACTCTAACTGTGTAATGGCCCTTTTTTATTAGGAGAGAAGGTCAAATTAAAGCCTTATACTGGAATGCTCAATGTTGACTTCGGGAAAGGGATTGGAAAACGAGATGTTTACTTGTTGTAAGTTCTGCCACGTAGAATCCATTGTTTATGCATGTATATATGCCAAGGTTTTTAAATGCAAGGGCTTTCCGTGAGGTGTTCTAGAGAACTGTGATATGCGACACGAGCCTTTTAGAAGTGTATATTGCAAGTAAAGAAATATACAAATGATTAATAGCTAAATGAATCAACTAACATACACGCTGTTGAAATTCAAAATCATGACTCATGAACATCAACAAACTACAATCCGAAAAATCAAACATTTCATTCTTAACATCTTTCCTTCATCAAAATGTCGACAACATCATATAAATTTATTCTTAAAATAATGACATCATAAACAACAAGGGTACTTGTATTTGTCCGCTAGTAAAAGCCAAAAAAAAAAAAGAACTACAAAAAAGACAGCGATTTGAAGCGTGAAACATACGCGTGAAACCCACCTGTATGTCACCCTATGTCTTTTACGGTTTTGCATTGAGGTGCGTTTCGACATGTACGTTTCCAACATTTTTAAAAACCTTGATACAAATGAGCGAATAAGTTCGAACCTTTAGGAATTCAGTCTCCCGACTTGAATTCAAGTAAAACTAGGGTAATCAAATTTTTTCTTCAGCCTCCTCTAGTTGCTATGAGATACAACTACTGATGACAGTATTGACCAAACTGAAAGAAAATAGAGAAGAAAATCCTATGTGAAATTATATCCAAGTTAGATAAGAGGAAAACTCTGTGAACCTGGAGAAGTTAGGACCCACCTGTTGTCATTCTGTAGTTTTTAACTTTCCCCTCAATTTTCTTTTGACTTTCCCCTCAAGTTGGATCACAAATGTCATGCATGCCGAGGGAATAACTTCCACTTGTGGTGCAGTCAACAGTCTCTAAACCACTCTACATGTAAGATGAAACGAGGCTCATCTCATGCATGAATGAATTGACATCATCTCACCAGCAGTTTGTGCTGTAGCTTGATATACTATTTGAACGTTGACTTTAGTGAGAATAACACACTTTAGCTCTGTTATGCCACCATATTTCCTACAGTGCAAGTTAAAGAATGATTTCCAGACCAATCTACAATAAAGTAGCTTAATGCTAAAAAATGCGAGTGGTTAATATCTAGACTAAAGTCCACTCCAATTTTCCCATGGGCCCTTACCGCTAGATATATGATAGAGTTGCCCTTTCTTACAGATTAAGATTTAGAGTAGATGGCGACTTAATATGGCATCTGAGAAGTCATGGCTTTGATTCTTACCAAGCATAAACGCTGAGGGTGGAAATGAGACTAAATTCCATTACAGTTGTGCATCATCCTCAACCAATTGATATATGATGAGATCGACCCCTTCTAAAAGCTTTGAGTAAATGGGGAAACAGTTGGTAACCTCGTTCTTAGGGAGCACTTAAAGATTTGGATTGTTTACTAAACTTAGTTAGCAACACTAGTGATTATGATATCTTATCTGGTTGGTGGTTGACAAATAAATAAGTTTCCCTAGTCAGTTCCATAGTCCATATTATCTAGGGCAGTCTAAATTGATTCAGAGCTTGGCATTAGGATACACTGGAGTGTCATTTCTCTTGAAATCCAGCACTCCAGCAGGAGCATGACCAAATATGGTCCAAAGTATCCTGTTTGTTCAACCTGAAATTTGATTTTCTTCTTATTATTATTATATTAGCTTTCTTAGAAAATCATGTTGTGTTTCTTTTACCCACTTAATTTGGAAAAATGTTAACTGATCCCTTTCTGAATTGGGGAAATGTCTAACTTAACACCATGATTTTCTACTTCACTCACCCTTGAGTAATGCTCAGAATCCAACAGCTTTCCGTCCTTTCTTCCTATTGGTTTGTATGGTGACAAAAAACATTGTTTTATGATATTTGTGTAGTTTGCCAGCCTTGTTCTCCAAAATCAGTTCTTGATCAACATTTTCATGTTTCAGGAACTTACCTGAAGTAAGAAGTGCTCATGAGATCTTAGGAGTGCCAACTGTCAGTGCTCGATTTGGTACTGCACCGTTCTTCTGGAATTGGGGGATGGTTGCTATGACGAGGCTTATTCCCGCTGTACGCTCAACTTTTCTTAGATTATCTTTATCTGGTATTTCATGGAATTATAGCAATTAAATGAATTGTGAACAAGGAACACGTAAACATTGGGATTTTATTTATTGCCCAATACACAAGATATACTATTTTCACGCAAATGAGGGGTTCACAGATTAGCATTGATGCATTGTTATACTGAGAGTCTGAGACACATTACAGAAAACATCGAAGACTGAAAAAAGTACATAGAGCTTGCCTTTTCAGCCATCGTATCTAATTTCAGAAAGTTCTGTAGGAAGTTCTGAGAGACAAAAACAAAGTCCAACAGTTGGTTGAAAGTTTTGACCCTCTAGTACGAGCTGTTGACGGAATTGCTGGAGAACGTGTATCAATGAGGGTGAGATATTAAACAAATGAAACTGAGGCATTTGGTTTTGCATATTCTGTTGTGCCGCATATGAACACATAACCAATAACAGTTCGTCACTGGGTGGACAGGTAGATTTAGAGTGTTCAAAGGGACGCAGTACTGTTGGTATTTTTAGTCACAAACGCCTATCTGTGTGAGTCTCACTTTCCAGAGATTTATAACATTTTCGTAAAACTAAAATTTGTATTATTCTTTCCCCTCCATGCTTGTACTGTGTACCTACTGACTTGTTGGATGATAACCACTGATTGCAAGTTATGTGCCACACGATTAAACTTGGTAGCTGTTAATGTTTTCAGATCTGTGGGAATGTCAACAGCTGCATTTGCGCTGGCAATTCTTGAGGGAAGCACAAAGCCTGGTGTCTGGTTTCCGGAAGAGGTAGGGATAGCAGGTGAAGGAATTTGAGACACAGTGAAACTTGGTCTCCTAAATCCTTTCTTCTACCTTCTCCATGTAGCCTGAAGGAATTGCGATAGAGGATAGAGAAGTGCTCCTTCAACGCGCATCGAAAGGAACAATCAATTTTGTTATGAACAAGTAAAAGACCTGATCTCAGTTCACATCCTTCTCTGGTTTTTCCCATGGATTTATCTTAATTTTCTTTTGGCAGAGCTCCCTGGATGGTGGAGACTGATCCAAAGGAGCTCATATTCGGAATATTTATATGAAAGTGATGCAGAACTCTAGGTACATTTCACTTTTATTCTTTTGTTGTGTTCAGCCATGACTGATCAAGCATGGTGTCTTCATGCAATTTGCTCACTTGTACCTCAAACTGGTTTTTTGACATAGCAGATACCCATGGTTGCCCAAGCCATGAAATGCGAACAAGTCCAGTCTACAGATGAATGTAAATTTTCATTTTTTCGCAAAAATGATCTTGATCCACTTGATGTAGTGATCATGGTGGAGATTGTTGAACACTGATCTATAGGTTTATAATTGTCAGATTGTCAATTGTATGAATGACTGATTGTCAATTGTATGAATGACAGAACTAATCATTATTGTTGATCAGTTTGAAATGAGCCATAATTATAGCCTCACGAAATCAAATGTAATGACTGAAGTTTTGCTTCTCTTTGATGTCATGTTTGGTTTATTATTCAATGGCGAAACAGCAATGCGAATTTGTCAACTGCGAAGTCTTTTGTTTTTCATTTTTGTTATATATATAAGAATAGGAGAGATGCAATTCAATAGAGAATCTGGGGTTAGTCCTAATGAATTTACTTTTGCTGCTGTGATCTCTGGCTGTGCGGGTCTTGTGAAAATTAGGTGGGCTGAACAAGTATTCAAAAAGTGGACAGTTGGCATCTACTTCAGTGGTGTTTCATGAAATGTCAAAGAAGGATGTAATGTTGTGGAGTACGATAATTGCTGGTTATTAACAGGATGGCTGCTGCAACTATGCCTTTCATATATTCTTATGAATATATGGGTATGGCAAAGAAGCCATCAAATTGGTTGAGATGGTGTCTAGAGTTGGCTTGAGACTAGTTGATCTTGGATTCAACTATTTCAACTTGGTAAGGAGTATGGGATTAGTCCTGGGAAAGTGCACTTTGGCTGCATGATTGACCTCTTATGCCAAGCTGCACGACTAAGTGATGCAGTGAAATGATTCATTTGGGCACGATGATGTTGTTTAGTTAACACTGCTTTGTGGGAATAATGGGTGATGTTGAGGGTATGTGCAAGCGCAAAGCAGACCACATTCTAGAATTGCATCCAAATTGTGCAGGGAAACACATCACCTTATGAAATATTTATTCATAGACAGGTAAGTGGAGGGATGTAGCTGATGTAAGAAAGTTAATGATATCAAAAGGTTGTGATGAAAAAGCCAGCTTGCCTTGGATTAAAGTCCAGGATTGATCAAAGGAATACAACAAAATCAGAACGTCCAAGAAGCCTTATCAGTTACCAGTCCATGTTCAACTGTCTTCCTTACATAAATCCGTGGCGTAATGGTAGAAGGTTGCGTATTTGGTTTAGGTTGGGTTCAATCCAATTTATTTATTTATTATTATTTTGTTTAGTAGTTCTTCTTCATCCGCAGTTCTTGTGGGAAGCACATATCCTGTTGTTTTGATTTTACAGAAGGGGTTTAAATAGGGTGGGATCTGAGACACAATTTGGAACTCACTGCCCTAAATCCTTCTCAAATAGCCTGAAGGAGCTGCAATAAGTGCTCCTTCAACGTGCATTACACAGATCAATCTATTATGTTATGAACAAGTAACGGACCTGATCTCAGTTTTTCTGTTAGCAGAACTACCCAGATGGCTGAGAGTCGGCCGAAAGGAGCTATTATTCAGATCAGAATGGGCCTAAGAGCATACCTATTCCAATTCCAAAGTCTTGCTCATTCAAAACTATTTGGGTGTATCCGGTTGCATGAAATCATATGTCATAGGAATCCAATAGGGAACCACTTAAATCTAAAGTTAATTTGTGTTCATTCCTACCATTAATCACAAAATCGGTGGACTGTGAGTGAACCTCAAATTAGTTTAGATTCAGGTAATCCCCTCATGAATTCTCATAAATTTAACCAATCCCAATCCGAATTCCCATAACATAAGATTCCATAGAACCAAACACACCCTCAATGTCTCTGTCAAGAAGGATGAATTGCTATTTTTAAATTTTACAGGTTGAAGGCTTCTCAAATAATAGTAAATAGTCACGGAGATTGTGCTCCCCTAAATCCAAACCCTGGGGTTCCAGGTCCCTAGTGGATTCATGCAACCCCAAACACACTATTGCATTCTAATTTTGGCATTTTTATTTTTAGCAAGTAGCATTAGATGCCAACAAGCATGACGAATGCTAAAGCCCTGCATGTATTTTTAATTAGTATAAATGAGAAAAAGGAAGGGGAAAGGGGACATGGAGTTATGGAAGAAACAAAACTTGCTTCTACTAGATGCATTCATACAACTACCTCATGCAGTAACTACAACACACTATTACCAACTCGCCATAATAAGGAGAGCATTTGGAGGTATCAGATGCAACCAGAGGAAGCATTGAAACTGATGTAAAAAAGGCCCATAAATTTAAAGAGAGAATAATACACCCATCGACTACAACAGCTAAGTCATCCCATTAATTTGTGGCTCTTCCTTTGCATGATCAGAAGTAACAATTTATCCTTCATGTCCTATTATCCAACGACCAAACTCTATTCTCTAGATTGTTGATCATGTTTGCCCAAGAAGTGATGGCCGGTAGAACGCATGTGTTTGTGCTAGCTCAATACGATCTCGTGGATCGTACATGGCTTCGTCTCTAAGAGCTTGAAGAATAGCCTGTGGTGGAAGCTCCCTGCTGATCCAAAAAAAATAAACACTTTGGATTACACAAACTAATGTTCCTTAAATTACTTAACCAGTTTAGATCATTGAAGGTGATACTGTAGGAGGTCCTAGGTGTGATATATACTTTAAAGGCCAACAGGGTTCTGAGTATCACAGAACCATAATCGTGGCAATGTTGTAGACCTGCAACACCTTGCGCCACAGTCTTACCTTTATATTATAGCTATCTATTTTCAATCTCTATTGATTTATATTTCCGGAAGGTGACAGAGGGATTGAAGTCTTGTGCTTTACAAGGAATCCTAACTATTCATGTGGCTTTCTGCAAGAGGGAAAAGAAATAATACCTTTTTATCAATATTTTATATAGTGTCTTCAAGATGGGGCAAAGCTCAGCTGGAGCAACAGGTTTGTTTTCTTCAGGTCGCAACACACTCAATGCAGATTGACTTAGCAGCTCGTAGAATGCTCCAACAGCTGAAACTCCCTGAAAAATATAGGCACGGTTAAAATAGAGGAAGTATTGTACAATGCATGAACGATGCAAGAATTAGTTTGGCATGTTGAAACTCCATAGTCTGCCATTGGTTGCCCAGGCGCACCCCACATCATACAAAGTTTAATGTAATGCAACTTGCCATGGGAAAACTAAAAATGATAAGAAATTGGAGAGAGAATGGGGAAAAAGTTCTCCATCTTAAGGTTGAAGACGACCACGTATTTCGGAAAACATTTTCAAAATTCTGTAAATAACTAAGAGGATAGACATTATCACAAAATTCATGTTCTTCATTCTCTCTCTCCTCTTTCTTCCTCTCCCTCCTCTTCCTTCTTCTTCCTCCTTCTCCCTCCTCTTCCTTCTTCTTCCTCCTGGAAAATTTTCCTTGAGGTTTGAACCAACCCCATCTTGATGAGGACGATTTAATAATATTTTTATTCCATGGTGAAGAAGTGAAGTCGTGAAGAGGAAGAAGATGACTACTTTCCTCTTTGTGAAATGCATTGTTTTGATCAACGAGAAATTCTTTTATAGGATTTTAAAGTGGATGAAATGTGTCAACAAAAGAAAGAGGTGTTAAATAAATATGGTCCAACACAAACATTTAGTTTAAGAGAGAAGACTAGCATCCCTCAAGGTTCTCTCTCTCTCTTTTTTTTAATTTAGATGTCAAAATAAATAGTAACTTATGAATTATCTCTTGAAAGCATTCTAAGACTAAACAATTATGCTATGTAACAAATATACATTAAAGTCTAACCAACCTTTAAAGCACTCATGTTCCAAGGCCAACGTTTACTATGGTAAATGATATTATGGTCCAACTCAAACACTTAGTTTCTCATATAAATTTATATTTTCCTCTTGTATAATATGCAATGATAAGTTTCAAAGAAAAAAGGCTTACTGTAGTTTTCTAATTTATAGTAGAACATGTTCCATTAATATGTGCTAACCGTACATGCGGCAGTTGGTACATATAAAAATGTAAAAGTAAGTTAAATACTTCTATCATTTTGGCTGTCATCTACCCAAAATATTATTGTCTGTTCACTATCCTTATAAATTATATAAAACTAGTCTGCCACCCTTCCATACTTCAACATATATAACTACAAGCAAAAGAATAAACGTATAACTACACTATGATACATAAACTTGCATCTTTTTTATTATAGAGCAAGATGTATTATCCTACTTGAATTTGTAAATCAAACCACTGGAACTGAGATTCCATGTTTCAAAAATAACACACATACCTGAATCATTCCCTTCCCCTTGATGCTATCCCCCATATCAAGGCTCAATTCACCTTTCGCTAATTTATGCCCGTACCACGCATTACGACCTTTCAACAAGGTCACGTAAGTATCAGCCAACAGAGGTCCAGAGAGCTTCTCTGGATCTTCGGCCAAAAGATGGGTAATAAATATCATCTCTGAGGTACACTGTGCAAAGTATACTGACTTGCTCGTTGCACTCTCATTGGTCAGAGCGGCTATCATTCCTGTACAAACAAAATATAAAAGTGTAGACTTCAAATATGACAATCGTGAATATGATAGCTACAAAAACCTAAAAAGCATGTTAATCAAGATAGATAAAAAGTTATCTACTAAAATAAAGACTGTTAAATAGAGTTATTAGTTATATATTAAAATAAAGTTATCCATTAGTTTTAATGTGTAAACTATTAAATAAAGACTATTAAAAAAAAGACAAATTCCATTGCTAAACTACTCAAGTTAGACATGAGCCCATAAATTATTCACAATTAATTGGCGTGACACTCAATGATGTAAGTACATATCATACTGTAAATACAACAAGACTAATTAAACTATTCTGACGTCTTTTACAATGCTCCCTATATTCTCGAAGTGTCTAGCTATTCATTCTCTCCTACAAAAAAAAAGTATCATATGAAGACATTGGTTCCAATAACAACCAAAATCAGTACCTTTATCCATACAGTAAATATCATTGACTTCAGAACCAAGTTTGAAATGTTCCAGACATTCACCTAACTGTTTAACATGCTGCAATTTCCCAACATTTTGCAACCATTATATTGATCTGACGCGTAATTTTAGAATCTTCAGTTCTTAAATACATCTCAAAATCACTTGCCATCAACTTGTTATGAACTTTATTGAGTGTCTCAAAAACTTGACCGACAGTGTGCATTATTTGAGTGTTCTAGAAAGAGCTATATATCTAACAAGATAGATCCTTGACACCATTTAGTTCCAAAACTGTGTGTTCCACTGAAGCTCCAAAATAAGTTGTGAACAACAATTTTACAACATTATAAACAAGATTCACATACCCTATCTCTATTGACATTCCCTGACTTGCACGTTTCAGAAAAATCTTTAACATAACAGACTGGTATGTCTGCTTCCGCAGTTATAACATCATCATTGGTAGTCATCCCCAAAAAATTATTTAAAAAAAAAAAAAAAAAAAAAAAAAAAAAAAAAAAGAGGAAAATGTTGTCCCAGCAAATAGAAAACATATCAAACAACCCTTTGTATGTTAAAAATCTCTAAATAACATTAATTGCATCCTTACCAGCTCCAATAGCATAAACATTCTTTAAACCGCCCATAACTTCGTGAGTGATAAGGTCACTGTTATCCCACACAATGAAATGAGGTTGCCTTAAAAACTTTGCGAGATGCTTCCTCCATTTGTCAGCTCCACATATTCGAGCATTAGCATATTCTTTGTTGTAAATCTCTGAAGCAATATTTGGTCCTCCAAGATAAAGAATGTTCTCCATGGGAACACCAGCTGCCAGGCAATGATAGTCAGCCTTACAAAACAATGAAATGAAAAGACTTAACCTCATTAACATGCCGATCAAAGACGAAAACAAACAAAACACCACAATAGAACAAAATAAAGCATACTATTTCTGAAGTACAAATGACAAGGCCAAATTATAGCATCGAAATATCGGGAAGGGATTTTTTTATTTTTTATTTTTATTATTATTATTATTTTTTTTTGGGGGGGGGGGGGGGGGGGGGGGGTGTGTGGGAGTGCAGTATGTAATAATCAAAAGTTGAAGAAGGTTCAATATTTGACTAAGGATGTTCCTACCAATACCAAGAAAATCTTTTGATTTTACTAATTACTAATGCTCGCTTTGATCAGATTCATTAACTTTCTACCCAAACACCCCTGCCCTTCCTACGTCAGAAACTGCTGCTATTGTGACTCTACAAAGGTCATACCCCAACCTAATCAAGCAGTGATCCTTTTCGTTGGATTCTAAACATCTAAGAGTGTAATTTTATGCTTAATATTGATATACTCAGTCATAAATGAAGTATCTGCAGCATTCCCTTCCTAAATCTCTCAAACCTATTCAGTTTCCACACACAGACTCTTGGTACGACATAAACAAGAAGATTATGCCATGCACAACAATTACATAAAAAAAATGGCATCCAATCATGCACAGAATGATACGGAACAAAACGAGAAATTAGCTTAGAACCGAAAACTCTTACTTGCTTTATTGATCATTTTTGTGGGAGTTATTATATGGGGTACTGGCTCCAATGCAGCCTCTATACCCTTCGCCAAAGAGATGATGATGGGCATTGTAAGTCTCTCCTGCCAATATCTACTGATCTCTTCAAATACTTCACGTGTCTCAGTCGATGGCAAGCCATTTATCACAATATCAGCATCCCACACAGCCTCCTGCAAGTTGGTGACAACCTTCATAGGGCATAATGGTGTGTCAATCATGTTCAAACAGAAGCCATCTTTCAGAATCTCATCCGCATAGAGGGTGCGTTCGCCTAATCTGGCCTCAACATACTTCAAATATGCACAACGCCTGATGAGTCGCCTCAACACATCTTCCCTCGAATTGATCACTTCAAACAGATGCTCAGCTGTGGCTCTATCAACAGACCTTCCCGGCCTCCTCCAAATTCTGATCTGAACTTTTTCCCGCAAATGACCATAACTATCTTGCAATAGAGCTGCAAAAACACTACCCCAAGCACCCGCCCCAACGCCAACGATTTTCAGCAGATCACCATCAGTTTTTCCTAGAAGGCGGCGAAATTCATCAAGCTTCTCCTCCGTACTATTACCATTATGAACAGACCCATTCGAATGAATGTTACTGCCTACTCCTTCCGGACTTCCAACCATCTTCTTCCAAGCAAAGTATCACCTTTTGACAACTCACACCCAAATACAAAGCACCAAACACACAAAACTTCTCTTGAGATACAAAATCAAACTCTCAGTTTCACTGTTCTCTCTCCCAACCAACTAAGCAAATTGTATCAAATTCAATCAATCTGTAAACAACCCAATTTCAATTTTTATATGGGTTTCTCAAATCTTAACTACAAACAACAAGTTTACCTTCCCAGATCCCCCAACACATCACAAAGGTCCTGCCTTTAAGGGTAAATTTCCCACCAAAACTCAAACTAGTGACCCTTGTAAGATTTCTAATCCAAATTGAACGATTTTAAGCAAATGGGTATGTACACCTCGAAACCTCCGTCTGGGGTTTGGTCATCTACCCAAACCAAACAAAACCCACCAAAGTAAATTCAAAACAAACAACAAGTATAAAGAAAGACATAGAACCTTCCGTCCTGCGTCGGCAACCCCAAAGAAGAAGACTTTATGGAGAGATCTTGAATGGACTTTACTCCTCAATTGATCACTCTCTCATCTAACACCGACCCAACGCCCAACACCTCCCACTCACTGTTTGCGAAACCGCCATTGTTGTTGTTAGATGAGAGATGGGTAGTTGAGTTGGCTCTCTATTTCTTCTCTGTCCAGCTGTTCCTTCCTCCAAAATCCAAACAGGGAGAATTACAGATAAAGCGGAAGAAACCCCCAAAACTGAAAAGAAGTGTCTTTTACCGAATTTGGGTTGAGTGAGAACAAACCCTTTCAAGAAGGGCACGAGAATTGCATGCAGTGGCAACGAGTATCAGATGCGCAAGCAAGGCAAGGCGGAGAGAGAAGTTCAATTTTTTAGCTCTGTCTTTCTTTTCCTCTGTTTTTTAAGCTCTGTTTTCTCCTAAAAATGAATGTTTTAATTGATGAGCCCCCATAGTTGTTGAGTTGATTTGAGTGCCCACTGTCCCTCATTTAAGTCACCCCAATGCCCATGTTGGCTTTCCTATGTCACGTTCTTAAATTTCCAGCCTTCATGCCCATCCCTTTCTAGTTTTTTCAAGGATTTTTTACAGTCTCCCAACAATTGTTGATATCCTTTTTATATCTATGATGATGGTGGTTCAATCAAATCATTGCTTGGTTTGATCCTATCTTATCCCATATTGGTTTTGATTCAATTCTCATTCAAGAAATAACTTATCAAAATTTCATAGGTTTTATCCTTAGGAGGTGTGCTAATGGCTCAATTGTACATTTCTTTTTAAGTTTCTGGAATAGATGACTTTGTTCCTCATGCATTTGTAAATTGAACTAACTCATCACTAAAATGTGATCAAGATTGATGTTAATATTTATCAAAAGTAGTGGTTTTATTAAAAAAAATGCTGAAGAATTGAATTAAAACTAAAACTTTGACCCAATATTTCTAACAGTATTTACATTAAAAAGGCGATATTTTAGGTGTAAATTAAGTGAATCAAAATATGTACACAGGGTACTTGGTGAGAATAACTGGTACCATCTATTTAGAGTCGGGGACCATAATCCAATCCATAGTTTAACTTTCCAATTCTGGTACCGTGAAGAAGTAATCAGAGCCAACCAATTTAAGACCTTCTCCATTTATATTAGTACTGTAGACTATAATTGAATATATATATATATATAGGTGTTGAATTAATTTTAAGTTGTTAGGACTCAGGTTAGGTGCACATCATTGTCCCAAAATAAAAGTAAGATTTTGCAAGTATTAGTAACTTTGAAGTCAAAAGAAAAACTTTTAATGGTTAAGTAATAAACTTATTTATGAAATATATGTCGATACCAAAATATCAGACATGCAACTTGGATGTCCTATTCCCAAATCTGATGCAGATTAGTGTCTATAGACAGTGAATGTTTAGGTTGGAAAAAATAAATCCAATTTTTATTAGGTTTATTTAGGATTTAGGCCTCACAATTTATAACAACACTGACTTTAGGTTTTAATTTTGTAAATGAAGGGTGGATGGTAAGTAATGAATGTCGATCAACATGATCAGACTATAAACTGGACAAATATAACTGATCATGTTGACATTCATTACTTACCATCCACCCTTCATTTACAAATTCAATGAATTTTTTTAATTTCTAAAAATTGCATCGACTTTGTTAGGATTGTAACTGGAGCGCTAGCAGGGTTTTTATAGGATCCCAGAACCCATAAAGATGTTGCAAGCTGGGTTTAAATCCATGACCTAGTGGTACCATCTGTCAAGCTCTAACCGTTGAGTTGTCATGACATTGACACCTCATACTTACTCTCAATTTAGAGATCCCATATGCAATAAATAAAAAATGGGACATGGTTTGATACAAAATAAAATGAAAGATTTTACTAGATTGAGGAAACGAGCGAGGAAAACAGCGAGGGAGGGAGGTGACCGTTCACCCCCCTTGGGATGCGCGGTCCCCTCCCTCCCTCGCTGTTTTCCTCGCCCACTTCCTCGACATTTAGAATTTTCATTTGAAATAATGATCTAGCAAACTCTTCTTTGCTTAGAGACTTAGAAATTTATTTTAAGGTCAACGTGGTCTTGAGACCTATACATTAAGTTGGACAATATATGACCTAAAGTGAGCGTATATTGATGTGAACAAATATTGCTTTTTCTATGAATTTGTATTATATTGCTTTAATTTGAACAAATATTGCTTTAAGTTGGACAATAAACTCTTTTTTTTATATTTTTTATTTGTATGAACAAATATTGCTTTTTCTATGAATTTGTATTATGATGAATCGGACTTCATGGTGTTAGTTTTTTTCCATGTCCATTCAAATCATACTATTTCCGAAATTTATTTGTTTGATGAACACTTGAGCTAAAGTACCTAACTACATATATTTGGATTGCTTGATTTGTTCGTTTGAGGGATTATAAGAAGTTAGACAACGTTTTGTGAATCTGTAGCAACAAAAACTTTTTTGGAAGAATTTCATTTACTTGTAGGAGAGAAATGATGGAACTGCTAGTTGTCCTAGCAACTGAAATATTATACCATTAAAGTTTCGGGTATTATTTTTTCCTTCTAATTAGAAACAAACTTATGACTGAGTTTAAAGTTGACCAATACTCAGGTAACTTTCATTACAATGGACTTATATAAGATTTCCAAACTTTTATTCTTAAACTCCACTGCATAAATTTTAGGGATTCAAACTTCCTACCACGCCACAAAAGAAGTGCTAAACAACAAAAAGAATTATACGATCAAAGCCATGATCAGGGTACTCATCCATGATAACCGTCGATTTATGGGATCTAAAACAATGATGTAGATAACTAGTCGAGATATGGGATCCAAAACAATGATGTAGAGTTTATATATTTTTTCGCTGTAAATTTTCAGGCAAACATATATTTTACATTCAATATAGATTAGTAGATTACTACAAATTAAGAAATCCACCATTGCAAAGGTGAAGGCATATATGTGAAAACATGTATAAAGCTCCATGTTGGAAACAAATGTGAATAGGATGCTTAAACATATATATATATATATATATATATATATATATATATATATATATATATATATATATATTACAATTCATAGTGGTGTTTTACTATTCATTGCTGACCAGGACAAACATCAAATGAGAATTGGAGACAAAGGAGAACTATGATTGAAAGTTGGGAAGATGTTGAGGGTTGAGATTCATTCCCCTCTAAATGTCATGTTTGTAAATATAAAACATGTAGAAAGGCAAAGAAAATGAAAAAATTGTGAAAAAAAGTTAGTGGAATGTGCATGTGGTGGAGAGAGAAAGTATTTTGTTTTTTTATTTTCAAAATGAAACTATTATAACTATTTCTGTAGTTGTTGGATTTTGATATAATTGGTATCATTGAAATGAATTTTGAAGATCTTTCCAATAAAACTAATGATCAATACAAAAACTTAAAATTTTAAAATATGTATTTTATTTTAAAACATGCAAGTATTTTTAAGATTTTCATGCCTAATTATAATATTTTTCAAAGAAACAGATGAATATTTTATTGAACATTCAAACAATGACTCCAAACATTCGATTGATTTTAATTTTAACCGAGTTTGACTCTAAAAAAAAATAGTATTTTAAAATATGATATTTTTGTATAACTGATTGAGGGCAATGGTATACAACCACATAGCATTCCTATTGTGTAAGATCTCTTATGTATGTTGTAATTAGTTCATTCTGGTTTATCTTCACATGAAACAACTTGAGCCTTTAAGAAGTCAGAAATGTTAATTACATCATCTATAACTTGTCTTAGAGAAGTCTTAATTTAACTTGTGAATCATGTGTTTTATACTGTTCACTTAGAGTGTTACTTAATTTTTTTCTTGTATAATTATAATTGATGATTTTTTGACAGAGGCATCACAACATTTGAATGCTCCCAAAGAGCAGCAAGAAGAGATCAAAACAAGTTCCCTAAGAAGAGAACCTCAAAAACCTCATATTTCCAAAGGAAAACCTGGCCAAATCACTTAACAAAAGCCAAAGGCAAATGAATTTTCCGATAGTTACTATGCTCCCAAAGAGCAACAAGAAGAGATCAAAACAAGTTCCCTGAGAAGAGAACCTCCAAAACTCATATTTCCAAGGGAAAGCCTGGCCAAATCAACCAACAAAAGCCGAATGCAAATGAGTTTTCCGGTAAGGTAACTACTGAGGACGTTGGCACCATGGAAAAAGAATAAATGTTGGAGTTGAGATTCTTGTTGATCGTTCATGGTCGACTCTTTCAGCCATGTGAATCAAATCAAATCAAATCATGCGATTTTGGAATCTATGTAGGATTAGATAATAGCATGTCTCCAACTATAGTCAAATTTCGGAAGTCTTTAATAACTACAACATTAGTTTTCCATCAGAGTTTGGCTTTGTACCTCAGTCTGTATCTGCAGTTGAACTTGAGCTCTTGGTGGTTTGATTTATATATATACTAGGATATTACCCGTGTCGTTGACACTCCACATATGTTTATTTATTGTTAATTATCATACACTGGAGACCCAAATCACCATCCCCACACTACACCAAATTGACATTTTTGTAAGAATCCAAAAAATAGTAATACTTTTGGACTATAACAATTCACAAAACAATTTTAACATTTTCACAAACAAAGTTATTCAATAATTGTATCACCACAAATAGTATGGGCTTACAAGTGATGCTATTCATGGTGATCTAATTTATTGTATCACTTTTTTTTTGTAGCTATTTTTCATTTTATTGACTAAATTTAGTTTTGACTTGAAATTGTTTGGTGGATTGTAATAGCTCAAAAGTGTTACTATTTTTTAAGTTGTTACAAATATGCCAATTTGGTGTAGTGCACTACACCAAATTGGCATTTTTGTAACAATCCAAAAAATAGTAACACTTTTGAGCTATAACAATTCACAAAACAATTTTACACATTTTCACAAACAAAGTGATTCAATAATTGTATCACCACAAATAGTATGGACTTACAAGTGATGCTATTCATGGTGATCTAATTTATTGCATCACTTTTTTTGTGTAGCTATTTTCATTTTGTTGACTAAATTTAGTTTTGACTTGAAATTGTTTGGTGGATTGTAATAGCTCAAAAGTGTTACTATTTTTTAAGTTGTTATAAATATGCCAATTTGGTGTAGTGTGGGTATGAAGTAGTACTGCTTTAGTAATGTCTGTTTGAGTAGGGATATATAACTTGCCAAAGCCATTGAAATCTAGCTAGACAAACTCAAATTCTATGAGCTAGTTGTGTCTCAACTAGCTCATAGATTGCATGCACACATGATGAGCCGAATCAATGCAGATAAGGTTTATATAGAAAGTAGAAACCGACATTGCTGCTAAAGTAACTCAATTATGGAGATTTCCTTTCCCTTTTTTTTTTTTTTTTTACCTAGTAAAATGGAGGGATCAGCCCTTTTAATTATAATGTTTGGTTGGTATCAAGTCATCAGACTATATATTTATGTAAGATAAACATCTATCAATTATCCATATCAAAGCAAGAGACCCACTGATCCTCTCTTTAGATGACCAGGAATTCTAGGGGGCGAGGGAAAGAGCGCCCCTTTCCCTCGCTCACTAGAAGGGCTCTTAGATGACACACTGTCTTTAAAGTCTTGTTCAAGTGTATCATTCAGATAAACTTTTCTAGAAGATTGAGATTAACATTGAAGATTCTGTTTGAATATTATCACATCCACACCAAAACCTAAATCAATGAAGTTAGAAGCCATTGATAAAGTGTATTCTCGTAGCAATCCTCAAGAATCAAGCAATAGGAAAAGTCTTTTACCTTCGAAACCTTTCTTTTATTTCTCTCAAACGGGATGGGAAAAGTAAGAGGTAGAGAGGACCTCAACCGTATTTATAGAGTCCTTATTTTATTATTAGCACATCTTAAAAAATAGAATTATAATAGGCTTATCTACACATAAATAATATTCATACTCAATTTAGTAACACATGTCAAGACCTACCACATGTAATTAGAAACGTGTTTATGACCTTGATCTTGTTTCTTAATGATCATAACTAATTGGTTCTAAATAAACAATAGTCAACTCCGCCAAAAATTCATCACTTCAATTTGCGTTATAGGTGTAAGAGCATCTCCAATCATTCCCCTGGCTATTTTAGGAGTTTCATAGATAAAATCCTCCATCCAATCATCCCCCTAAACAATCCCTTATAATACCTCCACCTCCAACTTCTCCCTAAATTTATGAGGAAGTTAACCATCCCCTCTATCCCATTTAATAATAAAATATTCACAATATTTAATTTTCTAAATTAAAAACAAATCAAAAATAAAAATAAAAGTATTTAAATAATAGTATAATTAAAAAAGTAATTATTAATACTAATTTATATAATGATAGATAATTAATTAAAAAGTATTAATAGTATAATTAAAAATAAATTAATACTAATTTAAACAAAAGTAATTATTAATTCTAATTTAAATAATGATAAAAATATTAATAATTATTATTAACACTAATTTAAATAATAGTATAATTAAAAAAGTAATTATCTAAATAATGATATAAAAAGTGGAAGATATATTTAAATAATGATAAAATTTTTTATTAATACTAATTTTTTTTAAAACTCTTAAAAATTTTAATTAGTCAAATTTAAATTAAAGTTGAAATTAATAATAGTATAATTAAAAAAATATCTAAATAATAGTATAGTTGAAAATAATAATAATAATAATATATATTTAATAATATTATAATAACATAATTGAAACTAATATAATTATATTAAGTTGAAATTAATAATAGTATAATTTAAATTAAATTGGCATACAAAAATTGAAGATATATTAAAATAATGATAAAAAAGTTAAAATATGAGATTTGGTTGGAGTGGTGAAGAAATAAAGGAACCCTTAAATTTAGCTTTTGGTTAAAATGGGGATGGTGCATCTCATTTTAACTTTTACCTAGAGATGCTCGATGATCCAATCATCCCACTAACCCATCCCTCATAATAATTTCTCCACCATCCCCTATATCTTATATATTAATAAAATAATCCAAATATTTAATTTTCTAAATTAAAAATAAAAACAAAAGTATCTAAATAATAGTATAATTAAAAATAATAATTATTAATACTAATTTAAATAATGATAAATAATTATTTAAAAAGTATTTATAGTATAATTAAAAACAAATTAATACTAATTTAAACAAAAGTAATCATTAATTCTAATTTAAATAATGATAAAATTATTAATAGTAATTATTAATACTAATTCAAAATAATAGTATAATTAAAAAATTAATTATCTAAATAATGATATAAAAAAGTGAAAGATATATTTAAATAATGATAAAAAATTTAATTATTAATACAATTTTTTTTACTCCGAATTTTTGTTTAATTAGTCAAATTTAAATTAAGTTGAAATTAATAATAATATAATTAAATTATTATTAAAAAATTATCTAAATAATAGTATAATAGAAAATAATAATATTATATATTTAAGTTGAAATTAATAATATTATAATAATATAATTGAAACTAAATTAATATAATTATATTAAGTTGAAATTAATAATAGTATAATTGAAATTATATTGGTATAGAAAAGTTGAAGATATATTAAAATAATGATGAAAAAATTGCCAATGGTAGCCAAGTTGGATGGTTAAGGCTGTGGTGGTTTAACCCCCATGTCTTGGATTCTATACCCACCGACGACACCCTAAATTTAGCTTTTGGAGATGCTCTAAGATATATAAATTTGGAGCGGAAGGACTATTGAAGTATATTATCCGACCATAAAATAAAACCAAAGTTCAAGTTCAAAATATATTGTGCTAAGCCTGGAGTTAGCAGGCCAAGGCCCAATATAGCCCATTAATAATTGACAGTCAAATCAGCCCACTTCCTTGGATCGCCCGAGTTGTAAAAATCAGGCTTTTGCAGGTATTAAAACACCCCAGCCTTTCTAAGTGTCGAGGAAAGGGGCGAGGGGTGAGGTTTTACCGCTCATCCCTCTCAAGATTTGCGAAGTAGCGCATCAATAGGGGGATGAGCGGTCACACCCACCCCCTCGCAGACCGGGGGGGGGGGGGGGCTCATGCGCACAAAGGGCAGTAGAGGCTTCTGCGCTTCTATCACAGCCGTAGGATCTGATACGACGGCTCAGATCCCTCCAACCCCCTTTCTCATATCTTCGCCTTCTCTCTTTCTTTCTTTGGTTTTCTTCAAAGACCAAAAAAAAAAAACCAAAAAGCTTGTGGATTTGAATATTTTTTTATTTCACAGTCTTTAGCAAAGGGTTGGGGTTCTTCTTGATGTTCGTCTTCTTTGAAGAGGGTTTGTATGTCTTTGAATGAAGAGCAAGAGAAGTTAGTTCGCCGCGGTGTTCTTGGCGGTGATTTTCCCCATGGAGGCCATATGGGAGTGGAGTGACGTAGTAGTAGATGAAAAGATGGAAGATATGAAACCAAATTGAAATTGAATTGTAAATTGTTGAGACTGGTAAGAGGGAATTAATTAATTATTATGAAGATGTGTATTGGTGTTGTAGTTGCTTAAAGTGAATGTAATGGTGGGTGGGTGGGAATAAATGAATGTGTAAATAGAAGCGATTCCTTCAGAGATTCCTCAAAATATAAAAAAATAGAAGCGATGAATGTGTAAATGATTGTTATTGCAAATGTCAGCGAGGATGGCACCCCATTTGCCATGGCTGTAACCGAACTGAATAATGGAGGAGCCAAATAACGCGAACATTTGCCTTGCTGATCCCACCATCTTTGTTTTGCTCTCTTAAAAGAAGATGTAGAACAAGAAATATGAAAAGTCTTACGATTTCCAAGTTCTAGCATGGATTCTCAAGTGCCATGGTGGGAAGAAGAAGTTGAATTTACAGGTTTTGATGGAAGGGTCAGCTATTTGCTTTTTGTTTTTTTTTGGTCTTCGGAGAAAACCAAAGAAAGAAAGAGGAGGAGCTTGTCTAATTGGCGAGGAAATCAGCGAGGGAGGGGGTGGAAACCCTCCATCCCCCTTGAAATGCGCAAAAGGGGATGAAGGCACTCATCCCAAAGGAGATGGAGGGTTCCCACCCACCCACCCCCTCCCTCGCTGGTTTCCTCAACAGTTAGAATTTCGGAAGAAAGAGAGATGGCGAATATATGAGAAAGGAGGTTGGAGGGGCCGTCGGATCAGATCCTACTGCTGTGATAGAAGCGCAGGAGCCCCTCTCGCATTTCGAATTTTCCAAAACAGCCTTCAAGTGTCATAATTATTAAAAATCAGGCCCATTAATACCAAAGTTTTTCCCATTTGTTAAGGGTATATCAGTCATTTAGTAGGGTGCCATACGCACATAGTACATACCGCAATCATCTTCTTCCAGTTGAGTACACTATTGGGGTTTTCGCTTTTCTATCACTCACTTCACCGATCACAGAGAGAGAGAGAGAGAGAGAGAGAGAGATTTAGAGATGGAGAAGCCAAGTGAGATTAGCAGTTCAAAGATGTTTGGTGGATACAACAAGAGATACAAGCACTTTAGCCCAACACTTGGTTGCTCAATGAACTTCTACATTTACTTCCCTCCTTCCCCTTCTCCAACCCACAAGTTTCCTGTAAGTCTTCATCTCTCTGACCCCACTTTTTTTTTTATTTTCCATCAAATCCACTCAATAACTCTGGGTTTTGTTTATTTCTTCATTCCTAGCTAGGGTTTTATTGTACGATTCATTCACCTAGTCATTTGAATGAAGATATGTTATTTTGATCTTGAATTGATGTCAAGTTTGGAACTTTATGTTTATTTTTAGTTTTGGTTTTCTGAATTATTCACATTTTGTTGTTGTGATTGAAACAGAAGAGGAAAATAACATGTTGATGGGTGAAAATATGGCAATCCAAATAACCCCTTTAGTCCGATTTATCAATGGGGATGCCTGACTATTGAATTGTGTGTGATGTGTTAATAGAATGATTGCAGACCTGACTGAGTATTGATGATTTTTGTAGTCATACTTTTTGCTGAATGCCTAAACAATAGTATGTAACCTGGTTTTGTACCTAACTAATTGGGTTAAAGAATCTTGGCATAGGGTACCAACCCTTTCTGACATTGATGTTAGAACTGGATTATCATGGCAATTTATTACTAATCACTCAAAAATTTTCGTCGCTTTTGGTATTGATTAATTAACCCGGCTTCTTGAATGAGGTAATGAACACATTTAGGAGTAACGTACCTCAAACCCCATACATAACTTGAAGAAACTTGCATCAAGCAAGGAGATACAAAAACTTCCTCCAATTTCTTGTGTAGGTTGGGTAAGAAGATATAACCATGCCCTATACTAACTCAGTTAACTCCTAACACTATATACCACATGGCCTAATACATCATGCCCCTCAAAAACAAAGAAAACCTCTAATGACTCTTCAATAGCCTAGCCACACTAAGGGTGTGTTTGATCCCAAGGAAAAATTTCCTGAAAGTGAGTAGGGAGAGGAATGAAAGAGGAGGAGAGAACGGAGAATATGCTTGATCACTATCCTCTTGGGTTGTTACAAAGTCGTGGAAAACATTTTCTTGGTGGGGGGGGGGGGGGGGGGGGGGGTCAAGATGGATAAAATTTCCCAACTTCCTCTCCTATTTTTTTTTTTTTTTTAAATTTCCCATGACGGATTTTCCTTTGAATCAAACACACCCTAAATTTAAATTACTATTTCCAATAAAATACAGTTTCTTCGCGTCTTTGTGATGAACTATCTATTGTTTTTCCAAGAAAAATTTGAAATGTCAGAATTCCTGTCATGCTCTTGCCTGTACCTTTTGTGCCAATGTATTTTACATAATTTTCTTTTTTAAAAAGGTCATGGCTGTCCTCCTTTGCAGGTGCTTTACTGGCTCTCAGGTCTTACATGCACTGATGAGAATTTCATTACAAAATCTGGAGCGCAGTGTGTGGCTTCCAGCGAAGGTGTTGCATTAATTGCGTCTGATACATCTCCAAGTAAGATACATGTTCATAAAGATTTCCTATTGAGGCAGCGTAACTGCAAGGCTTGTTGAGTGATCAAATAATTGAAATAGCAATCAAGCGCCTGTTTCCTATAAGTGAATTAGATGTTATGTAATCTGTTATAACCTGTTCATGTGTATGTGTTAACAATCTCCATTAGTTCATGTGCTTTATGCTGCTGACCTTTCCACTTAATTATTTTGATGATCTTATAGTGACACTGTCAATGCTAGTTAGTGTTATATTTTGTGGATTATCGTGATGCATGTCTTAACCAATCTTCTGCTCCTTTATCTCTTTCGATTTTTAGTTCGGTCAATTAAATGAGTTAAACATCACTTCTTTCTCGTACTAGTTGATGCTTGAGTTTAGCCTAGTTGTTGATTTGATTTTATTTTTTTTTTCTGACTTTTTGACCCAATGTAGGAGGACTTAACGTGGAGGGAGAGGCAGACAGTTGGGACTTTGGTGTAGGTATGCAACCTCAAGCCTATTTCCCCCCTTAATCATGGATGATAACTTGGATGATAAATGATGGCATATTAATATTATTTATTTATTTAAATTATTTTAATAATTGAGTCAGCCAATGTGAAGCCCAAGTAAGAGTCCAATAAGTTTAGGGTTTTGCTTGGTTTTGATTAAATAGGTCAGAAATCAAGTTTGTAGTCAGTGTTTGAAATTTAGAAAATTATTATCGAATTGTAGAAACTTTGTCAATCAATTTTCTGGTTTATTTGTTATTGCTTTCGCTAATAAACGCATTAATTTTTGTATCAGAGCGGTAAAATCAATGGACAAAGATACCGCCTAAGGAAACTAGAGAAAGGATTCACCGTAGCAAGGATGGAGTGTGGAGAAAACCCTTGCAGACATCTCAGAGCAGTTGGTTGTTGTCTTGGTTCTCCAAGAACTTGAAGCTATCCGCAAAAATCATGTCGTGAGGTTGGACAACTAGATGATATCTTATCAGATTCATCTGAAGAAGCGTAGGTGAACCTTACCGCAGTTGATTGGGAAAGAACACATTCATTTGATAACTACAAAAGTGAGGAAGATGAACCTAACCTTTCAGAATCAGATATTTTGGCTATCCGTGAATTGTTGTGTTGCGAGGCCATAAAAACCTGTGCTACTCATTTGAATGAACAATACCCAAATTGGCTAGTTTGCAACAATATTCTTTACAAAGAGGATCGAAAAAAGGGATGGTTATGGAGAACAACTCTAATTTCCCTTATTTATTCGAAGTCTAGGGTTGCTAAATAAATAAATTATGTGAATCATGAGTTGTGATTTGCATAAAATCCCCAACAGTTCGTTCGTCGTCAGTGAAGTGAGAAGAAAAATGATGAAAATCTTAACCCCGCCTAAGCCCAAGGAGGCGGAAGACAAGAAAGCATCGAGATTCATACGCAAAGATGAAGAAGAACAAAGGTGAGGGAGGACATGGACTTACCCCGATTTGACCTGGAATACCACAAGGACACCACCCATTGTCCCCTTCGACCATCACTTCAGCAACCGCCACCTCGTTGAGCTGCGTCGTTGGCCAGTCAATGTCGTCAACGTGGACTAGATCAACCCATCACTGTTTGCTGTGAGATCACGGTCGAAATCGACCTCATCTATGCGTACTGCTGAAGATGACAATTTTGTTCATGGAAAAAGAATTGGGGAAGAAGGGGTTATTTCCACCATAGTAATTTTATGGGCCACCACATGATGTACCCTTTTCTGATGAAGACCTAGATGCCCAATATCACCATTCTTATTATGTCCCATGGTAGTTCTAACGTTGCCAGTCGAGCCGTTACGATCCGCATCGCTGTATGGTATAGGATATCCGACTGTGCTATTCTAGGCAACATTAGGCTAGTGTACGCCTATAGTAAATTCATCCATGATGAACAAGTGAACCTAATGGCTAGTTGAATCTCCCCCATCTTTTTTGGTCCTTTTGCAACACTGTTAATGAATACCAATTCATGTACACTCGGTTTGTATTGAGCGTAGATAATCGTATACGTATCTTCCCTATACTTATATCCTTACATGGTTTACCGTTTTCATCCTTTTTGTATCTCCAATTGTCAAATACACCAATTTTGAGTATTGTACATGGATCATACACATCCCAAGTGTGTTGCTCGTGCCAACGCGGGTTGAATTGATCGAGAATTGTTCGCGTTCTAACCCATTTCTTTTCATACGCAAAGATGAAGAAGAACAAAGGTGAGGGAGGACAGGGACTTACCCCAATTTGACTTGGAACACCACAAGGACACTACCCATTGTCCCCTTCGGCCATCACTTCAGCAACCGCCACCTTGTGGAGATGCGTCGATGGCCAGTCAATGTCATCAACGTGGACTAGATCAACCCATCATTGTTCGCAGCCGAAATCGACCCGTTGTTGTGAGTACTGCTGCATCTATTGATGAAGATGACAGTTTTGTTCATGGAAGGAGGAATTGGGGAAGAAGGGGTTATTTCCACCTTGATTATTTTTCTGGGCCACCACAAAAAATGTACCATTCTCTATATGTCCCACCACATGATTTAGATTTTGATGGTCAGGTTATTCACATGTGTTGGACATGTTATCTACCACCCCAGGACATAACTTATGCTATGACATGAACTTTTATGGATCCCTCGCAACTAGGCAATTTTCGTCCTCCCAATCAAAGGGGACGAGTCCGTAATGATGCTTATGAGGGTTTGGATTATTTTGATGTTTTGCCGGTTACTTTGGATCGCTTCGTAAGATGTTTGGAATTTGTGCAACATGGTGATGTTAAATTAAAATTTCCAACTTATGATGATCTTGGTGATGCTGATGTTTTTGTTGATTGGGTTGACCAAATGGACAATATTTTAGAATATAAGTCTCTTACAAGTATTAAGTTGTGCGTTTAGTTGCAACAAAATTACAGGGTACTCTATCTGATCAGAAAGATTTGACCAAGGAGAGGCAGTTGCTGAGGAAGGCATCAGTTCAGACTTGGCCTAAGATGAAAATTTATTACATTGTGCTTTCATCCCCAAAGATTATATTTGTTTGGTAGATTGCATAAACTTACACCGGGTAGGTCTAGAGATTCTGAATACACTGAGGCATTGTCCTTTGTATAATAGATTGAAGTAGTGGATGCATGAATTTGAAAGTAAAAGGTAGACAAGTATTTGCATTGGTTTTTCTCAGCCTATACAAAAGGCTTTGGATATAATTCTGATTACCACCATGGTAGAAGCAGAGCAATATGCTAAGAAGGTTGAAGCACTGTCACAATATCCTTTGGCTACTCCAGCTACATCTCGGACAACTTTGGTCTACCACACCTGCTAAACCAGTTGCACGTACCGTTGCTTACAATCCTAATACGAAATATTTTGGATATGGACAAGTTGATCATCTTTGTCAACATTGCTTGAAGGATAGGTTATTATAGATGTAGATCAGTTGGTTGTTGATGCTTGTCCTTCTTAGGATGACACCCTAGATCATGAGGCGCATGAGCACATTCCTTAGTCGCTAATGGCTTGGCTGACCACGACTAAGCTTGAGGACAAGCTTTTTCAAAGTGGGAGGAACGATGATATATCAATATATTTATTTATTTTAATAATTGGGTCAGTCCAATGGGAGGGAGAGGCATACAACTGAGACTGTGGTGTAGGTATGCAACCTCAAGCCTATTTTCTCCCATAATCATGGATGATAACTTGGATGGTAACTAATGGTATATTAATGTTATTTATTTATTTAAATAATTTTATTAATTGGGCCAGTCCAATGTTAAGCAAGTAGGAGTTCAATAAGTTTAAGGTTTCACAAGGGTTTTGCTTCGTTTTGATTAAGTAGGTCAGAAATCAAGCTGGTAGTCAATTTTTAAAGTTTAGAGAATTATTATAGGAACTTTGTGAATTCAAGTTTCTAGTTTATTTGTTATTTGCTTCCACTATTAAACCTATCAATAACATTTTTTAATAAGTTAGTTTCATTATCAATAACACTTTTTAATAAGTTAGTTTCATTTGAATACTCTGGCATATGATGTATATGCTCTATTGTCAAATTAGTTTGTGAATTCCAATTCAAATAACTGATGTTTCTAGTGATTTTTTTTTTCTGTTCCGCTCAGGGAAAAGTATACATTGTTTGCATTTATTATCTTCATGTCTTTTGGATCAGATGCATCTTATGTAAAGCATTACTACGTATTTCTTTGTCAGACCTAGATTCTGTGTGGATGTGACCGTTGTATTTGATTTCGTTGACTTATTTATTTATTTTTCTGTTGAATGTGTTTTTTAACTTTGATAATGACATATTATAAGGAAAAAAAAAAAACAGAACTTTGATATTGACAAACTAAATAGTGCTCTTTATATTAATGTCTGGTGATATCTATTTTGTATTTCCTTAAATCAGGAGCTGGGTTTTACCTTAATGCCACACAAGAAAAATGGAAGAATTGGCGTATGTATGACTATGTTGTTAAGGAACTTCCAAAACTTCTGAGTGAAAACTTTGAGCAGCTTGATCCATCGCGAGCGTCCATTTTTGGGCATTCAATGGGTGGTCATGGAGCTCTAACAATCTACTTGAAGAACCTTGACAAATATAAGGTTTGATTTTAGCTTTTACTATTGATATTGACAAATAGGGATATATTGCTCTTGTTATTTTGCTAGATGTTCGTTGAGTTGATCAATATTTCTTTTCTCCAGTCGGTGTCCGCGTTTGCACCAATAGTCAATCCGATAAACTGTCCATGGGGTCAGAAGGCTTTTTCAAATTATTTGGGTGATAATAAATCTGAGTGGGAGGTAAACTTTCTTAAGATCAAGTCGATGGTTAACTTCCAAGGATTTGACAGTGTTTTGATTGAAGTTTTATCGAATTTGTAGGAATATGATGCAACTTGCTTGATTTCTAAGCACAAGAATGTTCCAGCTACTATCCTAATTGATCAGGTAATGGCACATCCCTCTTTAAGGTCAATTGGCATCTATGTTATTAATGTGCCGTTAAATCGGCCAGAAATCGTTTATCGGGGATGACCGATACGGATTGGGTATTTAGTAGTCACCGATAAATCGGCCCATACAACTCGCAGATTTATCACTATACCTATATAATCTTTGAAAAAAATAGATCGATTAAATTCAATTAATTTTGATTAATCGTAAATCGGTCTTGGATCGCAAAGGGTCCATTTTTCTTTTTAACTACATAGATTGGCATGTCCAAGAACTTTCACTAGTTACTGTTCTGCTGCATAATGTAGTTTTTATTTTAATTTTTAATTCATAAATATCCATGGGTACTTGATATTTTTGTTATTGTGACAGTTTGGCATGTGGGAAGTATTATGTATCATTCTTCATTATAACATACTCGTACAATGTGTTCAATTATAAACATAGAACATAGAAGTGTAGACATGTAAATTACCATGTCTTGTCCTTTGACTGTGTCAGCTTAACTCCTTTTCACTTCATGGTTTATGGCTTTTTGCTAACAATTCTGCAATGGGCAGGGGGAGGCAGACAATTTTTTGCATAATCAACTGCTAAGCCACAAGTTCGAAGAGGTGTGCAGGAGTGAAAATGTGCCTCTCCTCCTGCGTTTGCAACCTGGTTATGATCACTCGTACAATTTCATTGCAACCTTTGTTGATGATCATATCCGACACCATGCTCAAGCTCTTAATTTGT
The DNA here is from genome assembly GCA_963556465.1 of Berberis vulgaris. Classification (NCBI taxonomy): domain Eukaryota; kingdom Viridiplantae; phylum Streptophyta; class Magnoliopsida; order Ranunculales; family Berberidaceae; genus Berberis; species Berberis vulgaris. Next base: position 15,872,705 of record OY747133.1, read on the forward strand.
AATATGTTTCGGTGAACCTGTTGAGGATCTACTACTGAGTATCGAGTGTTTTTTCTTAATCATGCCTTTGAACCATGATCTTATACAACTTAATCTCCTCGGAGTGACTCTAGCTAGCTTTGTGGAAGCATGAGACCTTTTTCTTTCATAAATACTTTTTATGAGTTAAAAAGAGGATATATCATGCAGAGGTGGCATATGGACAAGAGGAAGCAGTTTTAAGTGAACTTTCTAGAACTTTTGATAGTCCAAGAAAAGGAAGCAGTTTTAAGTTAGAAAATGTGCAAATTAAGTGATTAATAGAATGGATTTTTCATCTTATCAAAGTATTTATTGTACATGAGATCAGGCGCTTGATCAAAGGTGAGACGAAAAGAGATGGCAGGGTACAATGAGCTTCAGTAGCGTAATACACTGTTTTAAAACTTGATACAATACATTTATGGGGCATGAATAAATAAGTGGTTTTATGACTGTTTAATTTTGCATTAAGGCTGCCATTTGGATGGGTGATGATGCCGAGTTGGATACTAAAATTGAGGTGTAACCTGATCTTTGGTGGGTCACATTTTTTTTTTTTTTTTTGAGCATGTTGAGACAAGAAATGATATTATCAAAGAAAAAAAGGACAAAACATGTTATTTGTTTTAGCACAATAAAATAAAATATCTACACAGTTATAACAAAGTTTTTCCACATGAACAGTGGAAGAACAGTAAAATGTATTCAACCTGATTTTCTTCTCCATTTTACTCTCATAACTTAATTTTATACATTTATATTTAACCCCTTTCAAAACATTCATTAATTATATCGAAGCTCCTAACATAATATTTGTAAATTATAGATAGACCCCACATCTAACATTTGTATTTCTCATTTTGCCTTCCACATTTCATAATTTTTACAATCCAAACCATTGACCCTAACATAATTTATTTAAAGTCCCTTAAATTATCTATAAATTATAGGGTTATTTGCATTTTTCCCCTTATAATACATGCCTTATTCTGCTTTGCCCTCAATTATTATTCGTATTGCACTTTTCCCCTAAGACTAGCAATCAACGTGCCTTGACCGTTTATTTTCAAAGCAGATTACCAAAATACCCCTGAGAAATCAAAGGCTGAGATTGAATCTTTCGTATTTCGAACATCTCGAGAAAATCCTAAGACCCAATTGAAATCGTAAGCGTATCTCGAGAAAAATCCAACAGTTGATTTAACAAAAATCTTTCATCTTAAATAACTCATCTCGAGGAAAATTTAACGATTCAAATTTAATTGTGCGCGCATTTCGAGAAAACTAACGATTCAACACTCATCTGGAGGAAACTTTAACGATTCAGCATGCATCTCAATGATATGACGGTTTAGATTTATTTGTTCACGCATCTCGAGGAATCTGACGATCTGGATAAATTTGAATTTAAGTTTTCCCTTTAAAATAAATTTGAATTTATTTTTGCCTCCTAAAACATAACAGACCTGAGAGATGAATGGAGATGAAGGAGGAAGTGGAGGAATGAGGCCCTAGCTTTATTATAGGGGTTGTGAAATAAAGGAGGAAGGAGGAGGGAGGAGAAGGAAGGAGGAAGTGGAGGAATGGGGAATAGGAGGGAGGACGAAGGGCGAGGTGATGGCGAGATAGATGAAGAAGAAGGGAAGGAAGATAATCAAAATTTTCTTGATTATATATTTGGAATGGAAAAACTTGCCAAGTTTTGAAGTTTAACTTGAGTTGTAGATCATCTTCATTATCTCTCAGGTCTGTTCTGTTTCAGGGGGCAAAATTAAATTCAAATTTATTTTATGGAAGTAGTTTATTATATGGGGGCAATTTATTAAGACGTCAATTTTCCTCAAGATGTGTACACGGATAAATCTAAATTAGCAATTTTTCCTTGAAATGCATGTTGAATCATCAGATTTCCTTGAGTGCGTGTTGGACCAATAGATTTTCCCGAGATGTGTGTCGGATCATCATATTTTCCTCGAGATGCGCGTTGAATTGTTAAATGTTTCTCGAGAAGCACGCACAATTAAATTTGGATCGTTAGATTTACCTAGAGATGTGTGTACATTAAATTTGGAACGATAGATTTTTCTCGAGATGAGTTGTTTAAGATGCAAGATTTTTTAAAAACCAACTGTTGGATTTTTCTTGAGATACGATTACGATTTCAGTTGAGCCTTGGGATTTTTCTCGATATGAGATGTTCGAAATACGAAATATTCAATTTTTTTGATTTCTCAAGGGTATTTTAGTAATCTGCTTTGAAAACAGACGGTCAAGGCACGTTGACAGCTAGCCTTAGGGGAAAATTAAAATACGAATAATAATTGGAGGCAAAACTGAATAAGACATATTATAGAGGGGAAATGCAAATAACCCTAAATTATAAAAATGCCCTTACAACTAACATTTTGATTTCTCATTTTGTCGTATACATTTCCTATTCTTACAATCAAAACCAGCGTCAATTATAAATAATATTTTGTTTAAAAATTCACTAATAATTTTTACAATGTTGTAATAAATAAAAAATAAAAAAAGTACTGAATGCATGATCTTATGCTCTAGTAATGGCATTTTGCCGGTTAGAATATCAATGTCACCATGTCTAGCCTCGAAAAACTGTGTGTTAAGTGTTAATCCATGTACCAATAAGGTGTGAACTACAACAAAACTGAGTCCAATATTTTGCCATTATTCTGTTTCACTTTTGAGTTTTGGGCTTGTCTAATTGGCAAGGAAGGGGGGTGGAACCCCCTCGAGATGTGTGCACTCGTGCATCTCGAGGGGGATGGAGGGTTTCACCTCCCTCCCTCGCCTGTTTCCTCGCCAATTAGAATTCCCCTTGAGTTTTACATCATGCACCACTCTCCTAAATTCCCTATAATATTTATCATTTCCCTATTACTATTATTTTTGTTCTTATACTGCCTTAAAAGATTCAAGTGCTGCTATAATAAATTAAGGGTGTGTTTAGTTGCATGGAATTCTATGCCATGAAAATTCATGAGGGGACCCCTACATTTTAGGCTAAATTGATATATGATTTGACATCCATCATTTGATTTTGTGATCAATGGTGGGAATGGAAGTCCTATGAACATGAGAATCTCACTCCTTGATCCCCCAAGGCATGTGATTCCCATGTTCATGAGACTTTCATTCCCACCATTGATCAAAAAATCAAATGATAGATGTGAAGTGATACATCAATTTAACCTAAAATGTAGAAGTCCCCTCATGAATTTTCATGACATAGAATTCCATGCAACCAAACACAGCCTAATATGCCACCAATGTAGATAGCTTCCACTGCAAGTACAATCTCACGATGTTATGCAAAAATGGTGGGTATGTTATTTTTGAATCTCAAGTCAAATGTCGAATCATCAAGTGAACTAATGATATTCATAACCAGGATATACCATCGATTGCCATAACCAATTCTTTATACAGAATGTAATATCCCAATGCCTGATAGTTCACTTATCCGACGACCAGACCCAAAGCATTTATACGATTTACAAAATCTAGGTCTGGGATATATACTGTGTCTAGAGCCACAAAAGAATAGCAATTTCCTAAAAAAGAAACGCAGAACTTAGTTGGGGGAAATCTACAACCCCACCTGTACATCAAACGTTTCCTGGTAGGAACACATGTTGGAGCAGATAAATTATGTGCATTCTTCAAGTTCCCCCATCTGCTCTATTTATGTGAAACTCTGAGGGAAGCTTGTCACACTTCAAGCTAACTCCGTAGATAATCTTTGTTTGGATTCAGATTTTACTAACTTTTCACTCAAGAGTTCCTCTCCTGCTGTTGGCTGAACTCATGTATTCGAGTAGGCTCTGCAACTGAATGTACTATGGTGGCAGCTGCAAATGCTGGTTCAAGGTTCTCATTCACGCTTTTCTTTGGCCTCTTTGGTCTCTTGGGCACCTGCAGCTGTGGGTCTGTGTTACTTGAAGGATCCTTAAACTCGCAATCCATGGAGTTGGGATCACTTGGAGCAATAAAGGACTCGGCATTTTTGGTAGCTTTCTGAGAACTGCGTGGTTTCCCTGAGCTAGCTTTCCTCTGCAAATGAAAATGGCAGTTAAGTGAGGCCGACAACACGTGTGAGCAAGAATTAACTTCCGCAAAGATCCAAAATGAAACTTTTTATTTGATAAAAATCTAGATGCTATTTGTCACTAATAACATCAATGCTGCTATTTGTCACCGATAACATCAGTGTGCCATACAACTATATGAGCTTGGGCTGCACACACCTCACTGCATTATTCTGTTTTATAAGCATTAATACATATATTACACAAAGTGAAACTCCAAACAATCGAACACTTGTTTATCACGCAAAACAATGATTTTTGTTCACCAGGAAGAACCATCAACAAGAGAGAAATTCACTAACTGATCCATATATGACCCAAGAGACTTGAACATGGCAGGTACTAATTTTGTGGATTGATGCATTTCAGTTAAAATACCTGAAGTAGCAAAGCCTTGGGTAAAAGAGATAGCACTTGGTGCAGTGATGCACTTAAATGACTTTTTTTGGTTCCCTAGCAGTGTTTCAAACTTTTTTCACTGATACAAATCAATTGCATCAGTACTGAATGTAGCTTCTGGCATTTACATATGCTTGAGGCACACAAAACTTCAAACTTTCTTTGAGTTGTGCATGGAAATTGATAGAACCAAAGGAATAAACGATATAACTAAAGGAATAAACGATACGTGAAAGCTGAATTAAATGAAGTAATACTCGAAATACGAACAATAATCGAAATAACAATAGTAAAGACTGAATGAAAATAACTAAGAAATCAAATATTCTTTCAATGATCAACATAATAACAATAAACAACGGTTAGAGCTTGGCGGATGGTACCACTAGGTCATGGGTTCAAACCCAGCTTGCGGCATCTTTATGGGTTCTGGGGTCCTATAAAAACCCTGCTTGCCTTTCAAAAAAAAAAAAAAAAAAATAACAATAAACAACCATTGCGTCATTTATAATTGTCCTAACTTATTTGTCAAGCTAATTGACCTAACCTAATTGGCTAATAATGCCCTAACTATTATTTTGGGCTCTTACTAAATAGGCCCGATTATTCTTAATATTAATATTATTAATCTAACACATTATATGGCTAATATTATTTACATCAGACTGTTACGATCCTTGTTATGGACTTTCCCCTCCTGGACAGCTCGGGCTTTTGGGAGAGTTGGTTGGTTCATAACAATTGGTATCAGAGCCAAACCCCACATCCAAGGTTCGAATCCCGGCAGGGGCGACCTATAGGCTAGATTAAAATAATTTAGCATTATGTATGGGCATAGTGCTAAGTTGTTGAATACTGGTAGCTGAGAGAAGGCTCACTGGGCCAGTGTCGATAGAGTGGGCCGACGAGGACGTCGGCTTTGGAAACGTGGGGCAATGTTACGATCCTTGTTATGGACTTTCCCCTCCTGGACAGCTCGGACTTTTGGGAGAGTTGGTTGGTTCATAACACAGACATTTTCCTTAAAATACACATTCCTAATGTACATCTTCAGGTAGGGACGTCTGTTATGCGGTGATTCTTTGCATGTGACCGAAGTGGTGGGGGCTCAGAATTTGATGGGTTAACCACATTTGAATAATTCATGGAATGCTTATGTTCCCTATAGATGTGTATCGCTTCATGAATCAGAGTAGTTTTTCAATTTATTTTATTTTGTTCTCCTTATTTTCTGTGAGTGTGTAGATAGACAGATTGGTAAATAAATATGCATGATATACCTTCTTATTACTAGCTCCTTTCGCTGGAGTGGCTCCGTTTCCACCCTGTGATGGCATATCCCCAAACTCTTCTAAAGTTATATCTCCTTCTGCATCCACGCGTATTCCTTTTGTTCCAAGTTTTTTCTTTTGTCGGTCCTTGCCCTGGTAAGACAAACAACACAGAGCAGCATTAAGGAATCTACAGAGCCGATGGAACAAAATGTATTAAATGTCGTGGGACTCAGACACTGGGGAGAGAGTTAGTGCCTGTCTTATGTCACTACTCACTACGATGATCAATTCTTATATACGGATACGCTTTTCAAAAGATGATGTACTTATTACAAATTGCATGTCATCGCAACTTCAGTGGGCAACGTAAGGGTGAGATTACTAAGTCAATCAGTCAGTTAAAAATCATTGTCTAAACTGACATTGCAGTGGTTTATACCATGGATTCATCTTTGTTTCTTTCAATGAAATAAAACACATTTCCATGCATATGATGGTAGGTATGTGTGTGGAACTAGATTTAAGGCCATACCAGTAGTGGAGTTTGTCTCAATTTCTGCTCCAACTGTGAATCGTCAAGCAGTAAAGAGAAAACATCTTCAGGAGCCAGAAGGTCAGCCTGAACATGGCCACCCGTCATGACCAGCTGTTGCACAGTATTTTTCTGACTGGCTCGTTGCAGAATTTTTTCTTCAACTGTCTCTTTACAAATTAACCGGTAGACCCTGACCTACAAAGATATAACAATCCCCAATTAAACTCCATATTCGATACTTGCATGTCACGACAACCATTGACATGCATGCTAGCATCATCACAACTACATAAATCCTTAAAATGAACACAGACAAATGGCAAAAAACATTGGGGACATGGGGAGGGAACTGGCTAGTTAAATCCCAATAGTAAACATAGATAACTAGTAATTGGGAGTTGAGTAAGTCGACTAACCTCCTTAGTCTGACCCAGCCGATGAGCTCTATCCATTGCCTGTAAATCCAAGGTTGGATTCCAATCACTTTCATAAAAGATGACTGTGTCAGCAGCAGTTAAATTAATACCCAATCCACCAGCTCTAGTGCTCAGCAAGAAAACAAAAATGTCATTCCTGCACCCATGAAAATAGTAGGGCTTACATTAGTTACTTAAGAAAAGAGTGGATGGGAGAATGAAAATAGAAATATACCTATGCTGGAAGTCTCTGACCATATCACGGCGATCCATAATGGTGGAAGATCCATCAAGCCGTAGATATCTGTATTTCCTATATTTCATGTAGTCCTGTATGGCAAAGAAGTTTTACATAATTAGCTGAAAAAATACATGGAGAAGAGATGAAACTACTATTTTATTTCTTAAATGATTCTCCGGTTATGCAAAACCAAACTGACTTATAAGCTATAAAGAAACTATCCATGTCAGTTCATGATTGTGACGATTCAGATCAAGTTGTCTGGAGTCCTTGGCAAACATCACCCAGAAGTAAAAGGTTTGTGAGACACAAAGTCCATGAAAGCCTACAATTTATAATGGAATACAAAATACAAAATTAAAAATTAAAAACAACAAAGAGTCTAAATATGTGGTGAACTTTGTTGGATGCCACCATACAGATTGATAACCCCTCACCATATTAAATATTTAAATAGTCTCAATAGTGGGAAAATTTCCCAAGATGCATGGCCAAACAGAAGATACATCACCAAATTGAGTTGATTGGTAGAATGAGTACCTCATGTAGCCGACCAAATGGTTTTAGAATAATAATAAGTCATAGTAACCAAGAAAGAGAACAACAACAACAACCAAATCAACTTTCTTCAAGACCAAGTCAAATCAACTTTTGTCTAGCCAAACTGTGAAACTTTGGACATTCAGGCTATTATATACTGCAGAGTAAATACATGAAAATAACCTCAAGAATATCCAGCATTTTTGTCATTTGCGCAAATAAAAGCACACGGTGATTATCAGCTCGCAAGCGCTTCAACAATATATCCAGCGTTTGAAGTTTTCCAGAGTCCTGAAAAAGATCGAATGTAAATTTATCATGAGAATTTTGTTGAAGGATAACAATTAACGAATGAATAAACTTAAAACCAGAAAAGAATAAAAATAAAATAAAATAAAATAAAAAGAGAGAGAGAGAGAGAGAGAGAGAGAGAGAGAGGTTTACAGTGAGCATCTTTGCAGGGTCAAAGCTTTGCACAGGTGGAGATGACCCAAATATCTTGTATATGTGCTGAAGAACAGGCTGTGAGACAGGTAACTCAGAATCGATCTCTTGTATCAAATGATGAGGATGACTAGGTTCTCTAGGTCCATTACAATCGGATGTACGTGCAAACCCAGTGAAAAGCCTCTTAACCCATGGGTGGTGAAGCTCTTCATGCATTTTATACGCAAAATATCTATCAGAGCAGTGGGCAGAAATCTGTCCAAAAGAAAACTATTAGGAATACTGAAACCACAGGCAGGCATTCCATTGTCATGTTTAAACTTTTATCTTTTGGAGGGTATCAGTAAGCACTCAATTAAACTTACTGGTGGAGCTCTAGCCCCAGGAATGTATGCATATGTTGAGTGAAGAAGTTTCATGTTGATTCCAAGCCTGTCCTGATGAGAGATAACCAATGAGCCATGTGGAATGTCCTCAGCATCAGATATAAGTTTCCTTCCGAGTAATTTGGACTCGGATCTTGATGGCATCAATAGCATCCGTGTAACAGCTCTCACCTTACTACTCTCTATATGATCATATTGAAGATCTTGACCCCCCTCAGTTTCCATGAGAGAGTCCACGATTTCATTCAAGAGGTCGGACCTCATCATGGAAAACAAAACCTTTTCCATAAAAGAAGCTTTTGCTAAAAATGCAACCTCTTCTGCAGACAAATCTATCAACCGAGTAAAACCAAATGTTCCACTAACGGGTATAGATAGGTCTGAGACGTTATTTTGAGGTAGTGCAGATTGATATGTATTCTCAGGAGAGAATATGTTGAAGAGCTTCTCAAACAATCCTCCCTTGAAGCCTAGTCCAAGTGCTGAGCTAGGCCCTTCAAGACCTTGGACAAATTCTTGATTGACCAACTTTGGTAGCTGGAAAAGTAAAACTGAGTGTCACAGAAAAGAATGATGAAACTCACAAATTATAATATAAGGAGAAAAGAATCAGCGGTATGAGTCACCTTGTATGTTATAGGATTGTGAGTCCCTGCAAAGTATATGTCTTCCAACTCCCCAAACGGAGGAGGTAGAAGAGGATTGGGAAGCTGTCCAAAGTAGAGGTAGGTGCTTCCTTCATTCCCTTCAAACAATTCTGGGTGGTTACAAACCTACCATCATTCAAAACAACAAAGTTCGTCATTCATAATGAATGGCAAGCATGACTTAGGACACCAGGACTCAAAAGAATATCCAACAATAAATTGACTATGCACCTTCCTCAGTTGGATGACAATATTCATCAAACTCTTAAGTTTAGTATCGGTCAGATACCCCCGGCGGCCATCAACCAGCTCTGCAAGAGAGATTTTGTTCTTTATAGCCTGGTAAAAGGCTTGCTGCCTTGAACTCAACTTGCAATGGACCATGATCTCTGTTTTTTCAGTCATCTCAGTGATGACATCTTTTTTTACTCGCCGCAACATAAATGGCTTCAACACAGCATGCTATCAAAACAATAACCATTGAAGATATAGGTCAGAACTTCTCCTAAAGACGTCTTAAATAAATATGAAAGTTAATCCAAACTAAAAGCTGTGAGAAACAGATCTTAATGGTAACAGTAAAGGAAAAGCCTTAAAAAACAAGCACACATAATGTGGGGCTGAAGAGGGGGGATGGGAGTTGTGGAAAATGAAATTACTGAAAACAAAAAATACATGCAAAGCAATAGAACAGAGAACCTGTATCATAGATTCATAGTTATCACAATCAAACTGTACTCACCAATCGATTTAGTTGGTGCTCGTTTAAAGTTCCTCCATGTTCTGCATGGTTTTCTATGCTAATAAATGGAAACAATGAAAGATCAGCAACAGAGTGTTCAGAAGCAATCAATGAAAACAAGAAATAACTTGAGGGATTCCTAGAATAGAGAAGGAACTTGATCAAAGGATGCATACCCTTTTGAAAACCACTCATTGAATTGCTCATGGCTGTCAAACAAGGTGGGCATAATGAAATGAAGCAGCGCCCACAGCTCTGCCATGTTATTTTGAATGGGTGTCCCCGTCAAAAGCAAGCGGTTCCTACAATTGAAACTGAGCAATGTCTTCCATCTTATACTGCAAAACAAATTGATAGGGGATATGGATGAGAATGGTTAGCAGAATCAACTCAGAATACAACTGAAAATACGTCTAGATTCAGTCTTCATAAAAAACAGGGCTAAGAATAGAATGTACGACGCCCCAAACACTAACTGCTGAGACAACAATAAGACAATATTGTACTGATAAGTGGGTTCTTTTAGTAATATTAGTATTAGTATTTTATCAGTATTACTGTAATTGGCCTATTTTCGTTTCCAATTAGGTTTACGGTTAGGTTTGCTTGCCGGTTGATTGAAAAAAAAGAGTTTTTATTTCATTTATCTGTTTTATAGTAGATTTATTTTTTTCAATTCCTGCATTGTCTTCTAGAATTCTTGTTTATTTTCAGTTTTAGTTCTATCATGTACACTCGCGAAAATCTACAAACCAACGTGTTGAAACCGAACTCCCTTGAAAGCAATATTGGAGGAGCACATACACCAAAGGAAACCTATCACATCCATTGCAATGTGATCCCTAGACAAGGACGAGACTTCAAGTGCCTGACTATTCCCTTCTTGCAAACAACCCAAACAATAACATAGGGGACAAGGACCAAACCACCCCTTTCCTATCCTTAGAGTAGGCTTGACAATTCATCTATGAACATCTAACACAATCAACCACATGCTTAAATGTAGTAGGACACTCCAAGTCCATTTCCATAATCCCAAAATATCACGATGCAGAAGTGACATGAACATAAGCTACCAAAAAAAGAAAGACACTTGTAGGCGTAGACACTTCTCCATGCTAGTGAAATGGGGGAGAATAAAATCTAGCTCCCACTGCCGGCCTAGCTCAACCAAAATATAATAAAACAAGGAGAGAACGAATCGCCTTGTGACAATTTCCACTTCGACCTGTCCCCTTCGTTTTCCAGAACTCTCAAATCAAGGGTCATCACCAAGTTATTAGCCTCTTCTTCCTCCCATTCATTGAGATGCAGCTGAAATGAAGATTCCACTCACCTCCATTTGAGGCCTTCACATAGAACTTGTAAATCTTTCCTTTATCCACAAAGCAACTGGTATATTCGATGCCACCCAGATATGTTTGCAAGTGAGATAATGAGATTCAAAAATTTACGAAAAGTAGGGGTGCAACAAGAAAGCACCCAAAAAAAAAAAACTCTAACAATATGCTAAACAATTAACAACTATGTTGTCTGAAGTTCCACTATGACGGCGCTTTACCTTGCTCTAAGGTTATTTTCTACAAAAGTGTTCCGCCTCAGTTTCTCAATTTTATAGTGCCACAATATGCCTTGGGTTGGTTGCACCACGGTCTCTCCGGGTACCATGAAGCGTTCATGACTAATAAAGTATGTCATGTTATTTTTTTAATATTAGGCAAGCTCAAAAAATGAAACTAGGTTACATTTATTGTTAGGAAAAAACAACTATCAGTACCATTAGACATGGATATGTGATGACAAGAAGGTTTTCATTTTGATGTAAGAGGGTTTTTTTAGCAATATTAGTAATTGGGCATATTTAGCAATCCATAATAGTTAGGGCATTAGTTTCCAATTAGATTTGGGGTTTGTTTCTTGTATAGAAGTATAATCAATTATAAATAAGGCGTAGGTTGTTCATTGTTAGACGATTGCTTGAATAAAAGAAATTAGTTTGTTTATTTGTCTCTCAGTTATTGTAAATTTATTTCATTTCTCCTTTATTTTTCAATTCATGTTTATTTGCAAGTTCAATTCTATCAATTGGTATCAGAACCGAAATACTCCTTTCCATGATGAAGACAAACTCAGACATATGCAGAAGATGGTGGAGGAAGAAAGATCCAAGGCAATTGAAGCCATGGAATGGAAGAGTTAAAGGTTGCAACTAGTTTCTTGGACGCGAGGTTTGGACAGGAGAGAACCGAGTGGACGAACCAACTTGAGGTTTGGAATAGAGGATGGAAGAAAAGATGGAGACAAATATAAAACAGTAAAAGCATTGGAAAAGGAGATGAAACTCATGCTCGCAGGTATCAAAGAGGTCATGGGGAAGGCATTGTAAAAGGAGATGAACAACATGAAACTCATGCTCGCAAGTATCAAAGAGGCCCCGGGACAAACCCAAAGAGCACCACCACCGATGGCAGTGACACGAGGCCCCTCAGCCCTCTCTGTCGATGGCGGCAATACGGACCCAACTGCTTCCCACAACACCCCAAAGCCATACAAACCCAGACCAACCCTCCCTGCAACGATCGGCCCACCAAAGTAAATCGCAACTCTGATTGATGTGGGTATGGGTCACCAAACTTTGATCGCCCCTGTCAACAAGTTGATTGTCCTTCTGCAACTAAGTCTGACAACGATTGCAGCCCTTCGCTACCCCATCTTCAATCTGTAAGCCATCGCCTAGCTCCCCACCCACAACCTGTTGTCAATCGCACCACCCCACTGTCATAGTCGATCGACAACTATCCAACCTCCTCCATGTTGCTGCTCCTTCCACCACCTCCATAGTCGATCGCCAGCAGACCCTCGGGTCTTCTTCAGTCGCCCAACCCCACCACTTTTCTTCCTCAGTCGATCGACACTGGTGGTCCTCCTAGTCCAACCACGGGCAGCTATTTGCAGCCCCCGCCTTCTACTCATCCCACCCACCAAACCAAACCCCATCATCAGCCTATTTCCACCCCCTAGGCTCTTTGCACCCCTGCCCTCCCTCACAACCCACACAGGCCTTCCACACTTCTCTTTCATCTCGCCTTCGCCCAGATACCCTTTCCTTTAGCCCTTGTGCCACACAACACCCCCTTAATTCCCAACAAACCGTCTATGACCCAAATTCAGGTAGCTCGTTGACCCTTGATTTCCTCCCACAATACCAGCTTCTTGCCTACTCCAATTTTCCATCACAAAACCCTCTTCCACATTAGGTTGAATCTTTTACTAAAGCACCCGCACAGATTAACGCCTCCCCTGAAGTTTATGTTGCAGATATGACTGAATTACCACATGACCATGCAAGACAGCCACGTCTGCTCAGAAGAAAAAACAATTTCACCCTCATCTAAGTCGAGGTAGAGGATTTGGCATAGGTGGTAACCTCCTTTTCGACCACCTAACTTAGGCGATCAGAAATTCTACTTATTTTGATCATGATCAGTTGACTCGATTGATAACTGTCCTGGAACAACTGGATGATACAAATTTCAAACTCTGTGCCGTCTTATGATGGAGTTGCTATTGGTGATGTTTTTATAGATTGATCCTTCGAGATTGACCGTACACTTGATTTTAAGGACGTCGAGGCAATACAGTTAGTGGCTACCGAATTGAAGAGTACTGCAAATCTTTCGTGGCAGGAGGAATGTGCCACTCGAACAACAATAAGTTACAGTTGGGATGATATGCGTGAGTTGATGTGCTTTTGTTCCTATAAATTATGAGCACTAGCTATTTGGACAATTAATAGGAGTTTCTCAGAGCGGGCGCACAGTTACCGAATACCAATTATGCTACAGAATTCTGTAGTTTGTGTATGCATGCTAACTAGAACAACAAACAACCTTCAATTTCTACCACGATTAGATGCGCGACTCCCGTCTGTCTTAGCATTAGAGAAACCCGATACACTTTGGCGACTGAGAACATGGCTAAACGTGCAAAAACAAAGTTACTGTTACAGGATCACTCTGAAAAGAAAGCTTTGGCACCCTTCCATGCACTTCCACTTCTTACACACCGCGACCCGCTCCTGAGGGCTCTCTTAAGTGCTTTTCATATGGTCAGCCCGACCATTTTCAAAGTAATTGTCCGAAAGGTAAATCTGTGCTGCCGACTGATGAATTGGATGAACATGCATCTATGGACTAGGTCCCTCTGGCTGGTGAAGGTGACCTCATCTCCTTAGTGGCAGAAGACACCGAGTACACCCTTGAAGCTTGAAGACAAGCTTCTTTAACCGGAGAGGTTGATGTAAGCAGGTTCTTTTAGCAATCTTATTAATAGTAATTACGCCTATTTAGCAACAACCCATAATAGTTAGGGAATTGGTTTCCAATTAGGTTTAGGATTTGTTTCTTGTCATAAAAGTTAGGTCAATTATAAATAAGGTGTAGGTTGTTCATTGTAGACAGTTGATTGCATAAATGAATTTATTTTGTTTACTTGTCTTTCAATTATCGTAAATTTATTTCAATTTCTCCCTTATTTTAAATTCTCGTTTATTTGAAAGTTCAATTCTATCACATTTATACACAAAAATAGCTAGGACTATCATGTTAGTGGTGCAAGTGATTGTGGTTAGGGAGGGAGAGAGGGGTTAGGAAATTGGTTGTTATCGTGTTGGATTTGGAATAAGTTGGTAATAGCATAAATACTCATTGACACATCCACAAAATTTTATCAATATAGTAATTCAGATCTTCATTGAGTTAAAAAATACCACCAAAATCCAATTTAGTGCTTTGAGTTGAATTTTGTGATTTGTTGCAACTCATAATCCCCGCCCGAACAAAGATTTAAAGCTGCACCCTGATGCAACTCATACTTGATTTGTGCAATGAATTTCATGTACAACCCTTTGAACATTTGGTATCAAAAACATCATTAGTTCAAAGCTAATGACTGATACGACTTTAACAACTATAGATACAAATTAATTGGAAAAGATTCAACGTACCTGTTTGCACTTTTAATGGCTTGGGCTTCATCTAGTACCATATATTGCCATTTTACACGTCGAAACCACTTCTCATCAGCTACTAGCAGCTGGTAACTAGTAATGAGGATGTGAAATCCAGCCTCCCTGTGAAAAAGGAAACTCTTATAATCATGGATTACTATAAGACATGTTAATGGGTTAGGTTTCATATCAATAAAAATATTTCATTTAACGGAAACCTATCCACCGGGGCCAGTGCAGTGATTATCCGAATCGCAAGTGAGTTATCCGAATTGCAACTTATATGATCTATAATTGATAG
Source organism: Berberis vulgaris (assembly GCA_963556465.1). Classification (NCBI taxonomy): domain Eukaryota; kingdom Viridiplantae; phylum Streptophyta; class Magnoliopsida; order Ranunculales; family Berberidaceae; genus Berberis; species Berberis vulgaris. Next base: position 15,887,771 of record OY747133.1, read on the forward strand.
AAAGAATATTTTTTTCTAATGGAATCGCGTGTTAGCGGATGATTCAACAACCAAATGCTAAAACTAATTGACGGAAATCAAAAGGGTGCAATGCGAACACACTTGGATTTAATTAAGACCAATTCATTATCCTTGAAACAATAAAATAGGTTACACCTATTTTCCGCAAAAAAAAGTTCCTAACTTGTTCAAGTTCAAAAGGAACCCCAATCTTGTTGCATAAAGTCAGTATCGGCAGGATTGGAATTTGGAATAATGAGCAATCGGGTTGAGTATATCGAGATACAAATATATAGATTGTATAGCCCAATGCGAGATCTATGTGATTTTTTCTTCGATTCCATTTGGCTTGGGTCTAATTGTAACTTTCACTATCTCTTTGATCATGGATAGGAAGGAAAAATTCGCATGTATGTTGTATGTAATTCATCCATGAAAATTCTATGGCAAACAATCCCCGAAGAGCTAGCATGTGAGAATGATTTTATTTTGATGTAGTAAACAACCGGCTGGATACAAACAATAATCCAAAAATGAAAACAATACTATATACAACAATACAAAATACAAAGAAATTTTTTTGTTATCTTTTCAGATTACTTAACAAAATTAGGGCTATACAGACTCGAACCGTAGACCTTCTCGGTAAAATGATCAAACTTATTATTACCAAAATGATTCAAACTGTTTCAACGACCCAACATTTATTATTATTATTATTATTAAATATTTTTTTTTGCATTGGGCTCTTTCATCAATCTGCTAGTCCACCATATTTTTTTCTTGACAAGAAAGATAAAAACTCTTATAATCATGGATTACTATAAGTGAAGAGACCAACCATGCCAGTTCAAAGGGTTTTTTTTATAAAGTATGCAAGTTCAAATTTATCAACAGTCGCTCCTATAGGGGATATTTATTCAAGTGAACAACTACCAATGACATCAAGATGACAATAACAAGGAGTTATCGCTCAACTACATAACATTCCTAATTGAGAAATTTTTTTCTTGAAATAAAACCCCTTTCGATAATCCGACGTGGCCCAATGCCTCCAAAGGACTGCTCCTAGTAGTCCAAATGACTTGAAAGAACAGCAAACGCGAGCAAGAACTAGGTCTAACAGACCAATGACATACAGAGAATAGGTTAAGGAAAGCCGACCAGAAGTTGCCGTTCCACTTGTTTACAATATCCTCCTAGGTCTGAATTCAAAATAAGACTAGCAATCCTAAAGAAATCAGAAGTCTGATTTTCATTTAGAAGAATCTTGTAGAAAGCAAATGCCATTGCCAATTCCTTGGATGACAATGAAGTGTATCTATAAGAAATGTTTTCATCGACACTGACAGTACCTAGCTTTCCCTATCTTTTCATTTTTCTTTCAAAACAAAGACAATGCTCATCACAGGATAAACCTAGAAAGCAAAGAAATATTAGTTGCATGGACAATTACCTCCTATAAAGCCGCTTTGGGTTGATTTTTTTCCTAAGTATATTCCTTTCAGACTGCCCACCCCAATAAGGAAGGGTTTTCAAGTTGGGACAGAAACGACTAATTTCGTCAGACCAATTGTTCAAGACTGAAGCAGGTGCAACAACCAAAAAGGGCCCCCATATATTTTTCTCCTGCAAAGTAAAATTAGAGAAGCAATTTAGGAAAACGGTGATTTTACAGGCATTAAACATTTAAAAGAAAATAATTACCTCAGCTAAATGAGCTAAAAAAGCCATAGCCTGGATGGTCTTTCCCAGGCCCATCTCATCAGCTAGGATACCATTCAAACCCTGAAAGCCATAAACAGAAACATCTGGAGTTAAATAAGTGCCTAATAGTCTCAACTTCATCACTAGATTAACTTGCAGTTTACCTGCTCATAACAATTAACCAGCCACTGCAGACCCCTAAGTTGGTATTCTTTAAGGGAACCTTGAAACAATTCAGGCGTCCGCACTGATGATGTTATAGGCATTGTTGAACTGAGAACAATAGAAAAATTGTACATAAATAAATGAAACGTCTGTAACATCTAAGCTATTTATGGAAAATATATAATAATAAATAACTTACGGGTTCAATAGGTCGATGTTACTGGATCCTGCAATAGCAGAATCATTTGGAGGTTCTTCAAGTTCAGCAGCTTGCCGCAGCTTCAGACATTCGGTATCAAATGTGCTAGTTATCTGCTTCTGCTGTGAGACTGCATTTTGGGCAGCTTTAAGAGCTTCTTTTTTCAATTCAGCCTCCTCAGGGTCTTCTTCCCCTTCGTACTTGACATCGGAAGAACTCGTCGGAGCTCCTGCGTCATTTGACTCTCCTTCACCTGAGGGTTGCATAGTTGACTTATTCTGCATAAAATGAGTATACAGCTCTGTTTGTGATAGCAAGAAATTGAGCCTCTGTTGTTGTCTCTTAGCTTCACGAAGCTCCTCTTCACGCTTCAAAGCTTCTGCAGCTTCTTTTTCCTCTTTCTTCCTCACTTCAGCCTACAAGAAAAAGGGGTTGAAGAAAGACATTCTTTTGATCAAGTTTAAGAAGACTTCACCAAACAATATCTCTAGACTCTGTCTTGAAGGGCATTCCCAATTCCAGGGACATTTATTAGTACTATTTAGTAATTAGTTCACTTCACACCTATATGTCCCTGTAAAATTGCAGATTTTCTTGGACGGATCTCAGAAAGCATTTATATGCAATGACATTGCATGTTATGATATAAACTTACAGATGCTTCACACAATGAAAGAAAGCACTTACATGCTTTGACATTGCATGTTATGAAATAAACTTATAGATGCATCACACATAATGAAAGAAGATAGAAAATTTCATCCAACAAAAACAGTATCGAAATGAATAAATTAAAACTCGAAATGGATATTTTAGTTCTTAATATTTTAACTAGTCAATACATGTTGCTGACTAATAAAATAACTTGATAAAAAGCAACAGCCAACACCCTGAAGCAGATAGTTCCAACTATGCATAATACAAATGTTTCCAGGAAAGTGGCAATGCTATGATAAATTTACCTGTTCTTTGTCTACTCTTTTCCAGAATACCAACATGTCTCTTGCCAGTTTCCTAGTGCGAATTGCCGCTCCTCTCATCAATTTGATTGACCTACTTACCTTCAATTTCACCTGGCAAGAAGAACCAAGTGTCAGTAAACATACTTATCCCAGGGTGTAAGAAAAAGTAGAACTTGTTTTGGGCAACACACACTGCAAAAAAATGTTTAAAAAAAAAAAAAAAAAACAATGCATGCCTCTCTTTGACAGGTTTCTGAGAACCTCTTTGCCTCCGTTATTTGTTTCCGATGGTAATTAGCAAAATTTCTTTGATGTCTAGGGATGTCCCTCCTAGCAATATTCACCCAGACTTTCCCAACCTTCTCCATCTCCTCCCTTTCAGTGGAAGCAGCATCTTTCTTCACTATTTGCTTCTTAGGCAGGCTCCGCTCAATAATCTGTGATGCATAAGCAATCCTTAAACATGGAATAACCAAGTGGAAAAAAATTCGAAGAAATTGTAAGCTTTAAGTGAAAACCAACCTCATATGCATCACCTTTCTCCAAGACTTTAACATAATAAACCTGTAACATACCGCCCTCTGACATAATAGATCTCCGTATTGCTCCGGCTGCCCCTTCTGGAATGGAGGATGAATCCAATGCAGCATCAGAGACTTGGAGATTAAATTTTTGCACCGAGTTAGATGCTGATAAGGCCTTCAATCTAGCCTGAAGTGATTCATACTGTGGCGAGGCCTCACCCAGTCCTGAGCGAACGCGAGATCGCAACCGACTATCAGACGCCATCATCATAGTCAAGGACCCCATATCCAAGGTACCTTTCAAGTAATATTCATCCACTTGAATATCTGCGAAGTTAGGCAACTCCAGCAGTGCTGCAAGCTTATCATATGTTGGAGGAATCTTATATGTAATTCCTTCTCCAATATCCAGACATGCAGAATCGGTGGAGTGAGGAAATTTATCAGATGCATATTCTGGAGTGAAATCTGCCTCATAATAATTAGCAGGTTTAATAGGACTGATGTCAGTCAGATAATCTGATGGAGTCTCTATGCCATGTAACACTCTGTCCTCGTTCCCTAGTTTTCCCCCTTTGGCACCCACATTACGTTTTGGAGCTGATAATCCCATTTGGGATGATGCTACTCTTGACGAAGGGTCCTTGAACCTCACCCTTCGGTATTTTTGGATGTGTTCACCGAGCATTGTTCGGTATCGCGCCTCGGACATATGGGTTCCGTAATCTTCCTCCTCGTATCTGTCGTTGCTGTCAGCGTCTCTCCTGGCAGAAGAATTTGAACCGGCCTCAGCTTCAACACGGGATTGCTTCTTCCTTTTTGAACTTGACAACCTTCCTGTCATAAATCCATTACCGTGATCCACCATCGCTCCGTGACCTGTATATGGATCATCCAAAGGAATCATCAACCAACATATAAATTCACAATTCGCGCACATAACATCCCCTCATTAACTCATACAGGGAAACCCAGTATTCTAACTAAAACTAGAACAGAAAGATTCTCTACAAATTATAATGTAATTTTCGTTCGTAACATCTTAAATGTGAGTAATTTCAACTGAAAAATCAAAAGAAATATGGAAAAGGCAAAGAACTGTTCAATAAGAAAGGGCCTACCTTGGCTACCTCTGCTCTCATCCTGACTACTATTCCCAAAATTATCAAAACCTTCACCTTGAGGGAGTTGAAAATTCATCAAAGACTACAACACAAACAAACATCCAAAAACATTAAAATCAACAACACATACAAATAAACCAAACAATTCGACAACAACCCAATATCAAAGAAACAAATACAAACACAATTAACAAACACCCATTATACCAAATCCACCAAAACAATAATTGAAAAAAAAAAAAAAAATCTCCACAAACCCTACAAACAAAGAACCCGAAATTCACAAAGAATTCAATGATCAGATCAGTAAACAAAACCAACCCATCGTAAAAAATGAAAAGCGCATATCACATACCTCAAGCTCGAAGAGATTGTTGTAGGTGAGCCCGATGTTCCGCTTCCGCTCCATGAGTTAGGGTTTGAGAAGAAGAGAACCCTAAGAACTGAAATAGATGAAAAGAGCGAAGACGAGGCATAGAAGGAGACACAACAACAACAACAACGCACGTGTCGATAGTAGCTCTGCACGTGAGAAGACGAAGAAGCAGAGGAGGGTTCGAGAGAAAGGTGAGACCTTTAGCGAAGTGGGGGGAGAGGCGCGCAGGATAAGCGATTGGAAGATTGAGAGAGAGATCGAAGAGACAGACAGTAACCTGGAATGCATTTCGAAGTGCTAATGTGCGCCGCTTGGGTGTTGCCTGCTAACGTGTTCTCTCTACAGTGGTTGTTTTTTTTTTTTTTTTCCTCGGCACAGAACCAATGGTTGATCAAAAGAGAATCGAAACAGTGTGTTGCCCAGAACTGATCAATGGGTCATTCGGGTTACCTGGTCCGGATCCAGGCCCGGCCCAAATTTGGCATCCAATGTTTTTTTTGGATAATTAAGATGGAAAATCTAGTACTTGATCTATGAGGTTGAATTCTACTAGCCAATGGTAGATCACCGCGTAACGGGGAATTGCCCCGTGCTTTCATACTCATGTACTCGGGCACATCTCTTTTACATTAGCTAAAATGTCTCCAAGTGATGTGAGTTGATCTCCTTGGAATTTCTATCGTTGATGCCTAACTACCGGGCCTAGTGCTAGTGGATTCTAAAAGTCTTTACATATTATATATACCTAAGATATTTCCATTTGTTTGACTAATGGTTGATTAACACGTGGCATAGTTCTAACCGTTCAATTCACCTATCTGCCCTATAAATAGGTATCTCCCAGCAACCCTCCTCATTCAGTACACTAAAGATTTTTCTTAAGCACTCACATGAGAGAGCCTAAGTTTTAGATTATTCTTTTTACTTTTTCTTATCTTCCAAGTAAGTATGTTATTTGTTCTCACTGAGATTCAACTGTTTTCGAAATTATTGAGAAAATCTTGATTGATGTATCTCATTATTGGATATATGGTTTCCCCTTATTTCGTTCCTTTTTACATTTGCAAGTCTCGTTATACGCTACACCAAAATGTGTACCAGCAACATCAATTAGGGGTGGGCACGGGACGGGATGGGACGAGATATACTCATCCCTATCACATCTCGTTCATACGGAATCGGGACGGGATGGGATGGAAAAAACCTCATTCCGACCTCGTCCCATCCCAAACGGGTTCGGGACGGGACGGGATCAGCAGGTACCCCATTTCAATTCAAAGGCTGACTTAATTTGTGAACAACAGGAAGCTTTTACTTCTTGTAACTACCTCAACTCAAAGTAAATGGATTATCTTGACCATTAACAATGAACTTTCAGGCAAAATGTGTACAAAATTTTCAGCATTTGTATTCGTTTTGAAGTGTCAATATCTATATTGAATCAGGCAGTGGATAGGATAAATAAATATTTAAATATTGCCGAACCAGGAAAGTGAGGAATGAGCATTAGATAACTATCAAGACCTTCAAACGGTGTTCGATCATATACAGGAATATGCGGGCACCTAACTTCAAAAACCCTGCAGATAACTATCAACATGTATATGACATTGAAGAGGGACATATGCAATTTAACAAATAATGCAGTAAAGCCTTTCCATTCATCAATTTGAATTATTGATATACACCATTCTCATGGTACCATGAATTCAATGCAGACAACGAAACAATGTTTCAATTGTTGATATAAGAACTAGAAACTTCTCACTTACCTTCCTAGAGCTTTTTGGTGCAAGACGGGTCCCGCCCCAAGTCCATCCATTCCTGCAACCAATCATCAATTCAACACCAACTACTCAACTTTTGAGTATAATAGCTCAAGAAGAATCGTAAAATTTTTAATAACATTATAAATTTATTATAGTAAGTGAGATTCTAAATAAAAATAAATAATTAAATAAAAATATTAATAATTAATATTAATAAATTAGTTCGGGACGGGACGAGATTGACGGGATTGAAAATATTTATCCCATCCCATCCCATCCCATTCTAAATCGGAACGGGACGGGATCATGATGAAATTATTCAATCACATCAAGACTCGAAAAAATCGGGACGAAACGGAACGAGATCGGAACGGAAACGAGATAGCGGGATGGGATGCCCACCCCTAGCATCAATATTTTTCAATTTGTAACACTGGCCCATGTTACTAGTGTTGTAACGAATAGGCGTGCAACAAAATTATGTGGCAAGTTACTAAAAATATATTTAATTAGGAATTTTATTTAAATATTAAAGATACTCTAAAAATCAGAGTTAGGGATCTAGATGTCCAGACAGTAACCCAAAAACCCTTTAACTACGAATAGAAGGTTCATCTCGCTCCAAAGTTTCATTCTCGCTCACTCGTTCCACCTCTTTTGATCTCTCCTATCCATCTTCTCGAAGGACACCACCATCTCAGTCTCTCGATATCTTTTTTGAAAAATCTCTCTTTCGAAAAACCTCTCTCCTCATCGATCTGTCATTGCAAAAGAGGTGACTTATAGCAACTAAGATCGAAATAGGTGATAAAAAAGCTTCATGAGATTCTCAACTTCTCTTTTTATTCTGTATTTTATCCATTGATTTAATGGTGTTTGTCACTGATCCAGTAGAAGAGTGTTGATTTGCAGATAGTATGGTTTTGATGGTTCACTCATTATCTGTTTATCCAACCTTCACTCTAAGAAATTCTTCAATAGGCTTCTAATTTCCTTGCTTGGGCACTTCCTTCTAGTAGTACTCATAGTCTATTTGACTCAAATGTAGATTAATTTTTGCCAAAACTCTAAATATGTGGTTTTTATTGCTCTTTTTTTTTTTCCATATTGTTAAATGATTTTGGTTAGAAACATATGGTTTAAGTTCCATACAAGTTTTTTTTCAAATTTTGTTTGGATATTTATGATTTAGAACAATCCTTTAAGTTTTGGTGGAGTTGTATAACTCTATGTATTTAAGAATATATAAATCACAATTCATATGATCTACTGCTTGTAGACATTTGTGAAAATTTTGGAGAAATCGCGAGATCCATCAAACATCAACTCTGATTAATCTTGTTATAGGTATGTTAATCGAAACCTGATGATGCATATAAACTATTTGATGAAATTCCTGAGTGGTGCCGCATTGTCCTATGCCCTATATTATGTGCCATAGTCCCGTCGGTAAGCTCTTCTTCTTCTAAATTAAGTTTCTTCAATTAGTGGATTGAAATTGAGTCTTGTTAGTTTTTATTCAATTACTTGATTGAAACTTTGATTCTTGAATCTAGTTCGAACATTAAATGATTTATGCAATAATAACTTATTAGATTTATTGATATTTTAGTTTGTCGACTCATTTTGGATGATTGATGGTGTTGTAATGAAAGCAACTATTTTACTTTTGTAATGGTTGCAATATTAATAAGACAATTTGTATTAAAAATTCATTTGTGATTGTCGTTGTTAATAAGTAGTTGCGCTTTGGAGTAGATTTTATTATTATTATTATTATTATTATTATTATTATTATTATTATTATTTGCTAATAGGTCGTTAAAAAAATAGCATGACCATATGAGTTACGAGGATATAATGACTATTTGTAACATGACTGTTTTATAAGTTCTAATTTGTAACATGTAATCATGTCACAAATATTTGTAATGTTTACTTTTACAACACCTTGCAGGTGTTACAAAAGTAACTAGTAATATGATTGTTATGTTATAAATGACACGTTTTCGTATAGCGATAGAATTAAAAGAACGATAATCGAAATAAACTGAACAAGAGTTGAAATAACGGAAGAATTTGAAATATAACAAAAGAATTCAAAATAACAACGATCAAATAAACAAAAATAACTAATAAAAAAGAACTTTTATTCCATCAAAAACCAAATTACAATGATCAACCTACGCTCGTATTTACAAATAACCTAACTTCTAAAACAAACCCTAAACCTAATAGGAAACATTGTCCTAATAATCCTAGAATTTCTAATATTCCTAAAATACTAATATTGCTAATAATACTATTATCCTAATTACATCGGACAAACCTGAATTTTTTTTACGATTTGAATTGACCGTGTGAACCATCAACAAGTATTCCCATACAATTTTCTTACGGCCAAATATCTTTCAACCACACGGTCAGTTCAAATCATGATTTTATAACTGTTTTGCTTAACCAAATATATTACATTGTCATGATTTGAATTGGTCGTTAGTTATACATGTTCAAGGTTTGGACGAGCTATGTGAATTGGCAACAAATGCCCAAAAAACTTGCTCTCGATCAAACCTCTTTCATCTTCACAGTCAGTGTAAATCGTGATTTTTAACTATCATGATTTGCCTAACAGTAAGTTGTACATTTTTCACGGTTTGCCTAATCATGATTGTTGAATCTTCACGGTTTGGATGGAACATCTGAATTGGCAGCAACAAGTCAAACAATTTTTTGTCTTCGCGTTTTACAATCGCGATGTGCAATGGCACATTTTCCAAAAACTCGTAAGAATTTGTAGACCAACTTCTCTTGCATTGTTTTTTCTCCATCAAGGTTTGTCTTCATTCCTTGTATAATCCAGTGTGAGATGAGGTTTTCATGTACAGTGAGTGAGGTAATTTGAGTTTGGAAGAAGAAGAAGAAGAAATGAGTTTAAGCTCAAAGACATGTCGGGAAGGTAATTTGGGGTTGACCAATAATTAGGGAACGTGATCATAAAATAACTAAGATTATATAGTGAGGTGTAACAAAATATGTAAAAAATATGGGTCGGCCTTAATTCAAATGGGAAATGGAGAATCCTCCATTAACAGGCTTTGAAGAACACCAATCCATGGAGTTTGATCTCCTCTCTCTCTCCTAAAAATGTGCTAGAGAGCCTCCCCTGATGCTCTCCTGGCTCTCTAGAAATTTTCATTTGAGAAACGTCATGCATGCTCCATTGTATAGGAAGAAGTTGTAATCTCAAAAGCTCATCCCTGGCATAGGTTTTTCAGAGCATTAATTTTAATTTTTTAATATATAAATATATATATATGAGCAAATTATGGAGCATTCAATGTGAATGTCGTGTGTTTGTGGAAGGCAGGAAAGCAAACGTTGTTCTTTACAATTCGTGGTTTGGTGTGAATTGGAAGATTTAGAATACTTGTTTGGTGTGAATTAGGAGATTAGAAAACATGTTTGGTGTGAATTAGGAGATTATAAACCAGCCAAGCTATAAATTAATAGTCGGAGAGGCCTTAGAGAATATAGTAAAAAAACCCTTCCTCTTTTTCAACTTCATTTTAAGAAGATTTGTGTTACAGAGTTTTGCGGATTGGTAATGGCAGATTGGTCATCTTTATCTAGAGATCTATTGGAGAAGATTGGGGAGAAGTTGTTTGTTTCACCTATAAGTTATGCAAGAACTCGCGCAGTATGTGTGCATTGGAGATCCTCTCTCCCTAAGAAGCCATGGACCTCATGGCCCTTACATGAGTCAATCCCATCTCTGATTTTTCCTCCTGAACACTATAATACAAAGCTACAACGTTGCCGCCTTCATGGGTTTCTTAGTCTGTTTGGCATTGGTGCATGCAAGGATGATCATGGCTATGGTCGTGGTCGTGGGTTTCTTAGTCTCTTTGATATTGCTGCAGGCAAGGACCATAATTATTCTCCTCTAGAACTACCAGGAGGAGAAGTATTGGAGGAGAAGGATGTTGCTAAAGATAATCTGATTTTCAAAGGATGCTCTCATGGTTGGATAATTGCAGTTGGGTACAGTCTCCAAATATATCTCATCAACCTGTCACTACCATTCCAGGATCGATTAGTGCGGCTTCCCCCCATCACTAGCTCTCACGAAGATATTGTGGAATACCGACCCAGCAGAGTTGGAAAGGAGTACAAATGCATGGTTTACCGTTCACACAGAGAGCATTTTATTAGTAAAAGTTCAAAAAGTATGCGTGACTATTTCATAAAAAAAGTTGTGTTATCATCATCATCACCCTCTGCTCCAAACACTATTGCAATGGTCATCGTTGGGCAGCTTAATGATGTGTTTGTTTGTAGACTTTGATTTGGGATCAGGAGTTCAGGATTTCATTTACTCTAACAATCACTTCTTTTTATTTGTGAGCCTCGAGTTCAGGGGAGGAGCAGTGAAGGTTGTTTCACTCCCTGATTTGTTGACTAAGCCTTATCCCAAGTTGAAATGGATTCCTGTACGACATTTTGACATGTTTCGCGGCAAATACCCCATCCAGGTCTACTTGGTGACATCCCCTGATGATGATCTGTTGTATGTCACTAGATACCACATCGATAAAACCACTGCTCATTTCCGGGTATTCAATTTCTTGAGCCTGAAATATTATTCTTCGACCTCCTCCTCTTCTAATGATGATGAACAAAATGAGGAGGAGATGGAGAGTCTAGGTGACAACGTGTTGTTCTTGGGGTACAAAGACTCTTGGTGCGTCCCCTCTTGCAATTTGCCTGCCAATTTCCTTGGACCCAAGATGAATTGCATCTATTTCACAAATGACCACTACTCCGAACATGAAGATGGAGACGGAGATGGGTGTTCAGACATGATGAGTATCTTTGACTACGAGAACAAGACGACTATCAGTCCATTTTTAGGTTACACACACAATCCTGATTTTCCTCAGTCCATTTTTAGGTTACACACACAATCCTGATTTTCCTCGCCCCATTTGGTTCATGCCATAACCCCTTCCCAGTAATACTAATGACTAATGCTAGGTAGCTACTTATCTTTAGTACAGTCACTCAGTTGTCTATATTTTCTTCCTGCTATCCATTGCTATGTTAGCTTTTTATTTAGTTTAAAGCATCTTATGTTAAGGCTAATTTTCATAGTTATTTTGTTATTAATTTGTCATTCTTTGGGAAACCAGGAAAACTAGGAAACTGGAAGAATCTGAGGCAAGTGAAATTTGGGTCATTGGTTAAAACAACCAGGGTGTGGACACACTCTTGTGTGTATTTAGTTTCTTTTTATTCAAAAAATTCAATAATAAGTAAAAATAATTTTTTTAGAAGATTTGATTAAAAATTTTTAAGCAAAATAATCATAAAAAGTATTTATAATTTTAATTTAATTAATTAAAAAGGCTAAAGAATATTATAGAGTAAAATAGAAAAATACATGTGTTGTATGCCCTCGACCCGCGCTATGAATATTTTTTTCGTGGATTAATGTATACATGTTTGACAAAGTCTTTGATTATAAAGTCTGAAGTTCGGAGGGTAAAATAAAAAACCAAAGCAACCAAATACACTCTAACTATCGTAAAGGTCCACGTATTGTTTATAGATAATTGGAGAGCTTCAAATAAATAATGTCAGGGGCTTAAATATATTTAATCAATGTTTGAGAGAGGTTGATTTTAATTGTAAAAATTATAAAATGTAGATGGTAAAATGGAAAAATCTAAGTGCCTATTTATAGTTTAAAGATAATTGGGGGGCTTCAAATAATTTATGTTAGAGGATTATGTATAATTAATCAATATTTGATAGGGGTTGATTTTGATTGTAAAAAGTATGAAATGTGAAAGAAAAAATGAAAAATCCAAAAGTTAGAGTTGTTGGGTGGATGCCCAAGAATAGACTAGCAGAAGAGACTTGGTTTGTTAAAGAAAAAAGTTGAGAAGAAAACAAAACCAGTGATTGAAAGAAATCCAAAATCATGAATCACTAACCGAAAAAAGATGTGGAATGTCACCGATAAGGAAATCATTTAATAAACCAAAATAAAGTTCAATAAGGGATAAGGACTCTTTAGCCTCTCCTATTATTCCAAATTACATGTCAGCAATAGAGTCTGCAAAGGCGAGGTTGAGATCAAGTAGCATGTTGAAGCAAAGACTAGAATTACTTGAGAAATTTTGACGCCGGGCAGAATAGCGATTATTCTGCAGGCTAATAGCAACAGATAATTGAGAGGGAAGAACACAAGATGATAGCCCAAAACACAGAGAAATAACTCTAATGTTTAATCAAATTACTCAAATCAAAGGTATCTCTAAAATCAACCCACAAGTAGGGCTTTATAGCTAACACTCGTTATTATTAAAATTTTACCAAAATTAGCAAAATCCCAATAATCATGCTAAAACAAAATACGTAATAAAATAAATAAACTGACAGAAATCTGACTCAAATTGGGTTCAGAATCACTTCCTAAACAATAATTAAAATATTACTATAAAGGAAAATAAACTACTAAATTTGTGGATTCATAAGGGAAAACTGTGGAATTTTGCTTCGAAAAGATGTGCAACAAGCGTAGCTGGTTGACCACGACGTGTGTGTTGAAAAGAACTTTTCGAATTGGGGTCCTTTGCGCGATTCTGATACTCGTAGCCAAAGTTATGATCAAAATACTAAAACGCACCCAAAACTGCCAAATTAGAAATAGAATCATGATTTCCTGCCATCTTTGTGCTGATCTGCTAATTCAAGATATCTTAGTGCTAATAACGTGCTATCTGACAGCTCAACATCATCTGACTCGGATCTTCCTGCATCAAATTTTTAGAACATGGTTTTCCATTGTTGTGTGCAGAAGCATTACAAATAGAAAAATGCAAAGTTACCAAATAACAAGACAAATAGCGAAGACGACAAATTTACATGGTTTGACAAAATTGTCTACATCCACGACAAACAAACAACTCATATTATTTCAAATTCATATTACAAGAGATTACAAAACACGTAGAAATTGGTTTCTCAAAAGAAACCCAAATACAAAACCTCGAATAAATACACAAATGAAGATTAATCAAAATCTCAAACAAAACAAATGAAAATCCGATAAACAGGTAAATGTAATTTCGATGACCAAAGGAACAAACTGATTTAGATTTCCCAACTATCAAAATTTTGAACCTATTTCGAAAACAAACTCGATTTTCCTACATATTGGGTTAGGTCTCTCACATCTCTCAAGGCCAAATCAGATTGAGTGATTGATTCAAATGAAAGATTACAAACATATTACAGATTCCCTCTCAATTTGGTATCTAGAAAGAAACTCAAATAAAATCAGAAACCAAATAAATAAAAATTCGACAAACAAAACGAAGCATATTTCGAATTTTGCGAACGGATGGGTTTCACCCTTACTTTAACAAAACCTCACATTTCAAATACAAACTTGAAGTAATTCAACCAAGGGATCTAGTCCCTATTTATATGCAAACTGATGAGGTTAGAAGCTCCCTCATTTCTTTTTTGCTTCACCCTTAAAAAAGTCAATCAATAGTAGTGGTTATATCTTTTTTTTTGCTTTATCCTTAAGAAAGCCATAGTCAAATTCAATAATAGTGGTTATCTCACCACTTGCTCAAACCGTTTTCTTCTTTGCTTAATCACTAGGCAAGTCAAAGCTTGACAAGGAAACTTTCACAAACTTCAAGTCATGTCACTTGAAGAGATGGTGGAAGTTTTTACCATATTTCACCACCTTCTCATGTTTTCAACAATTAATTGTTGGCGATGTGGCTCAATTTGAGTGTGCGAATTAGTCCCACATATGTTAAGGAGACACATCGTGTGAAGTTAATAAGCCTAGGACATTTCTCTCACTTGCAACAAACTTGGCATGTTTGGGCGATAGAGCCCAATTAGTAAAAGAATAGTTTACACCACAAACAACTAAGTCGGTGGATAATTACAATTTCTCCCTTGAACTTGAAAAAGTTATATTTACTGTTTTGTTTTTTAAACTATGTTACATTTTCTACCTTATGGTTTTCTATAATATCAACTTTTCTTATAATAAATAAACAAACTACATTTACATTTCTCCCCTCAACTAACTAGAATTTTTTCGTGACGGAAAAGATAATATACTGCTATAGGGTGATGCCATTCGGCTTAAAGAATGTAGGCGCTACATACCAACGACTCGTCAACCGAATGTTCAAAGAACAGATTGGCAGAAACGTGGAAGTATACATAGACGACATGCTGGTCAAGATCCTCCGCAGCCCCGACCACATACATGATCTTGCCGAAACATTCAACAAACTCAGGAAATAACGAATGAAGCTCAACCCACAAAAATGCTCGTTCGGAGTCGAGTTTGGGAAATTTCTAGGCTATATGGTGAACAAAAGGGGAATCGAGGCTGACCCAAAACAGATTCAGATCCTTTTCGAAATGAAAGCCCTGGCCAACATCAGAGACGTTTAGAGCCTGACTGGGAGGGTAGTATCACTCAACAGATTTATATCAAAGTCGTCCGACAAATGGCTTCAATTCTTTAAGATACTGATGATACATAAAACGGTCATAGCTCTAAGCCATACACGTGTCATGATGATCTCGAAGAACTACGGGCCTCAGCATTAACCCAACACCGAATCGACCCAAGCAGTTCTAAGCCCGCCTGACTCAGTTTGCCAGACGAACCCGAACTCTTACAGCATGCTGGGCCTACACGTCTCACACCTATCCTCAATACCCATAAGTTCTCCTAAGGCAAGTATATCGAGGATCAGCTTCGGACGGGCAATTACAACAACTCTCTGCTTCCAACAAGGAAGCAAATACCAGAGTACATTCCACACAGGAGAATTCCCTTCTACGGATTGCTCTTTGATTAGGAATTTTCTCTCGCGTATCTAGGAACACATGGCTAATAAGGAACTTCCCTCCTACAGCACGACTCCTAATTATATAAGGATCTCCACGAAGATCTCATTCCTAAACTACGCTTACCAGACAGGACTCCTAAAATATAAATAAGACACGAGGTTGGTAAGCTAAGGTACGCTACAAATTACATGTTTACAACATTACGTCTTCCTCAGATCCCTGTCTGACTTTAGCATCGGAGTGTCATCGACCACTACAACGATAGTTCCTAGCTCACGTGTGTTACTTGTGCAGGTCAACATGACTAGGTCAAAACAGAGAGCGGAAAATGACAGCGTCAGTTTGGCGCTGTCCATGGGGACGACAAAGTTCTTAACTTCTCACTAGCGTTGTCTCCTTTTAAAGCCAGAGAGATGGTGACGACTAGGTCACGCAACAACAGATAACAAGGGGATACGTCAAACGCTCTGGCTGGCGCAATGCCGCTGCTTTCAGCGGTTTTAGTCATGCACAGGCAACATACTCACGCCCCCGCGCAGACTACAGCAATGATGAACACTAGAATTGATATGCTGTCAACTAAAATATAGCAGATCGCCAAGGCGGTAGAGGCTCTCACGCGATAAAATCCACCACCTGCTAATGGAGACCAGAAGCAGCACATGTCTCCGTCTTCGGAGGATGTCAGAGAGCAAGCGCAGGAAAGCCAAGCCTTCGCTAGTTCTCACTGGACTAGGGGAGGCTGCACGGCTAACGCTGACCCAGCCGTCAGAGTAGAGAAGCGACCCTCAGAACCCCCTCCGTAGAGGGGTGCACGACCCAGACGTACTATACCGCCTTTCCATCCCACCATTTGTGAAACAGATTATGAATGAGGCCCTCCCGAGGAAGTTCACTCCCCCGAAGCTCGACTTCCACGATGGAACCACTGATCCATTCAACCACCTACGCCATTACCAGCACGTAATGGCCCTCAAAGAAGGATATGAGTCAGTGATGTGTAGAACTTTTCCCACTAGCCTGAAGAAGTCAGCACTGACGTGGTTCCATAGCCTTCCGCCGAGGTCGATCGACTCCTTTAAAACATTGGCAAAGGAGTTCCTGACACGTTTCGTTGGGAGCCATCATTTCTGAAAAGGCCTGCACTATATACTTTCTTTCAGGCAGAAGTCCCACGAGACACTTAGAGAGTATGTCAAACGCTTCAACAACGAGCTGACCCTCATTGACGGATGCAACGACGATACAACCGTGACTGCCTTCACTGCGGGCCTAAAGAAAGGGAAGCTCTACGAGGACCTTACCCCGGAGCCCCCTCTGAACATGATAGAGCTTCTCAAGAGCGCTCAGAAGCACATCACCTTGGAGGAGTTGAGGATTTGTGAAGAGGAAAACCAAAGGAGAGAAGAAGCCCTCCCCTCCTAAGGATAAGAATGAGGGAAAAAGACGCGAGGATGAGGAACAGAGCAAGAGAAAACGCAGTGACAACAGGTCAGACCCTAGTCGATCCAGGCTAGAGAAAACATCTAACTATGTTGGATCTAGAACTGTGACACCCCTCGATTCCAGCCTGCCGGACGTAATAAACTCCATGAAAAAATGGGAAGACTTGAAGTGTCCCCCGAAGCAGCGTGAAAACCCCGCCAAACGCGACAACTGCAAGTACCGCGCGTACCACAAAGAGGGTGGCCACGATACTAATGACTGCATGAGTCTGAGGTATGAAGTTGAGTACTGGATCCGCAAGGGCAAACTGAAAGAGTTCCTGAACTTTGAGAAGCGACCAGACAAAGAAATAAAAAATGAGACTCTATGGATAATCTATGTCCTTTATGGAGTCGGACTGAATGAAGACCAATCGTACAGGTCTCATAAGCGGACCTTACTGGAGATGCAGACACAACCCGCGGATGAGGACAAATGCGTCTGCTACTCAAGGGTCTAAAACCTCATTCCCACCCTAACCTTTACAGACAAAGCCATCAAAGGAGTTCGAGCGCCACACAACGACGCCCTTGTCATCTCGATCTCCATTGCAAGATGGGAGGTAGAAAGAGCTCTGGTGGACACAAGAAACTCACTTAACGACCTGTTCTACAACACGTTTAGCAGTATGAACCTCAAGGAGGAAAACCTAACGTCCGTAGATTACCTGCTAATTGGGTTCAGCGGGGAGAATGCTTCCCCATCGGCAAGATAAGGTTGGCGATAGTGGTAGGAGAATCACAACTAAGAAAGCTCATGTTTATGGATTTCATGATGGTAGATGATCGTCGACCTACAACCTTATCTTGGGAAGACCATGGCTCCACCAAATCGAAGCAGTAGTCTCCACCTTTTAGCAGTGTGTTAAGTACACCGCTAACCACTCTGAAGGGGCAATACGTGGAGACCAACTCATGACACGAAGCTGCCATTATGTTGCACTAAAACAAATAGAATGCTCCCAGATCCAGTTACATCCTGCAGAGCATATACATCACATTCGAGCAGTGCAGAAGCAACATGCTCTTCCGCCCAGCAAAATGGAGAGGCCAAGAGAAACAGGAACACATCTCCCAACATTCCATCGGTGCGGAGATTACCCCCTCCACAAGGTTTACTCTTCAGTAACCTCAACAACGCCTCGACAATCCGCTAGAACAACCCGAATTTACTTCAAGGCAATGATCAATTTCTCTCCATCAATAGTTAGTTTACTTTCAGTCGTTTATTTCCCTTTCCATAGTCAATATTGAGTTTTAGTTCTTAAAAACTTATGTGATTTGCGATCATTTAAGAAATAAAAAAGATTAAGAAAACAAAATCTATTGATTATTGGAAAGATATAAGAACAAATGCCTTGAGGCGAATACAAAAGACTATATACTACAAGCATATGAATACAGTGCGACATGAAGTAAAAGACTCGTTTAGACAATTATACTATGAGAAGTATTCGAAGAAAGCTTGCAGACCCTCCGATGCGAGCAATCTGCAAGCGATATCAAATATATGCGAACGGATTTCGCTCGACCCCTTCCCAAGATAAAGACAAGGTGTCAGAGGGGATTGAAAGGACTGAGCAGTCAAATTGCTCCGTTAAATCACTCCAGGAAAGTGCTCGTACAACAATATTGTAGACCTTATGACGGGTTGCTGATTTCCTCAAGAGACATCCCACCCCCTTTTCGACTTCCTCAAACAATTTTCGGCATCCAGAGAGGGATGGAAGAAGGCGGATGAGGATGGCCACCAGCAACGACACCGTCAATGTCTCCCAATGCTGTCAAGCGAGGCCGCCTTTCCCATGTGCGACACCAGGAGTGACTGAGAGATACCACACCCATAGGCATTGCACATCTGCTAACACTTCGATCAACCATTGGTTAGCAGCAGGATCCGAGCACACGAAGGCACAAGTGGTTCGGTGTAACCCCAAAACATCTCCCGTGGTAGGAAATTCGTACTACTTCTCTGTGATGTGAGAAGAAATTACAAGATCTCAGCAGATCAACTACGTGCCCACCCAGAACAGGTGACCACGCATAACAACAACTATCATCGTGCCTGATCAGTTCAAATGT
This sequence comes from Berberis vulgaris, assembly GCA_963556465.1. Lineage (NCBI taxonomy): Eukaryota > Viridiplantae > Streptophyta > Magnoliopsida > Ranunculales > Berberidaceae > Berberis > Berberis vulgaris. The sequence goes on from OY747133.1 coordinate 15,907,067, forward strand.
CAGAACATTCAAAGACTCCAGAGATGGAGATCCACTTTCAGCCTTTGGAAAACCCAATGCATTTTCTTTAAACAAGAACATTACAGGAGATAAGCTCTACGAAAGATAGTGCCTACAACAATTGGAAAACACCATTATATAGGCATGATGGTTCACCAAACAGGTGCTCCAGCATTAACTGCCAAGCATTGAATACCGCATGGGAAACGAGGAGACGACAATTCCCGAGGAAACTGCGTAGACCACGTTCATCAATTAATGGCACTGCACACAACCCTATCAATTGAGGGGGAGTAACTGATACTCAATCGTCACGCGACCTACGTCATACAGGTGTTATCGCACGATCTAAGCCGTACACACAATGCAACTGTGCGGGAAACCCTAGCTTTTCCTCTGTGAGCCCATGGGCTCGACCTACTATTCAAATAGTATTATGCCACATGCTTGGCACGAGCACTAGAAATCCTAGTCAACTCTGACATACGAATGGTACATACGGATCACTAGCTGATTTAAGGTAACTTCGTCCACACAATGCACTATGCTATTGGACATAGGTTCGCACACCCCTTAGCAAGCCGAACCTCATTCCAACAGGGTAAGCTTAGTCAGCCAATGCTGATGATGATGGCTTTTGGTTCATCTCGATACCTAGTTCGTTTAACGCGGGTCTCGACGGTGTAGGAAGTGACGACGACTTGTCAATGATCATTTCCCCCTTCAAAGTCAATGATCGCCAAGCCCAATCAGGTAAGCCTAGCTAGTGACGACTAGCAATGAAAATTTCTGATCAAAACCCAGACCTGTAGCCCCACTGCGCGAGCGAAGATGGTTTGGAAGGTGGGAGCCTAGTCAATCCCGAACTGACTCAGACGGCTCACCACTGCTTTTAAGCGTGGCCGCCAAATCACCAACACTGGACTTGTAGCCCCCACTGCGTAGGCGTAAATAGTTTAGAAGGTGGGAGCCCAGTCAGTTCTTAACTGATTCTGATGGCTCGCCATGTGACCACTGCTTTTCAGCATGGCCGCCAAATCACCAACCCATGACTTGTAGTCCCCACTGCATGGGTGTAGATAGTCTAGAAAGTGAGAGCCTAGTTAGCCACGAATTGATTCCGACGGCTCGCCACGGGACCACTGCTTTTCAGCGTGGCTGCCGAAAACTCCCAAATATGTAGCTTGACGCGCACATGTGTAGATGATTTTGAAGGTGGGAGCCTAGTAAGTCCCAAACTGATCTTGACCACTGCTTTTTAGTTTGATCGCCGAACCCTTCAAACCAGTAGCCCCATTGCGCGGGCGTAGATGGTTCAAAAGGTGGGAGACTAGTCAGTCCCTGACTTATGTCAACATCTCGCCACAGGACTACCGCTCTTCAGCGTAGTCGCCAAATCCTTACTCTCTGAACCTGTAGTTCACAATCGTTCGGACATAGATGGTTCGGAAGGTGGGAACCCCATGCAGCTCGCCACATGACCCTCGCTCTCTTTTGAAACAACGGCCGCAAAAACGAATCTAGCTTAGTCAGCGTCTTAACGCTCAAACGGATTGGCATCCTATTACCAGCAAAGGCCACTCAGGCCGATATATAGATCATATGGCCAGTGCCCAAATAAACGCTACATAGTATTTTCGCCCAATCTTACGACGCTTGACCCGGCACAAATGCTCTGAAGCATACGCTCGCCCATAGCAGCAGTTGCAGCCGACCAATTAGACAAGCAAGGCAAGCCTCAAGCAGCTTACCTTTGGGACAAGACATAGCTCGGGCAGCCCAATCCCCAGCTAAACTATCCGCAACACGCCCATTATCGGACATGACTACGCAACAATGATCCTGAGTCATTTTCAATGTAAAGCGGTCAAGCTCTCAACTATAGATAGACCACTCAGTGGATTCAACCAGCTTATGTCCAAAGCAAGGCGATAGGGAAAAACGAAGAACATGCTATAGAGACAACAAGCACAAAACGAATACAACTATTTTCATTAATGATCGACAAAATGGGTACAAGAATACGGACTTCACTCCTTATCAGGAGAAGGTACATATACGGAAGAGCTAAGGCTATTGGAGGAAGGAGCAAGAGCTGTGTCCATACGCACCACGGCCTGGGCATCAGGGCCTGAACTGTCCTCATCGTCCAATGACGCCAAGGCAACAAATAAGTCTACATACGACATCTTCTTATAATGGCCGAGATCCCACTCCGGATGCTCCTCCTTCATCAGCGCTAGTAGCTCCAACCTACCATGTACAACCCAGCGGAACTTGCATCTGCTTTGTTTCTGCAAAAGCTCTTCCTCCCACACCTTCGAATCAACAAGTTCACGCTCCAACAACTCCAACTTGCCAGTCAGCGCATCAACCTGAGACTGCTCCATGGCCAGAGAACTCTTTACAACACTGAACTCATGCAATCCCAGTTCGAGTTGGTCCTCGGCCTTCCTTGCCTCTCGAGCATTGAACTCCACATCGGATTCCAGCTGTTACTTATGAGCAGTCCAGTTGGCTTCCTTCGAAACACTTTCTTCCACAAGAGACCGCAGTTCAGAACACGCCTTAGCCATAGCTTCCTGCACAACCTCTACGTCTCGGCGGATCTGATTCAACTCCTGGTTGAGTTCATCTCTCTCGGACACCGCTTTTGCTAGATTACGCTCAAGGCCACGGTTGACTGATCCAGCCTCCTCTCCTCGGCTTGCTTTTTCAGTCGCTCATTTCATAAAGTGCATCAGAATATCGCGCTTGTATGTGTGAGAAGACATGCTCCATGGTGTATACCCTCTCACGAGTCACCTCGACTTCCGTCCCGACAATGGCCACCTGGCTCAGCATAATGTACTTTAAATCCTTATCCATACACCCTTCCAGCGTATACTCCTTGGGCTTTGGAGCGCAATCCATCAGCCAGCTGTGTCGCCTTCTTATATGCTTTCTCGAAGCATACTCCACGTCAACCTCCTGGTGCCAGACCTAATAGCTCATCCTTACCAAGTCTGGTGCGAACATGCTTATTCGCGCATTCGGATGAAGCTTTCCCGGATCAGGAATCATGCCTGCACTACCTTTCGCAGTTACCAATGTTCCCAGGCTCTCATTCGTGGGCTTTCCCTTGTCACGAGCAGCCGACCCTTTAGGGCGAAAAGGCTCGACCGAATTCGAAGAGATAGAAGGAAGTGAATTATCCAGAGGACCCTCTAGCACTTCTATCTGTGACCCGGAGTGAGACGATGAACAATGCGGACTAAAGGAGACATGGTCGGTGCCACGACCACTCTCAAGCGAAACAACAATGGGACAATCAGATTCTACAACCTCAGGCGAATCTTCACGGAAGCCTTCTACGGGAACAGTCCCACGCGAATCGACACCGGCAGTAGCCGTCATAGTAACCCGCACTAGACGCTCATTCAGGGTTTCGGCCTGCGCACCACTGAGATTCGACCTGTCTTCAACCCCTGCGAACCACATGTGATATCTTTTCCAAGCCGGACACATCAGCCTCGGTGCCAACAGACCGATTAGACTCTCTCACTTCTCCCACTGGAGCGGGTCGTGCTGAAGGCAACCGAATCTCTTTGAACTCACGTAAGAGGCAAGCGTTCCAGACGGCTCCTCCACGTCAGACAAAACATGAGCTTTGGTCTCAGCAGCCTTCCTCTTCCTAGAGGGGCCCCATCCTCTGACTTAACTCATGGCGCTCGATAAACAGTGGGGGCCACATGCCAATTATCCCAAAACCTACTATGAGTGAAGTTGGAAACACTTATGACATCCACCATGTTCTTCGCTGACAAGCCGCAAAGTGTCTCCATAGTGTTTTGCTCCTCTAGATTAAGGGGAGTAGTGGAAAACCTTCCCGCGAAGAAACACAAGCAACAATCAGCTAGCCTACAACAAACCATATCGAAGTCAAAAGAGAAAGTTGAACTTACGGAGCGGCCTGAACTCTTGTTCAAGCGGACGACCCTTGCATCGGAAATACTTTGAATTTGCAGGGGCTAAGAAGTAGTACTTCTACCAGAACTTAAAATTATCGGGCAAATTCAGGAAACAAGCCGGCGATGTCATCTTATTAACGACATTACTCATCAGTTGAGAAGAAGTCAACAACTGGATCACCCTTGGGTCACGCGGACACCGACTTCTTTCGCCCTAATCAAGATAAGAAGGATGATACTATACCCATTAGGCCGAAAGAATCCCCAGAAGTTCCAAGAATTCCCAGATCACGTCCAGAATAGGAAAATGCACTCCAATTTGAAGCATTCCGCGATGCAAACAGATAAACCCCGCCGGTGGTGACATTGGCGTCTGGTCATCCTCCAGGACATACAGCGGTAGGTCCTCAGGGACCCCAAACTTCTTATGGATTTCAGTAAGGCCAGGCTTAGAAAAAAACCTGTCTTCAAAAAATTCCAGGCCCCTGGCCAAGGTAGCGTCATCAAGAAGGTTTTGTTGAGCCATGAAAAAGATGAATAATCCTATCTAAATAGAGGATGAAAATAGCAGTAGCTTCAGAAACAAGGAAAATATAAGAGTCAGACTCTGCACCACGTATGACCTAAATGGGATTTGGTTCCCGCCTCTTTTCCACTGAACCGATGCACGTTCAATTAATGCAGTGCATGGATCAAGCAACAATTCAGACTCAATCATCATCATAAGCGGCGTATCTTCTCAAGAGATGACTTAGCGAACCGATGTGAGGGTCCACTAACTCGGGAGGAGTAGCTGATGATACATAAAAATGGTCACACCTCTAAGCCATACACGTGTCTTGATGATCTCGAGGAACTACGGGCTCAGCGTCAGCCCAACACTAACCCAACCCAAGCGGTTCTAAACCCGCCAGACGGACCCGAACTCTTACAACATGCTAGGCCCACACATCTCAAAGTTATCCTCAATACCCATATGTCTTCCTAAGACATGTATCTCGATGATTAGGGCTAACAGGGAACTTCCCTCCCACAACATGACTCCTAATTAGATAAAGATCACCACAAAGATCTCCTTCATTAACTACGCTACGATGGCCTGGTAGAACCAGGACTCCTGCACTATAAATAAGACATGAGGTTGGTAAGCTAAGGTACGCTATAAATTCCTTGTTTACAACATTACGCCTTCATCAGATCCCTATCTAACTTTAGCATTGAGTATCATCGGCCACCACAATGGTTATCTGTGGCTCACGTGCATTACTTGTGCAAGTCAGCTGGTCAGCAAGACTAGGTCAAAGCAAGGAACGAAAAATGAATGCATCAGATATTAAGAGGGAGCAAAGGATTTTCTTGGAACAAAAAATGCGAACAAGCCTTTCAGAATCTGAAAGCATACATAGGGAGTCCAGAGCTACTCTAAAAGCCTGAGACAGGGGAGACATTCTACTTGTACTTGTCTATTTTCAAACACGCTGTTAGTTCAGCCCTCGTACGAGACGATCGAGGGACTCAAATACCAGTATATTACACCAATAAAACCTTCTTAGAAACAGAAACACACTATCCAGACCTGGAAAAGTTGGCTCTGGCATTGGTCGTAGCCTTCAAAAAATTGAGGCCCTATTTTCAGGCCCATTCCATAACGATCCTGACCAAACATCCACTCCACTCGGTATTGCATAAACCCGAGCTATCAGGTATGATGGTGAAATGGTCAGTGGAGCTCGGACAATTTGACATAAACTACGCTCCAAGAACCGCCATCAAAGCCCAGGCGTTGGCATATTTCATTGCTGAGTTTACCGGCGGAGAAGAGCCAAAGGTAGATCACCAGCCCTCAAATTCAGACGTCCAAGCATGGACCTTGCACTGCAATGGGGCCTCGACTGGAAGGCAAGCGGAGCAGGGATCACACTCCATTCCCTTAATAGCTTCACCCTCGAAAAGGCAACCAGGTTCGGCTTCCCCGCTTCAAACAACAAGCCCGAATACGAATCCCTCATGTTTGGCCTAAAGCTAGCATTGGGGATCGGTAGATTTTCTAACAGCATACAGTGACTCAAGACTGGTAATCAACCAGGTCAAAGGGAATTTTAACAGCAAGGACCCTGCATGATAGCCTATCGCGACAAGGTACTTGGCATAATGGGCAGGTTCAAGAGCTGTGAACTCACATAGTGTTCCCGAGATGACAACAAAAGAGCCGTCGCGTTAGCCAAAGAAGCATCAACCTCCGATGAAGTCTCCAGCGGCTTCATTGAATATTAAGAGCAATGAAGCCTCGATGAAGAAGAACATAGAGATATCTGCTTTGCAGAAACACAGCGAAATTGGATGACTTCGATACTGAAATACATAGCAACAGAAGCCCTACCAACCGAGAAGGTCGAAGCGAGAAGACTAAAAAATAGAACAGTGATGTACACTCTCCTAAATGACAAGTTATACAGGAGATTAGTGAAGGGGCCTCTGTTCCGATGTCTATCACCTTCAGCACCAAGCCAGGTCCTGGGTAGAATCCACAACGATAATTGCGGGAATCACTCGGGCTGGAGAACCCTCGCCCATAATTCCCTAACTCTAGGGTACTACTGGCCGACCATGCAGCGAGACCCTAAACATATTGTCCGAAAATGTGACAAATGTCTGAGGTTCGTGCCATACACGCATATGTCGACCCAGCCATTAACTCCAATGACTAGTCCTTGGCCATTCACGCAATGGGAAATGGACATCGTCGGACCGCTCTCGGATTAGCCGGCAAAAAGTTCCTTCTCGTGGCCATCGACTACTTCACCAAGTGGGTCGAGGCCGAACCCCTATCCAAAATCGAGAAGGTCAAGATTAAAAAATTCACATGGGCCACCATCGTCTGTAGATTTGGCATCCCCAGAATATTGGTCAGCGACAAAAGAACCTAGTTCGAAGGTAGCAAGGTCCAGAAACTGTGCAAAAGTTTGAGTATCAATCACCACTTCTCCTCGCCAGGGCACCCCCAAGCCAACGGCCAAGCGTAGGTCACTAACCGGACGATCCTAGAGGCAATCAAAAGAAAGCTCGACGCGGCCAAAGGGAAATGGATTCCAGAGCTACCAGGAATACTCTGGGCGTATCGAACAACCAAAAGAGTCCCTATCGAAGAGACACCTTTCGCCCTAGCAAACGGGTCGAAAGCTATGGTTCTGGTAGAACTCAAGGTGCCAACCTTCCGAACGGAGGAGTTCAGACCAAACGGTAACGACGAAGCCTTGCTTAGGGCTAGACCTCCTCGACAAAAAGTGGGATCTAACGCCGCCAAGATAGCCGCCTATCAACAACGAATGGTGCAATATTACAACAGAAGGTCAAACCACACGAGTTCAATGTGGGAGATTGGGTACTCAGGAAGACCCAACAGAACACCAAAGAAGCCGGCGCAGGAAAGCTAAACCCGAACTGGGAAGGACCTTACAGAGTCACCAAGGTCAACGGGGCGGAAATGTACTGGCTGGAAGATACAGACGGCGACGGGTTCAAACCACCATGGAATGTAGAGCATCTCAAAAAATATTATCATAAAATATTTGCTTTTACCAAAACTTTCGCTGCTGCCCGTTACAACCCTCGATAAGCCCGACTGTGGCCAGACTCGAATATCATCCCAAAGTCTAGTCCGTCACGCGTGGACCACGATGGCCGAGGAAGTGGGAGTCTAGTCAGCGTTTGTGTGCTGATGACAATGACTCGCCAAGGGATCATTACTCTCCATTCTCCAACAGACAATGATTGTCGAACTTACCAGGTAAGCTTAGTCAGTTCGCGATTGATGATGACGGCTTCTGGTGCCTAAAGCCTAGTCCGCCAAGCGCGGATCACGACGGCCGAGGAAATGGGAGTCTGATCAGTGCTTGTCCGCTGATGACGTGACTCGCCAATGGATCATTGCTCTCCAACAGACAATGATCGCCGAATCTACCAGGTAAGCTTAGTCAATTCACGACTGATGACGATGACTTCTGGTGCCCAACACCTAATCCACCATGGGCAAATCACGACGGCCGAGGGAGTAAGAGACTAATCAGCGCTTGTTTGCTAACGACTCACCAAGAAGTCATTACAGACAATGATCGAGGGAGCTTGCTCAACCCTCGACCAACGAAGATTTTTGCCACAAGGTCAACGACAGCTATCGAAATCAGCAATATAATTTGATTGACAAAGACAGGCCCTCCGCCTGGTAGTACAAACTCTATGATCTACGAAGCATTTAAAGTAAATACGACAATGCGAGACAAAACAACACTTTCATTCAAAAATATATGTATATGTATATATATATATATATATATATATATATATATATATTTGTCTGTCCAGGAAAGAACGTTACAACCATTTTAAAGAGAAGCATTCTCCTCAGCAGCTAGTCCTGCGGAGCCAGAGCACTCCCCTCGATGAATCAGTCTGAAAGCAGCCATCTTGTAGCAAGCAAAATCAAGGTCGACGCCAAGATGCTCTCCTCTGATCAGCTCCAAAATCTCCAACCTGCCCCAAATTTAACGGCCTCCTGCCCGACACGTCAAAGGGAGACGACGCTAGTGAAGAAGTTAAGAACTTTGTCGTCCCCATGGACAACCCCAAACTGACAGCGCTCCCTGTTTTAACCTAGTCCTGCTGACCTGCACAGTAACGCACGTGAGCCACAGATCACCGTTGTGGTGGCCGATGACACTCCGATGCTAAAGTCAGACAGGGATCTGAGAAAGACATAATGTTGTAAACATGTAATTTGTAGCGTACCTTAGCTTACCAACTTCATGTATTATTTATAGTGCATGAGTCTTGGTTCTACCAGGCCAATGGCATGACAGCTCAACGGTTAGAGCTTGGCGGATGATACCACTAGGTCATGGGTTCAAACCCAGCTTGCGGCATCTTTATGGGTTCTGGGATCCTATAAAACCTTGCTTGCCTTTTAACAACAAATTTTTTTTTCGTGGAGATCCTTCTCTAATTAAGAGTCGTGCTGTAGAAGGGAAGTTCCTTGTTAGCTCTGTGCTCCTAGATATGTGAGAGATAATTCCTAATCCAAGAACAATCCGTAGAAGGGAGTTTTTTTTGTGTGGAATGTACTCTGGTATTTGCTTCCTTGTTGGAAGCAGAGAGCTGTTGTAGTTGCCCGTCCGAAGCTGATCCTGGATATACTTTCCTTAGGAGGACTTATGGGTATTGAGGATAGTTGTGAGACGTGTGGGCCTAGCATGTTGTAAGAGTTCGGGTTCGTTTGATGAACTGATTCGGGTGGGCTTAGAACCGCTTGGGGCGGGTCAGTGTTGGGCTGATGCTGGGGCCCGTAGTTTCTCGAGATCATCATGACACGTGTATGGCTTAGAGGTGTGACCGTTTTATGTATCATCAATATCTTAAATAAAGGAAGCCATTTGTTAGACGACTTTGATATAAATTTGTTGAGTGTTGCTACCCTCCCAGTCAGGCTCTGAATGTCTCTGATGTTGGCCAAGGCTTTCATGTCGAAAAGGGTCTAAACTTGTTTTGGGTCGGCCTAAATTCCTCTTTTGGTCACCATATAGCCTAGGATTTTCCCAGACTCGACTCCGAACGTGCATTTTTGTGGGTTGAGTTTCATTCGATATTTCCTGAGTTGGTTGAATGCTTCGGCAAGATCATGTATGTGGTCGGGGCTGCGGAGGCTCTTGACCAACATGTCGTCTATGTATACTTCCACGTTTCTGTTGATCTGTTATTTGAACATCCAGTTGACCAGTTGTTGGTATGTAGCGCTTGCATTCTTTAAGCCGAATGACATCACCCTATAGGTTCAAAATTTTGTTAGTTGGGAAATCTAAATCAGTTTGTTCCTTTGGTCGTCGGATTTACATTTACCTGTTTGTCGGATTTTCATTTGTTTTGTTTGAGATTTTGATTGATCTCCATTTGTGTATTTATTCGAGGTTTTGTATTTGGGTTTATTTTGAGAAACCAATTTGTACGTGTTTTGTAATCTCTTGTAATATGAATTTGAAATAATATGAGTTGTTTGTTTGTCGTGGATGTAGACAATTTTGTCAAACCACATAAATTTGTCATTTTCGCTATTTGTCTTGTTATTTGGTAACTTTGCATTTTTCTATTTGTAATGCTTTTGTACTCAACAATGGAAAACCATGTTCTATAAATTTCTCAAGTAATTCTAGTATTTGCTTCAACATGCTACTTGATCTCAACCTCACCTTTGCAGACTCTGTTGCTGACATGTAATTTGGAATAATCGGAGAGGCTAAAGAGTCCTTATCCCTTATTGAACTTTATTTTGGTTTATTAAATGATTTCCTTATCGGTGACATTGCACATCTTTTTCCGGTTAGTGATTCATGATTTTGAATTTCTTTCAATCACTGGTTTTGTTTTTTTCTCAACTTTTTCTTTAACAAACCAAGTCTCTTCTGCTAGTCTATTCTTGGAGCGACGTTATTTTACAGACAACGTTATTCTTCAGCTGAGGAGAAGTCAGTAACTAGATCACTCGTGGAGTCACGTGGACGCCAGTTTCCTTCGCCCTAATCAGGATGAGAAGAATGATCTTGTATCCATTAGGCCCCAACTGAGCCGGAGGAAGTCCAAGAAGTCCCAAATCACATCCAAAACGGGAAAACAGACTCCGGTTTGGAGCATCCCACGATGCAAGCAGATGAACCCCATCGGTGGAAACATTGACGTATGCTCATCCTTAAGAGCATATAATGGCAGGTCCACAGGAATCCCGAACTTCGTACAGGTTTCAGCAATGCTTGATTCAGAAAGCAACCTGTCTTCGAAAAACTCAAGGCCCTTGGCCTGAGTTGTGTCATCAAGAAGGTTTTGTTGAGCCATGAAGAAGATGAAACAATATTTTCAATCAGAAGACAAACAGAGCAAGATCTTTAAGAGCAAGAAAATAAAAGAGTTAGTCTCCGCACAAAGGATGACCTAAATAGGTATTGGATTCTCGTCTCTTCTCCACTTAACCGACGCACGTTCAATTAATGAAGTGCGCGGCTCAAGCAACGATTCAGACTCAATCATCATGAGCGGCGTATCTTTTCAAGAAATGACTTAGTGAACCGATGTGATGGTCCACTAACTTGGATGGAATAACTGATGATACATCAAAACGGTCCCGGCTCTATACTGTACACATGTCATAATGATCTCGAGAAAAGAGAGGCCCCAACATCAGCCTAACATTTATCATGCCCATGTGGTTCTAAACCCGCCCAATGCAGTCCGCCAAACGGACTCGAATTCTTACAGCTCGCTAGACCCACGTGTCTCACAGCTATCCTTAGTACCCGTAAAGCCTTGTTAAAGGCAAGTATCTCAAGGATCAATATCGTACATGCAACTACAAGAGTTATTTGCTTCCAACTAGGAAACAGATTTCAGAGTATATGTCACATAAGGAGACTTTTACCTATAGACCACTCTCGAAATGAGAACTATTTCCAACGTATCTAGGAGCACATGGCTAACAGGGAAACTTCCCTTTACAACACAACTTCTAATTACAGAAGGATCTCCACGCAGATCATCTTCCCTAAACTATGCCATTGATGGTCTGGTCGAACCAGGACTCCTGCACTATAAATAAGACATGAAGTTGGTAGGCTAAGGTACGCTACAAATTCCCTATTTACAACATTACACTTTCCTCGGATCCCTATCTGACTTTAGCATCGGAGTGTCATCGGCCACCACAACAATGGTCTATGGCTCACGTGCGTTCCTTGTGCAGGTCAGCAGGTTTGCAGGTCAAGGTTAAAGCAGGGAGCAAAAATCGACTGCATCAATACGTAATAATTAATCTTTAGAACACATGCATCCATATTACCACGACTCAAAACCCATACATGCAGAGGTAGAATAGATAAGTAAACCTAACTAAACTTAACCAACACATTGAAATTTCTGATTTTTACCCCTTTATACCTATCTACTGATCTCATGATCTCATGACTTGCTTACAAGTTTTGGTATTGTATTAGGTGTTTACACAGTAAGCATAGATGCAGAGCAACAGAAGGTCACAATTTCAGGCAATGTAGACTCTGCCAAGAAGTTGGTAAGGTCAGGTAAACATGCAAAGGTTTGTAGATGGGAGTAAACATGCAAAGTCTAATTTTGAATGCAAAGAAATTGGTAAGGTATGGTAAACATGCAAAGCTCTGATTTTCTATACATCATACACTGTCACCAAATTGGGCTAAACAAAAGTTCTGGAAACCAAACTGAATTCAGAAAGTACTTACTCTTTTCTTTTGTGCAGACACACTATTCTTCAAGTTCGAGATACAAAAATCCTCCACATATGCTCCAAATCCATACTAGAAAAGAATTAGAAGATAATCAGTCATTCAACTTCTTCTATTTGTGTGCAATCTTAAACAACCCTAAGAGTTCATAAAAGTGACTTCATCTAAACATATAAAATACACTGCTCAATGAAAAAACTGAAAATTAATGTTTCTCCTCAGTGAGATATCGATTGTCCCTAAACAATTTCTAGGATTCCTACCTTTTTCTAAACAAATGTTACTAACTTATGCAATATTTCCAATACGCAATCAACACCTAAAATGTTGTTTAATATTTTTCTAACATAATCTTTGAATAGTTAAATTATTGAGAATAGGAAAGCTACGGGAGCTAGAGATATATGGCTCAGAATCATCAAAACTTCTGTCACGAACAGAATGGTGGTAGAGTGAAGAAGTTTCATATTGTCTGGGAGCCACAATCTAAACCATTATATAGACACAGTCATCAGCAAAACACGGTAAAAATAATAATTAAAAAAACTTGGCTTATCACAAATGTTTATCGAAACTTTACCTACATAAGCAATTGTAGCTCATGAGGCCACTCGTCCCACAACTGATTGCAGGTAAAGAATGAGAACAACCTTATGAGAAATATAAATAAGAATCAGTCTAAGAAACCATATTCTGTTGCTCGAGGAATAAAATAGCTACAAAAACATCACAAATAGCACCTCAGATGACATAAGATGATGAAAACAATTTAAGAGAGTTAATACCTCAGTAATTGAATATGATACAACCTTAACTACTACACTGAAAAAAAACCTAGGATTTTATATATGGGTAACTATCTGCATATTTTTATAGTACTTATTTTTAATGTGGGAAATGGAACAGAACTTGGTACACAAACAACCATCATTAACAAAATCCAATTTAATTGAGCATCATACCATCATCACTTCATCATACCCAAATTGAATCTCATCCATCATTCAACATCAAACAACATGTCTCTTCATATTACTCTCCTATGTGATTCAATAGAAAGAGAAACTTGACATATATTAATTTCTGTGATACCTAGACCTCAATGTTTTGGGACAATATTCTACTTGCAACTATAACGTGTTTGTTAGCTTTTTGATCGGAAAACTTAGCCATATTAGTCATTTGATCATATTTACAAATAACTCATTTTCAAACTTAGTATCTGTTTACTTTTTTCTGCCTTAGAATAATCTACAGTTTCATTAAAAGAAAATTCCTCAACATAATCCAGAATAAACTTAGTTAGCAAAACAAACCAATGATAAACATTGGCAAAAAATAATGGGTCTCATACTAACTTCATTTTTCATTTTACTTTGCTAGGTGCTATTGATTATCCAATGCTTTGTGCTTATAATGCTATTCAATTCACATGAAATTAAGTATCCTAATAAGGTAGAGTAATTTTGTCAAAAGTTAGTTGTGTTCAGCCATAGTTAAGATGAATTTGATTATAAAAGATACAATCTCCGAAATAATTCAATATCATAACAAAGAAGGTCTTATGATACATAAAGCGATTGAAGATAAAACTTCAAACAAATAATGAAGTTATAACCTTAAGAAATAGTCTCTTTCATGCCTAGCTGCCGCAACTCTCAAAACGGACTCCGTTGCTCCTAATGTATTAGCCAACCATGCAAAATTGGCATTTCCCGTATCCAGAGAAATTTTCCATTCAAGAGGATCCACCAGCACACTACAAATAGTTCTACCAGACAAGGCATCAACTTATAGATATCACACCTTCACTTGAACCAACTGGCTTACAAAAAAAAAAGCTATTTTTTAAACCTTTTTTAGGCATAGATTAGTTTGAACAATCCAAACGAGTCCTTCACACTTATAAACACTCAAACCCAAATTCAGTTCAGCTACATAGTAATAGAATCAAACACCCAAATGTCAAAGCCCTAATTGCACCACCAATCATTCAAATCAAAATAACACAAACCTTACCAATTTTTACATATCATCAAAACCCAAATTTCACATCAAATTCACCCAAACTAAAATAAATGGGTCCTTCAAAATAAAAAATTTAACCAAAAACCTCACAAATTGAATAAAAACAAACCACCCTACCAATAAAATTTCAAATACCCATTTATCAAAACCCTTCAAATTCACCCCCAATCCTCCAAATACACCAATGGGGTCCTCAAACTGATCCCTTTAAAACCCCCCAATCCACCAAATTTTATCAATGGGTTCTTCAGATTCACAAATCTCAAAACACCCATTTCACCAAACAAATATCTCAATCCAAAAAACCAAAGAAACAAACACAGAAAGGGTCAAAGGGGTGAAGGTAAAGAGTACATACGAGATATTCATCTGGCAAAAGAGCATTCCAAGAATGGCTAGAGAGCAGAGAAGAACAATGAAAACATCAGAAATGAGTGAGAGGAAACTTGAGTTCCTATACACGCAGTAGTAGTAAACTAGAGTCCCACAAATCAATGGTATCAATGGCTTTCCCACTTCAGTCATCGTTGTCTCATCTTCCATCGCCAACTCTGCTACGTCTCTGCCTCTGTTTCTATCGATTTTTTCTTCTCCTCTCCCCATCTCTCATTCTATCTGTTTTTCAAGTCGATTTAGTGAAAGGAGGCGGAGAAGAGGAGCTCAAGGCAAATCTGGGTGAAGAGAGGCGGTGAGTCTAGTGTAGAGGAGAAGCTCGAGGCAGATTTGGGTGAGAGGGAGGTTTGGTTTATGCGTAGATGGGCTCAAAATCGTTTTTGTCGGGGAAGAAGTAGATTAGGTTTATGTTTACGCTTATGCCCTTATAAACATTTTGAGTGAGGAAACTTTCGCCACTATTGGGTTGGGCTTTGGATTAGATTGATGAAGTGTTAAATTTCGTCACAAAAGGTATTTCATTTAAGTGCCAATTTTCCCACTTTATATTATATGATGATTGTGAGATCTTTATGTGAGGAATTGGAACCAAAATTGCTTTTGAATAAATCTGTGACGACTCATTAAAATTCTTCACGTAAACTCAGAAACGGTGACGACTTTCGAAGCGCCACCAAATGTAAGATTTTTTGTAGTGTTTCTCCTTTCTTCCTCTTCTCTCTTTTCTTCTCTATTCTCTTTTCTTCTTCACCACCATCGGCGACACCACCCCGGCCCTTCTTATTTTTTCCCTTTATTTTTCTTCTCATCTTATTCTTTTTCCTGTGTTTTGTTTTTTCCCTCAAGCAGATTCGTGCGAGTAGGGGTTCCTTATTTGCGCGAGGGCAAGAAATTTGGCCCTCGTGCAGGCTCCTACGAATTGAAAACCCCTCGCATGAATCTGTTCGAAGGCAAAAAATCCAGAGGAGAACAAAATAAGAAGAAGAAGATAAAGGATAATAAGAAATGAGAGAAGAGGCAGCCAGGTGGGGTGGTAGTGGCGCGGTGATAGTGGTGGTGGGGTGAGGCAGTGTTGTTCCCTGAGAGAGAAGAGATGGGGTGGTGGATTTTTTGTTTATATTGATGGTGTCTTTCAGTGGATGGTAGTATGTTTTAGAAAGTAGGGGTGGTGGTGTTCTTCAACAAAGTGGTGGTGTCAAAAAGTCGGTGCCAAAGTAAAATAATTAACAACCTTTTGTATAGCTTGTAGTAAGATTTATAACAATGAGCAAGTTGAACCATTATGTATCTTTTGACTATGTTGGATGATATTGAACAATATTATTAGTATTTTGAAACTTTTAAGGGTTATTTAATTTTAGGGGTGGTCATCACATCCCGCGATCCCGATCTCGTCTCGCCTCGATTTTTTGGGGTCCTTTTGGGATTGATCAAACCCATCCCGGTCCCGTTCAGTCCCGATCTAGAGTGGAATGGAATCAGGATGGAGATTTTCAATCCCGCCCATCCCGTCCCGGACTTATTTATTTAATATTTATTATTATTAATTTTAATCAAACTACTCTTCTAAAGGAAAGTTTAGGATGTGTTGAAATTAAATCAAAACATTTATTATTTGAAAACTCACCTGCTTGATTTTGTACTCTTTGTTTATCTAGAAACTTTAGTTTGAATATTTTAGGTCAAATAGAACCCATGAAAATTTATGTTTTTCACATTTTTGTTATACGACAATTATTCTTGTATCACATAAAGAATGCTTAACATAAAATTAGACATTATTTGTGTGTGAGAAACGTAAGATGAAATTTTTTGTTATTCTTCATTGGAGGATTATTTAGTACATGCTCATCTCATCCCGTCCCATCCCAAACCCGTTTGGGTCGGGATGAGGTCTATCCCGTCCCACTTCTGAACGAACGAGATGGGCTAGGGATGAGGTCCATCCCGACCCGTACCCACCCCTATTTAATTTTACCCCAGTATTATGTGACCAATAGCGTTTAGACCCCAACTTCATCCAACCTTGTTTTTAAACTCAATTTTAAGTGTGGATGAACATACCTTTGACCAAAAATGCAAAAAGACAATTGTGCCCTCAAGTATATATAATGCAATTTTTTTACATTACCCCTCAATTTTCTTAACGGATGTCTTCTATTCCACCACCTTTCTTCTATACAGGGATTCATATGCCCAATTCACATATTCAAAATTTTCCTTAAGTTTCGCAAAATCGTTTCACAAAAAGAGAATACATATAAAGTTAAAAAAAAAAAAAACCTTTCACAGAAAAATAAATCTGGGAACTCACAATTTAATTATCTCAATCTAACTATCAATAATATAATAAGGCCCGACTTTGCCAATAATTGATGTTTTATCGTGATACTATGAGAAATTCTTGTAGACATGTAAATTAAAGTAGATAAATAAATTGTTATGTGGCAATTAAGTCATGCATATAGGTTGTGAGTGATCGATGAAATTAGATCATTCAAATGCGACTGTGAAGACTCAACCAAATGTGAAATCAAGTCATGTGTCAATCAAAGTCAAAGCCAAAATCAACCAAGGACAAAGCAATTCAAGATACCAAAGTCGAAGATATAAAGACCAATCAAGAAACGTTAAAGCTTCAAGAAGACAAGTCCAAGATGGTTGAAGTCCAAGAAGTGGTCAATGCCAATTAAGTAACATATGAAAACAAAGCAAAAATAGCTTATGGATGGTTGAATTTCACATGAAGTGCCAAAAGCTATGTGAAGGCAAAAATATGTAGGAACCAAAATTCAAAGTTTGAATTTGGGACATCATCTTAGATGAGAATGGATATTCATTTGAATATTTCATCACTTTGGACATGCCTGTGTGCTTAAAAGAGAAGTTCATGTCAAGTACAATGACATGTGACCAAGAGAAATCTTTCGTTTTTAAATAGCTATTTGGGCAAAGCTAAGTCGACTTCACCCTGAAATTTTACTATTAGCATCCAAATGTTTTGATAAAGCAAAAGGTTGCTCTGAAACTAGTCGTTCTGAAAAACAGATGTGAAGATAGTAAAGTCAAATTCACCCCCCCCCCCCCCCCCCCCGGATCAGTCTATAAATAGTTGCATCATCATTTGCCTTCATCAACTTTTGGAGTTCAAAAGATACTTGTTAATGTTATTTAAAAGCAGCAGATCCAGCAAGAAGAATAACAAGTTTCGCCTCATTGTTCAATATGAATCACTTAATCTCTCCATACTATCTTTGAGTGAGCTTACATAAAAAACTAGGGCTCAAGTTGAGAGCTTAAAATAGACCAAACAACTTATTTGTTTGAGATTTAATTGCCTAGTGATAAACTTTTCATTGTTACCCTAGACTTTCATATTATGAGGGTGAACACCACTTCTACTCTATAAAGAAGTTTCATTATCCGTTTATTTGAGAGACATCCTTGGAGAAACCTTTTTTAGTATTGGCCTACCTAAAATCAACCAAGTTCGTGTGGGTTCTTGAATTTGTGGAGTGGATTCCTACAAGTAAGTGTCACAGGAGATCCCAAGCAGGTAATAAGTTTTTGTTGTGTTGCATTCCATGATGGTGTGATCCTTAGTTATTCGATAAGTCTCGTAGAACAATAACATAATACCAAGTGGTATCTCCATAATCTCAAACACACATCTGTCAGACTTAGTTATGTTGCATCTCACGTGACCGCCAAGGTATTCATAAGTCTCGTGAGCAGAATATTTGGTTCAAGTCGGTAAGTCTCAGATGAGCATGACGACTTGACCTTGGGAGGTTGTAAAGCGATATTGGGGGTGTAGTTCTCTTTAATAAAGATAATATAAGTTTTAGGTTTGTGAGTCATTTCCAGTGAGAAAGTAACTGGTCGAACCCAATCAAACCCCGAATTAGGTAAACTTCGTTATATCGGTGTGTGGTATTGTCTATTCACCTCCCTTTACATATTATGCATGCTTATTTATCTTAATATCTTTGACATTTTATATTGCATTTTTAAGTTCTGTTGTTTTTAACAAATCATAGTTTAGTCGATTGATTTGTGCATCAAATCTTGGATATACTTGGCAAAAGTATTTTCTTTATAACCGTGTTTTAGATTCCAAGACTTGTGAGACCACCCAGACCAAGAGGTGAACCATTTCATTATCTTATCCTATCTTTGACTGTTTTATTGATGCTAATGTCTAGGAGATTATTTTGAACGCGGAGATTATAAAAAGTGTTCATATAGCCTTCTAAGCTTTGCATTCTTCTACAAGAGTTTTTCAAAGACAATGGATTGTCAAAAAGAGACTATTCACCCCATCTAGTATTTCTCATCATATCTCAGGGTACTCGTGAGTGGTACTTTAGTGTTACCACTGCACTTTCAGACATACCCCCTCATCTACCTCAAAGTTCCAAAAAAAATCTCAAGGCATAAATTAAAGTCAATTTATTTTATCTTAAATAAATGGTCACATTTTAGGGGTGGGCATCCCATCTTGCAATCTCGATCCCGTCCCGTCCCAATTTTTTGGATCTTTTTGGGATTGATCAAACTCATCCTGATCCCGTCCCGATCTAGAATGGGATGAGATTAGAATGAAGATTTTCAATCATGTCTGTAACGACCTAATCCACATGGTACAATATGTTCTGCTTTGGGCCCAAAGCCCGCACGACTTTAAAACGTGTTGTACCAAGGGGATCCAACCTCGCACATATATAACACATTCCCTTTCCTTACCCAGACGATGTGAAACTATAACACCAAGGTAATTTGTCAGCCTCTAAGCCCACCCACACATGGTAGCCTGCCACCTCTAAGCCCGCCCACAATGGAATCGTCAGCCTTAGAGCTCGCCCGCACAAGGCAGTTACAGTCTATCCCTCAGGGCCCAACGTCCTTGCTGACACACTTTCGGCTTGGTCGGCCTCTGATACCACTCTGTAACAATTTGATCCACATGGCACAATATTGTCCGTTTTGGGCCAAAGGCTCGCACGGCTTTAAAGCACGTTGTACCAAAGAAATCCAACTTTGCACATATATAACACATCTTCTTCCCTCACCCAGGTAATATGAGACTATAACACCAATGTAGCATGCCAGCCTCTGACCCCGCTCACACATGGTACCCTGCCAGCCTCTTAGCCCACCCACATACTGAGCTGTCTGCCTCAAAACCGCCCACACATGGTAGCCTGCCAGCCTTAGAGCAAGGTTGTTACACCGTCCATCTTGTCCCATCTCGAGAACTTAACTTATAAGTTATAACTTAGCCCACCCACACAAGGCTGTTACACCATCCATCCCGTCCCATTTCAAGAACTTATAAGTTATAACTTTGTCGAGTGTGATTTCATACAAGAAATCCAATATGTCCACCAATCTACATCACTTCCATAACCTTCGCCTTTAGTTATCTCATGAGCTAAATACTCATGGTTTCCTACAAATGACAATGAACAAGCTCTGCAATAAGCATGGGAAGAGAGTTCATATTGATTGTATTTGGACCCTCATTCTTCCCTTCTTTTTTTTTGCTTTGATTGGAAAAGGCGATGACCAAAGCAAGAAGGTTGCAACCAAGCAGGTTAAACACAATCATGCAATTTGCATTTGGATCAATACATGATGGCTGAATACAGTAGTTATAAGTCTTTCGAGTTGTTTCTGCACTGGACTTTACAAGGGTGGTACTCGCACAACACCTCAATGAGATATCAAAATCAGAGAGCGTGATATGGCCATCTTCCTTAATCAACACATTGTCGGGCTTTAGGTCCCTATACACGACACCCATCATATGTAGATTCTCAACAGCAATAAGTATTTTTTGAAACATAGAACCTGCAAAATTGTGGGGCTAATTAGAAATTAGTAGTTGGTTTGACAACAACATGATTTTGCAATGCAAGAGTCCATATCAACAATATTTGCTAACTTTTGTTCTACAAGAAAAAATCACATGAAACAAGAAACGTAGCTGGCGCTGGTTAGAGATATCATAAACAAGTTAAAAATGTCTCAAAACTCAACCAATGCTACACGTTGCAACAAAATTTTTATTGTTTGCTAATCCCTTCCCATTCCAAACCCGTTTGGGATGGGACGAGGTCAAGGGGACGAGGTCAAGATGAGGTTTATCTCGTCCTGATTTCGAATTAACGAGATGAGATAGAAATGAGATCCATCCCGTCCCGTACCCACCCTTATCACATTTTAAACACACATCTTGAGCCAAAATGAATGGTTCCTATTTTACAGTTTAAAAATACACGCATCTTGAGGCAAAATAAATGTTGCATATGTTAAAATGCTCCCTTGAGGCCAAATAAATTGTCTGGATGAAAATTGATTTTTCAAATAGTGAGTTTTTTAACACATGCATCCGACAACAAAATAAACATTAAATATACACACTGTGACAAAATAAATATTTTTTCTATATATTTGTTTTAAAATATCTAGACATTTATTATGACTCGAGTTATGTATGCAATTTTTTTTTTTAATATGGGCCATTAAATTGAAAGTGTGGGGTATGCACAAGTACATCACTAAGGTGTTATAAGATATGATGAACAAGGATATAGGGGGTGAATAGTCTCTTTTGAAAATCTCTATTTTGAAAAAATTTTAAGAAAAAATCTATATTACAATTCAAAATATTGTTTTACTATTCATTACTAACTCGAACAAACTAAGAATTGGAGATAAAAAATGATTATGATTGAAAGTTGGGAAATATGTGGAGGGTTGAGATTCATTTCCCATGATGACATGTTTGTAAATATAAAACATGTAGAAGGGCAAAGAAAATGAAAAAAATTGTGAAAAAAGTTGGTGGAATGTACATGTGGCGAATAGAAAAAATATTGTGTTTTTTTTTTTTTTTTTCAAAATGAAAATTATCATAACTATTTATGTAGTTGTCGAATTTTGGTAAACTTGGTATCGTTGAAATACAAATTTGAAGATCTTTCCAACAAAACCAATGATCGATACATATACTTTAAATTTCAAAATATTTTTTTATTATTAAAACATGTATGTATTTTCAATATTTTCATATGTAAGTATAACATTTTTCAAATAAATGGACAAACATTTTAAATGAACATTCAAACAAAGACTCCGAACATTCAATCTATTCTAATTTTAACCCGAGTTTGACTCTTACAAAATTAGTATTTTTACCGTAAAATGGTCTGCCATCACACAAAAATATTAGTTTACATTCTACAATATTAATTTTTTTTTTCGAAATTGATTGAGAGCAATGGTGGGGATGGCAGTGAGAGTGTCTAGTCTATATTACAATTTAGAGTGGTGTTTTACTATTCATTGCTGATTGAGACAAACTAATGATTGGAGATACAAGATGACTAAGATTTAAAGTTGTAAAATGTGTTGAGGGTTGATATTCATTTCCTATGATGACATGTTTGTAAATATAAAACATGTAAAATGACAAATAAATGAAAAAATTATGAAAAAGTTGGTGGAATGTACATGTGGTGGAGAGAGAAAATGTTGTATTATCCTTTTTTCAAAATGAAAATTATCATAACTATCTACGTAGTTGTCGAATTTTGGTAAACTTGGTTTAATTGAAATGGAATTTTAAATATCTTTCCAACAAAACCAATGATAAATACAAACACTTAAAATTATAAAATATGTATTTTATTATTAAAACGTGTAAATATTTTAAATATTTTCATGTCTAATATTTTTCAAAGATACGAACAAACATTTTAATGAACATTAAAACAAAGTCCCCGAACATTCAATTGATTCTAATTTTAACTAAGTTTGACTCTAAAAAATTTAGTGTTTTTACCGTAAAATAGGCTTGCACCTCAAAAAAATTAGTTTACATTCTAAAATATGATATATTTTTTTATGGAAGTGATTGAGGGAAATGGTGGTAATGGTGTCCAATGCATGATAATTGGCAGAAAAAGTATATGTGGAGTACCAACAACACGGGTAACATGCTAGTGTAAATACAAGAGGTATATGAACACTTTGTTGTTACTCTATGTTCAAAAAAAATCTCTTAGACCTAATAACCAGTAATATTGTTCAAAGATAGGTGAGGTGAGGCTATGTAGAATATGAAATGATTAAACTCTAGGTCTAGTGGTCTCACAAGTCTTGAGATCTAAAACGAGATCTACGAAAATACTTTTGCAAAGTAGATCAAAGACTTTATGCACAAATCAAGCGAGCTAAATTATGATTTGTAAAACATAAAACATGCAAGTTGAAATATTATAAACATTAAGATAAACAAACATGCATAAGTAAAGTAAAGATAGGGCAAGAGACGATATCACACACAACTATAAAGAAGTTTACCTAAGCCGGGGTTTGATTAGCCCGACCAGTTACTTTCTCAATGGAAAAGGCTCGCAAAGCCACAAACTTCTATTACTTGTTTAAAATAAAACTACACGCCCAATCAAAGTTCCACAACCTTGTAAGGTCAAATCGTTCTCCCATGAGATTACCAACACTAACCAAGTGCTACGCTCTACGGGTCTTACAAGCACCTCGACGATCACCAATGGGATACAAATACAACCAAGTCTTACAGATGTGTGCTTGAGATTTTGGATATACTACTTGATCTTATGATCGTGTTCCACGAGACTTATCAATTTTTCAAGGATCACACCATCATGGAATGCAATACAACAAAGCCTGGCCATCTGCTTAATTAGGGGAAAATGACTATATCTCCTTCCATTGTACGTTGGCTTTATGAACTTAAGTAAAATTTGTTTCTACCCAGATAAGGTTTTCCAAGGCCGCATCAAAATGGGTATAGTTTCAAACATTGTGGAAGATATATTAAAATGAGGCAGTTGAGTATTACGAGGCATATGTTTGCTTGTATCTTGTGGAGAAGATAAGTAGCTAAATAAAATAGTTTATTACTAGTTGCGGGTTGGATCAAAGCAGAGCTCATTGGTTTGTTGATTTCATGGGAGTCAGAGCATTTGAAGGATAATATGAGTTTTCTCCTCCTTCAGCTCCTCCCATGGACTGGATGAGAGATTATCGATTTTCCTTCAAATTTTGCCTAAAAAAGGTTAAATAGGATAAGATCTTTGAAAGGCAAGAAGTGTCAATTTACAAGCAAATTCTAAAGTTAAAAAATTCAATGACTCATGTTAGCATGTAACAACATGTGCCCAAAGCTCAAAATATTCTTCGTTGACTGTCTTTTGAACCCATGGATGATAGATTAGCAAGATATGAAAATGTAATTGGTGAATTATGACCATGCGAGCTTGTACAACAATGATTGAGAGTAGAGTTCTCATTTAATTAAGGAATAAAAACTTGGCATGCGAGCCCTTTTTACCGAGCAAATAATTAGTTAGAGTCAGTCAAACTCCAACTTAGGTAGAACCTTGTGATATTAGTGTCTTTATCTAGTTTGCTTTATTTTCCTTTCGACTCTATTTACTTTACATTGCATGCTTAGATAAGTTGTCTTTAATTTTCATTACTCAAATTGCTTTTATGTTCAACTTGCATACTTAGGATTTATTTAGGGGATGGATAAAAGGTTTTTCATTGATGGTTGTACGCTCAAGCTACTCTCTAGGAGTTTAGCACTACATATAGTGTTGGCGTAAAAGCGTGTAAGCATATCGGAGGATGAAGCAATATACAACAAATTGCACAAAACTTGTTTTGAAATAATTAGGTAAAAACTCTAAACCATTTGACCAAACAATAAACCATTTTAAAGGTAATCTGAAAACGGATTCAAACAAGTCCAATTCACTTCAAGTACACTTTAAACAATCTTATGTACGAATGATATAAAAATCAACTAATATAAGATCTAGTATATCGAATTAAGTACGCAAATTATACTAGAAAGTGAAAGAGTGGGAGAAGCGAACCAAACAACAAGAAGATACAGTGGTTGACGACATTGGAGTTTGATTGGCTCTGATGAGACTACATCTATTACTGGAGAGCGCTGCTATATATTGGCTCATACTAAGTTTGATCACAAATTAAACAAGCAGTATAGGTTGTAATTAGTTGCAAACTGATTGGGTGGACTTCTTTAGGACATAGGTTCAGTGTTTTCAACTAGGAAACAAGTCAGAATACGGTTTTAGTTTTTCAAAGAAGACATTGTTTCGGTTTCAGAACCAATTATATATACTTTCTAGTATGAGTTTAAAAAAAAAAAAAAAAAAAAAAAATTCACAAGCCATTTCCATTAAAACACACAAGAAGAAGAAATTAGAAAGTTGAGAGAAAATCAATCAAAGTTTGTTTTGGGTCAAGGGTGTCTTGGGACAAGGTGAGATTGTAGATCGAGAATTTTATATTGTTTTTGTTAGTTTGAAGACAAGGTATCGGCTTGCCATCTAAGTGCAAGGATGTTATGCTTCATGATTCCATCAAATTGCGAATCACAACAAGTCAATTATTAAACCTTGTCTCTTAAGAATAATCCTTAAAAAAAAACACCACATGTGCTCTGATTTATGGGAAGAATGAAGAGAAAAACTAGAGATCTAAAAATATATAAAAATAAATAAATTTAATCAGCTGAACTGAAATTGAACTTCTAATTTTATTTTATTTTATTTTTTATTTATTATTATTATTATTTTAATTTGGACGACTTAAATCGTTAAAATCTGGATTGAAATTGGATGTTTGATTTGTTGGCAGGGGAGCAAATAAAAAGCAGAATGTATGCTATTCCAGCTGATAAAAAGAAGATTGAACTGGAAGATGAAATAAAAAAAAATGAAAATTCAATGTATCCTAAATTATTCTTAGACCCTTTTATGCATTTATGAATCCTAAGTCCTAAATTTTCAACTTGAGGGAAAGCCTTTTTTTATTTTTTCTAGTGTTTAACATATTAGACCTTCTTCAATGGTAGATGATGGATATGGATTAGACTTATCCGTATTACTCCTATCCATGCAAAATGACTCACTCTATTGTGCAAAAAATGAAAAGTTTTCCGGTCGAACAACTTGTTAAAAGTCGGACGACTTTTCAAAAATAGCATGAGCCTTTAATAAAAGCCCAACGCGAATCCTTCCTCCCATCCTCCTTCAGAAAAATGTGATTGTTAGAAACCATGTGACCTGTGAAAAGTCGTCCGATTTTTCACAAGCCGCACGCTTCCTACTATCCACGAATAGCAAAATGGATAAATTTAACAATTTTGGGATGATGGATAGGAGATGGGTAGGCTTTATCCATACATTTAGGTTATCAAAATATATAAAGATGGATAACTTTATCCATTTTGGCCACGTATCCATCTCCAATGGAGACGGTCTTATGAAATTGGTGTCTAAAAGGAAGCTAACCATTCTTCGACGATAATTTTTTTATTTTTTATTTTTGTCTATATTTGGTTGCACAGAAAATAAATATGGAAATTAAAACTGTTTCCATGAATTCAATTCCGAGGCCTCTCCCTTGGATTTGAATTCCTATGAGTAATGAAAAAATAATCTTATGAATAATCGATTTTCAGT
Source organism: Berberis vulgaris (assembly GCA_963556465.1). Lineage (NCBI taxonomy): Eukaryota > Viridiplantae > Streptophyta > Magnoliopsida > Ranunculales > Berberidaceae > Berberis > Berberis vulgaris. The sequence goes on from OY747133.1 coordinate 15,933,281, forward strand.
CAATACATAGACAACCAAACAACAGAAATTTGCATAACAAAAGAAAATGGCTAACCAAACATAGTGAAACTGTATAAATGAAAATAATAGAAATGAAAAAAAAAAAAGTTTTGTTGAACTCTAGGCTTTTCGACATTTAAGGACTTCACAACCAACCTGATTTAAATTAAAAAAACACAACAATAAATCGGTGCACAAATACAACATTTACAACTTATAAATACTGCAAATATTATTATGATAAAGTAAAAAATACAAGGTGACTAGAAAATTAAGTAGCAGAATATTACATGTCGTCCTACTTATTAATTTATACACTTATATACATCATCACGTTGGGAGTTTCTCATCTATTGAGCCACAATGAAGGGCAGAACAACTAACATGAATTCCTCGTAACCAAAAGTTGCCTTTCCATTTTTTTCCGTGTCTTTTACCTTGAATTTCTCAGTAAGTCCCTAAGCCAATTAACAATTAAAAAAAAAAAAAAAAAAACTCTTGATTAGTAAAACAATTATTAGAGTTTATAATTTATTGACCAAACTAGAATATGAATTAAAATAATGTTATTACCTTAACAGTGAGGCAGCACCTGCGTTAATTTAAAAAAGAAAAGAAAAAGAAACACCGTTAACTAAAAGTAGTATACAAAGCAATAAGCACAAAAAATGATATAAATATAAATCTTAAAGCGTACTCGATGAAACTCTCAAACCCAATGCCCATCTTGCTACCACCATTCTTATCGAACATGAAGATGAATCCATTCAAGACATAGGAAGAAAGTGGGTAGCCGAGATCACCAAGGGCTTGTTTAAGTTCTGATGAATCGATTTTTCCATTTCGGTCCCTATCGAACCTTTGGAAACTTCCCTGAACAAAAAGTTGTTTTATTCAAATTTCGTTAATGAAGTTATTATTTTCTTTTTCCTCTTTTTTATTTTTTTTTGGACCTACCTTCCATGCTTGAAGACCAGACCAAACAGCAGCAAATTCCTTGGGCCCTGCAAATTAACAGAATAAGGCCCAAATGATAAGCCCATGGACCCATACAGAATTGGGCTTCATATGAAATTGTTCACTCACCCATCATTCTGTTCCTAGTGTTGCTGAAAGTGTTCATCATGAGACGAATAGCCCTGGTGTTGAAATTCAAACCGCAAGATTGGAGCGCAACCTTCATCTCCTTCTCGTCAATGAACCCATTCCCATCTCTATCCGCCATTTGAAATGCTGCTGCCACTTTGGGGTCCAACCCTGGCGGCAAAACCGATGGCACGATATCCGAAAATGGGTTGTATCCATTTGTTGGGGGGATGGGCTTGGGTTTGGGCTGGGGCTGGGGCTGGGGCTGGGGCTGGGGAGTCTCAGGTTGATAACGCGGTGGGCTTGGTGGAGGAGCCCAGAACCCATATTCTGACCCATTGTTGCGTGCACCATTTTGTTGTTCCCAAGATTCATAGTCAGCCATAGTGCGATGAGAGAAAGAAAAGGAGTGAGGGAGGAAGAGTTGTTTGTGTTTTGGAACTAGTTTGCTTTGCAACTTTGGTTTGGTTTTAAATGGAAGTTGTTGTTGTTGCCTTTTATAGAGCGAGGAAACGCGAGAGGGAGAGGGGTAACCACCCATCCCTTCGAGATAAGCGATGGCGCACATCTCAAAGGGACTCGCTCTCTTTCCCTCGCGTTTAGAAAAGCTGGTTCAAAAAGCTAAAAGAGAGGAATAAATGATCGATTTTTGTACATGGGGGCATATGATGACTTTCCTGTATATGACTTTCCTGTATATGATGAGCATATACCAAAGTTATTACAACACCGGCCTTTCACAATATATTGGTCTCAGACTCTCAACAAAGACCTGAAAGTATAAAATTTATTTGTAGTCGAGAGTGGAATAACTAAGCTTTATTTCATTTTCTATGTTCCATGTATGTTATCTACTTTTTAGGAATCTACCTCACCTGATAAGAAGCATATTTGTATATTGGATCGTAGAGGAGCATCAGAATATCATATCACGTTACTAGTTTTGATGTCATAGTTATCAATTCGAACAACATCATCGAATTCATTAATTTAATCCAATCTAATCTAATCTAATCCAATCTAATGAGCATATAATTCCAGATTATCAAAAATACAATCTCATATGGTTGACCATGATCTCCATCCTTAGTTGGACGGAGAGAAGATGTAGATGTTGAGAGAATATCGGGTTATCGTTCTTGGCTGCTGACTCCATCACATTTTTTTTAGGATTTGTTGCACGGAAAATAGACATGAAAATTGAAATTATTTTTGTGAATTCGTTTTGCGGTCTCCCTTCAAACTTGGATTTCTATGAACAGTGAGAGAACAGTCTTATGAAAAATCAATTACCTGTGACATCCAACGGAAAATGAATCACATTGCTAAACAAACATACCCTTACAATAAAATAATCAAGTAAAGGGTGTAATAAATTTATCGCAGGATTGTAAGGTGCAACTTAACTGTCCATCCGGGAAGACATCATATGTTTTTTGTTCAGAGACATTGCCGAGACATATTTGAATGACGAAAAGGAGAAAAAAGAGATTTACGTATGGGCTTCAATTATTTCTTAGTTTGCAACTTCCATTTAACTGTGACATCACAATTTATTTATCTACTTTAAGTTACATGTCTATAGGAATTTCACGATAAAGCATCAATTATTGGCAACTTTGCGCCTTATTATATTACTGATGGTCAGATTGAGATAATTAAATTGAGGGTTAATCTTATTTATTTTTTGTGAACGTTTCGTTTACTCTTTAACTTTAATATATATTCTCTTTTTGTGATAAGATTCTGATGAGATATAAAACAGTCGATCCATCATAGTCGAACATGTTGTACAGATTGGCATTAATACAAACATGCTCTAATCTAGTCACTAAACGCCCAAGCCTAGATCAATCTAGGCTCAAGCTAATTACTATTCAAACCGTAAGTTAAGCGCCCAAGCTCAGATTACGCAAGTTTAATATGGCACGAGTCTTGAGATTTGACCTAGGATAATAAGACCCGAACATCAATCTTTGGGCCACAGTAGGCTTAGGGTCTATTTGCACGAGTCTCGTTCCAATCAAATATTAGGTCCAAATTAGAGTCAAGTGCCAAAGGAGACTCGGTCATAGACAAGTAAGATTCTAAACAATATTACCTCCCTCCAACACCCTCTTAGCAGTAAAATCAGTAAAAGAGCCAAACACTTACTATATAAGATGAACAAAATGGATGAGAAAGATACACACATGCAATCCTAATTTTATCAGTTTATCTCCATCTTTGTTCAATGTCTGACATTACCAAAGGAGTGCCTTTGGCCGCCATAATAATAGTCTTGCTTCAATGATGTTTGTCTTTTCTAATAAAAAATCAATAAAAACGGATTTGAACGCATCAAATTCTATTGTAGGCCTCAAGGAAAGATTTGAAAATGTGAATCATGCATATAAAAGAAGAGAGGTGGTTGAATAGAAGACATCCGTTACGGACATAGTAATCAAATAAAGAATTGGATTCATAATGCTGGGTTGGTCTCCCATGATGTGCAAGGTTCTTTGGAATATATTGTTTTTTTGCTGTACTTTTTCAATTCCTCCATGTCAGTAGGAAGGGGTGTCCTAGCTTCTTCCTCAATCCTCATTCGTAAAGATGTAGTTTTAGTAGGATAGTTACAGTAATATGATAATTTTAACATGATAAACGAAATCTCCCTCTTTAGAGGGATTTAAACTCTAATATTTATAGTGCATGCATATGCACGTATTATTCCATCTACTTAGAAATTTCAAATTTAGTTAGAAAATTATCAATTGTTCAAATTTCAAAGTAATATGGAAAATTGATCTAATGGAATTAACAATTTCAAAATATTACAATTTATTGAGAGAGTGATCTAAGGAGACATTCCCTCATAAAAGTCAACTTATTTTTAAAAAATCTAGATAATCAGGCCAGACCCAACGCTATCTATCATCTTAGAGATGTACATCTCGAAGATGATGGATGGTATTGAGCCTGGCTTGGCTCTCTAGAAAAGTTGACTTATTTTAGAGTGTTAAGCTGAATGAAACAGTGAGCCTGTAGATACCTAATTATTATTTTATTATCATTTTATCGAATATCTTCTGTGAGTCCACAGACCATCTCCATCTTTAAAATCCAGATTGACTTTACATCTGAACAGTTATAACGTGCGTTCCCTCAAATGAACAGTGGAGGAACAGTAAACATGTTACTGTCCTGATATTTGGTTTGCTCACGTACCCTCCGAAATTTATTTTATTTACATTTAAACCAGACCTTTCCAAATATTATATAATTATCCTTAAGTTTGAATATAATTTATTTTAAACCCCTAATCATATATAAACTATAAATAGGCTCTTATATTATTTTAAGCCTCATATATTATTCATGAATTTAATTTTCTTATTTTTAATTACATTTTGAAGAAACTTAAGCTCATAATTATATTAAACTATAAATAGGCCCTTATATTATTTTAAGTCTCTTATATTATTCATGAATTTAATTTCCCTATTTTTATGGCATTTTGAAGAAACTTAAAAATCAATATATTGATTTAAACCATTTAATATTTAAGGGTGTGTGAATAGCACGCATAGCGCACACAAAATTAAATTCAAAATATTTTTATTAGATCAATATTCAAATCAATAATCTAATTTTTACAAATTGATAATTAATCACTGCACAATCCACTTGATAAAAATATTTAAAAAAATCATACACACGATGCATAATCAAATAAGTGATGCACAAAATTTAAGTATTAGCACTATTTTATTTTTGTGTCAATCAACAATTTACTCGATACATATATATTCAATGGAAAATCGTTAAAGGGTAGAAAATTTTACATTTAATTGATCATGAAATTAAATAATATAAATAAAATTTTTTATGCATGTGTAGCAAGCACTCGCGACTAGTGTTACTAAGGGATGGGCTCTTTAGCAGCTCTGAATGCAATTTTACAAGTTAATCATGGATGTGTGCCAATACATTGGAGTAGACGCAGGTCATCATGCAACACAATGAGTTTTCATGAATTCAAAGTCGTCATTTGAACCCCCTTAATGTGCATATAACTTTTTCTATATCTATATCCACAAAAGCTTATATGCTACATGCATGCTTAGATGTTGCTTCTTGAAAATATGTGTCTCAATTGGGTCATATGGATTAAGGTTAACATGGACTTGGATATTGGATTATGAGTTTGGGTATTGGGTTGTGTTAGAACTCAATGAATATCATGGAGAGACTCTACATTATCCAAAGACAGTTCAATTTTTCAACCTCCCAATTTATTTATGATTTATTTTAGTTATTAAATTACCGCTTTTTAATTATTAACCACTGGGATCTAAAGGGATTTTTTTAATGGTAAAAACACATAAATACCCTCGATATTCTAGCCCCTCTTAATGCTCAAGCTACAAAACTTTCATCAATGTTTTGTTATTAATGATACCATCAAAATAGATCGTCATCACAATCATACACGCAAAAGAAAACATCCATCACGAGGATCCAACATCTCATTTACTGGGCCAGCTTGTAAAACCTAAGAAGGTTCAAATCGATCATAAAGCCTCAAACATGGCCCATTAAAGGAAGACGTAATTGAAACTCAAATCCAAGCCCGACATGAGTTCTCTTATAAAGAAGTGGAACGTTGCACAAAAAAGAGCCGTGGAGAGAATTACGCCTCCACGTACGCATCTCCATAAAGGAGACTATTACGAAAAATATCTCATTTCGTTGCGCCTCACATGCTTAAGTCACGTAGAGAATTAAACGCGACCATTATATAAGGTAAGGGGAACATTCAACAAATGTATGTAACTTTAACTGAGTTGCGCCACACATGCTTAAGTCACGTAAAGAATTAAACGTGACCATTATATAAGGTAAAGGGAACATTCGACAAAGGTATGTAACTTTAACTGAATTTTATCCAGATTTATTTCCTTATTCAAACAAAGTTGCTGACTTAAGCATCAGAGTGTCTTCGGCCACCAAAAATGTGGTCTTTGACAGTCTAACATCTGTTTTGTAGGTCAAACTCACAAGAGGACGAGATTTGACGTATCAGTTTGGCACCGTTCGTGGGGAACGACAAATTTCATTTCTTTAAATAATATCCACAATGACAAAGTTCACAAAAATCTGATAGACGACCGACAAACTATCAGAACAAATAGCACATTCTACAGATCCTCAACCCAGTGACGATCACAGTAAACCTCCTACTGGCAACAATGTATCACAAGCAGCTCGCGAACAAGACGCAACTCAGACCATCGAGCCAATTGCACCCGATAATCGATATCCACAGCACGCAATAACTCAGACAACTCCGATAACACTGCCATGGATCCCTGGGTAAACCTGCTTTTGGACCAGATGAACCCCGTGACAAAGATACTAGAAAAACTCACCAGGAGCGCATTTAGCCAACCGATCCTATTCAAGCACTGCCCCAACAAAACTCTACCAACCGAACTCGAGAAAGCGACGAAGTTCCTGCAGAACCTCAACATGAAAACCTCATGTCACGCCCTAATGTTTTGAGAAAACGAAATCCTAATATCCACGTAGGATTATCCGTTTCCCCAAAACTCGGGTCGTGAAATTTAATACAACAGAAACAATTAGCAGCAACGACTAAAACATAGTTTAGAAAATTGAAACAAACTAAAAATAATTTAACCAGGAGACTCTGACACTGCTAGCCCCACTAACGAAACTTCAGTAATGCAGCTCAAAAATCTCTAAACCTGAAAGGCTAATCGGCCACACTCCCAAAGTAATGTACCCAAGAAGCAAAAGCTCAATTGGGTAAGCATTTAAGCTGGTGTGAGTAATCTTCATCCCAAAATCAATACATCAGTAAGTGATAACATAACTATTAAATACAAACGATGAATCACACAAACAAGTAGTTCCTCAATGAGGCAAATGTGTCGTGCAAGAAAATCACTGTTAAAAGAATTTAGTTCATTAATGAGGCAATCACGTTATCCTAATACATTTTTATCATTGTTAAAATAAATATTTATTTACATGTACTTACTCTGTAATGGTTAACCATGACAAGTCTGACCTGCAGTAATGATAGTAGACTTGTCATCCTGTCTGAAAAGGGTTAGAAACAATATGGATGTGACTTCTCAAATAGTTGGCATTTTATCAATTAAAACAATAATGTCCATACATTATTTGACTTAATTATATTATTCATATTGATTGGATTGATCACTTAGATGATACCACATTCGCACCACCTTCGTGCCGAACATAAATGTCTGTATGTCATTCTCATATAAATGATGACTTCTCTGTCATCCATGCTCAAGTGGGGATACATCACATACATGCATGCATCACCGGATACTCCTAACTATATGAGTAACAAAAAACCACTCTTGGGCTATTAATGTGCATAAAGTCACATTACATTTTGACAAAAAATATAAAGCCTATTTTAGGCATTCAAACCACGCCCTTTTTCCGCAAAACTCAACCCGAAGGTAATTTAGTTTCTATATAAGAAAAGGTGAGTCCTCCTCCACAAGACCCAACCCGATGGTTACTTAGTTTCTCTATAGGAGAAGGGAAAAAAACATAAACACAAGAGCTGTGGTAGTTCTAAGTGATACAACATTAGGTGATTAAATTTTTAGGAATCAAAGTTTATCAATATTATTTATTTTTGATATTTCAAATTTCTCCATAATGACACTTTGTCATTTATTAATAAATTCACCCATTATTTTGGGGAAACATAACCATTTCAGGTGCATACATTCAGTGCTGGCAACAACAAAAGTCACACACTCACCATCCTACAACAACACAACTAAAATATTAATCATTAGATTAAGATGATATAATAAAAAAATATATTAGGATGTATAAAGGTATTAAAAAAACAATACATGTACAACTAAGAGTCCAACATAAGTGAGCATAAAATCAAACAACAAATTCACAGCTAATGACAACACTCATTGAACTAATTTTCTGAACTAATAAAAAAATAGAGCTAAGACTACACCCTCAATTGAGCTACTAAAAATAAACACAACCCAATCTTGCCATAACAAACATCAAACCCCACAATGGAAATATCAAAATTAAACCAAACCCATTACTTAAAAAGACACTCACAGAAAGAGTGAGAAATTCTCACCAATTTCCATATCTAATCAACATACCCAATATTATGACTCCAGACCATGCTCACCAATCACAGTGAAGAAGGTGATGTATCGTTGTTTTTAGAAAACCAATCGCATAAGGATCAACTTACATCCAAGTCCATACCTCTGCTCACAAGCTCAACCTTGGATGGAATCTTATTCCATACCACTTTCGACACAAGGAAAGAAACCTTTTTTTTAAAAAAAAAAAAAAAAATCCCTTAACCCCTCCCATCCCAGATGCCGTTGGTTGAGTTCAACCCTGTGACCTAGTGATACCATCCGCCACTGCTCAACCACTGAGCCATCACAACTTTGACTAAGGAAAGAAACCCTAGGTGGAACCATTTCTTCCAAATCAACTTGGAAGGAAAATCCACACAAGCATTAAGAGGTAACTCATCCACTACTTCATGCAACATAAATACACTGAGTCTCTATATTGACATAAGGTCTAGATTAGTTGATCGCCGATAACAAGACTTAGGTTGATGATCAATCTGTTTGCACACTTGATTATGCACAAAACATAGATCATTCTTTATCAATAGTCTTCTGAGAAGAAATTGATTTTGAATATATCAAAATTGGACTGAATGTTTTCACTTTTATTCAAAATTGGCCGGACCAGTATATGGCTATAACTACAAATCCAACATTTCGCGATATCAATTCCGGTAGATTGGGTTCCCTTATTCTTTTTCAATTGTTAAGCTTGACACACCTCTTCCAGAGTCTTGAGTGTTAAATCTATTCATCATGTTCATATCTTAATTTACAGGTGACTTTCACTTGATATGGAAAAGGGGAGACAAATGGAGCCAAGCAATCAATCAGAAGAAACTAAGCAAGAAGAAATAAACAAACTTGCCTCAGGGAGCAATGAAATTCCCATCCTGGAACAAAAGCATGTTCTAGAGGATACTAGTAAGGAAATAGCAAGGTTAGAGAGCGAGAAAGAAGCCGAAACAAAGGCAAAAACTAAGCAAGTTCCCTAAACCTCTTTTTCATATGTATCCACATTTAATTATTTATCTCATAGTAACTATCCATAGTTGAAATTCGATGCTTTCACAAATAGTGAGTGGGTATAAATGGGGATTCTTAATAGCATAACTCATGCAAATGAAGGCAATGACTGACCAAACAAAACATATAATTTCAAATGTCATATATTTTTATTGTCAACAAATCAAATGGGTATGGATTTAATTGCTTTGAGTTGCTTTCCAAGTCTCATTTGGAATGATTTTAGATAGGGATGTCAATGCAAAAGATTTGAGCAAATACGTCCCCGCCCGTTAGGGATTGCAGATCCCTAAATTCGCCCTGCCAATCCATTTATATTTTTATTTAAAAACCATCCCTGCCCCACCCCGCTAACCCGTCTACAAGTTTATGATTTTGCTGGTTCCTTGCCCCAATCCGCCCCGCCAAACTATTTTGGGCCTGAATTTTTGTAGTCTCATATTGGGCCTGAATTTTTTTCAGGCTAATTTTGTAAGCCTGTATAATAGTGAAACCTGTATTTGTAGGCCTGAATTTAAATCATAAACTACATAAATGTTTAAACCATAACAACCACATAATTTTAATCATAACATATATACATTTTGCAGCAAAACAGCTTGTATAAAGTTTTGGCTCATAGAGTCTAACTACAAACATACAACATACACAATAGTAATAAACCCATAATCCCTCATTACATATTTTGTAGCCAATAGTCTAACAAGCTAAATTCTAAAATGTTCTAAAGTCAAAACAAACAACCAAACGAAGACCATCATATCATCCCTCGTCACACATTCATGCTTTGCTATTTTGTTGTTACAAAAACTAAGCCAATCTGAAATAATAAAAAAAAATAAAAATTCTAAGTTAGTTTCTTTAAAATTAAAATAAATAAATAAAAGCATATGAAAGCAAATAAAAAAAATTGGTGTTGTTTTACATATTCTATACATCAAGAAAACAAAAGAAATCACGAGAGATTTACCCAAAGAAAATTCTTGAATGCAAAGGAGCAGTAAGATCGTTATCAAGTAGCATAAGAAAACACATGAATCACAACCATCTAACAGAGATCATATTTCAACCATCTAATCATGTAATGCTAATATAGTGCTTCACATCATAAGCAAACATGTAGGTCATACCCCTTAACCAAATTTTGACAAGAGGGTAAAGACATCAAAATAAAGGCCTCGTATAGTATTTGGCTTAGTTCAAAATATCAACTTGTTTTTCTCATAGAAACGCACACTATATGTTCAAGATTCCGAAAATACTATTACATAAGTGAATCTCATTATTGAGCTCAAAGGTTTGAATTCCACTTCTAAACAAAGAATATGAAGAAAGCCTTTCCACTATATGAAGCAAATAAAAATTTATCATGAAATTTCTGTCCAAGAATGATACATACACTGTTCTATTGATGTCAAACACAATGGCATCCTTGTTTTGTTAACATTTACAAGCAGGAGCTATCAAACTTTTGGTTAGAGATAGTATATATGTCACGCCTCGATTTTTCGAGAAAAACGAAAATTCCAAAAATTCACATAGGATTATCCGCTTTTCCAAAAGTCGGGACATGAATTTTCATTCACGAAAAATAACAGTTGGCATCCACGAGAAATAATAAATTTGCACAATTTACCAAATAGAGGAAAAAACACAACTAATCTAAAAGTCCATCAAAGGAAGAAAATTTTTAAAACTCGCAGAGCCAACGCTAACAAGTTCAACAATTTACGAATGTATCACTCCCAAAAAAAAAAAAAAATAACTCCGAGTTCGAATTACAAAAATTAAATTGACACCTACAAATAAAAAAGATCTAATCTTTCGAACACGCGTAACTCCCAGCAATGCTCGTCACGTATGGTACGAAATGATCTAAGCCCGCCCGAGATTAATATATCCTGAAAATAAGCTAGTCGGCTACATTTTCGAAGGAATGTACCCAAGAAGTCAAAGCCCACTTGGGTCAGCAATAAAGCTGGTGTGAAATCTCTTTATTTTCCCAAAAATCAATAAAGGAAATTACAAGATATGACCAAAAATAGTACGATAAAGAAATCAAAACACACAGGTAGTTCCTCCACGAGGCATTCATATCTTAATTCTAATAAGTAAATATGCTCTTACTTGTACCTACTAGATGGAAGTTGACTATGGCAAGTCTAACCTGCAGAAATATTAGTGGACTTGTCATCCTGCATGAAAAATGATTAGAAACAATATAAACGTAGTTTATTCATTTTTATTTGAATTTGGTTCATCTTTTTAACGGAATGATCACTTAGACGATACCACATTCGCACCACCTCCGTGCCGAACATACATGCCTGTATGCCTCTCTCATATAAAGGAGGACTACTCCGTCATCCATGCCCAAGTGGGGACATCACATACAGGCATGCATCGTGGATACTTCTAACTATATGAGTACCAAAAGCCACCCTTGGGCTATCAATGCGCATAACTCACGTCACATTTTTTACGGATAAATATCAAAGCCTATTTTAGGCATAACAATTTCACCTCATTTCCGCAAGACTAACCCGAAGGTTATTTTAGTTTCTCTAGTAAGAAATGGGTGCCCCAACTCCGCAAGACGACCCACTGGTCATTTAGTTTCTCTAGTAGGAGAGGGGAAATAATAAACAAAAGAGGTGTGATAGTTCTAACTGATGTAATTCCAGGTGGTTTATATTTTTAGAAATCAAGGGTTACCAATATCATTTATTTTTGATATTTCAATTTTCTCAAAATGACACTTTCTCATTCATAAGTTAATTAACAATCGTATCCACCCACATTTCTGAGGAAGACATAACATATCCATTAATCATGCTCTATAACAACATGGCAATCAAGTCACTCCTTGATTCAAATATTCAAATCCTTCATAGTGCATAACCAAATCAATATGCAGAATAATACCATCGCAATTACATTCATTTCACATCAAAATACCATAAGTAACACCATAAGTGGGATCCAGTGAATTTAATTCTACAGGAGCTCTAAGCGTCAACAATCTAATTGCAAATACCACATACAATCTAATTGCAAAAATCATCACAAGTGAACCCTAGTGGAACTCTAACTGTATGAAACCTAATTGCAAATAGCAAATACCCTCATAAAGAAGCCTAATTCCAAGTAGCAAATACCCTCATAAGGTAGGACCCAGTGGGACACTAACTGAATGAAATCTCAGATTTGCAATTTAAAAAGGCATTTCAATTTAAAAAGGCTTGCAGTGGAACCCACCCGTGAATAAAATCTCAAATCAATTTGCAAATGTAAAAAGAGCTTGCAGTGGGACCCACTCGTAGATAAAATCTCAGATCAATTTGCAAATGTAAAAAAAAAAGGCTTGCAGTGGGACCCACCCGTAGATAAAATCTCAATTTGCAAATGTAAAAAGGGCTTGCAGTGGGACCCGTGGATGAAACCTCAAATTTGCAAATGTAAAAAGGCTTGCAGTAAAACTGGAAAAGATTAATATTGCTTATAAGAGAAAAGACAGGACACAGTGAGTAAGGGTTTAGCATGTGTGTCCATGCAGTACAATGAAAAAGAGTTAAATGTCTACAACATACCTATCCTTAACCACATCATGGGCATAAGAAAAAAAAAAACTGAAAACGAGGAAAGGACCCACAAACCCCATATCCCCTCATTCACATCGTATTCTTGACATTATGCAATAAAATCAAAAGGATAAAAAGAACTTGATATTATGCAATCAAATCAAAAGGATAAAACAAAAAGAGACAACTCACAATTAAAAGGTGAAAGAAAACAAAAGAGACTCACCTTTTTGCTTTTGCTTTTCTCCCTCTTCCTTTCTCCCTCTCTTCTTCTCCTCCTCCCCCTTTTTTTTTGTTTTTTTTGTTTTAAGCGGCGAGAGAAAAGAGACTTAAGCCCCTATTTAATCCTTTCCTGTTAGGGTTTTGATAGCAGGTTAGGGACACCCCCACTTACTACTTGACGTCACCTCACATTTAATAAAATTAAAATTAAATAAATAAAATAAATATTTAATTAATTAAAAATTATTATATATTAAAGTAGGGTCGTTACAATATATTCGACTGCTTCCTTGCCATATGGTTTTGTCGGATCACTTTACACTTTGTCAGAAATGCTAGCAAATTCCATGGTTCACTGTGTAAATCATATGCTTAAGCTTTACTACTACAATAATCAGCTAAGATTTGAACCTAATCTCACAATAATATTCAGGGCTATTCTTGTTAGAGAAACTAGCTATTTGTTAAGGATTATTTGCACTGGCATAATTATTTCACATCAAACTTTAACTAACAAAAAAACATTGGAGAGCATTAGCAATAATATAAACTAAAATAATTGAAAGACCGTAATAGCTAGACTACATATCTCAAACATTGAAAGACCAAACAAAAACCAAGATTCTCAAAATTGAGTAATAAATAAACACAAACTAAATTGAGATTCAACAAAACCACTCAAAAGAGAGTAAACCCAAACTATTCCATATATAATATGACTCAACTTGCTTACCAACAAGCAATTAAATAATGAATAACATAGGTAAAGGCTCAATAGGTTTAGTACCCTCCCTTCCTCGTTTCAATTCCTCATCACCACCACTACCCATGTCATCTACACTTCCACCCCTATCCTCCAGTGTGGTTTTCCACCCACATCTCTACCTTTCATCCCCTCTACTACCCATGCCACCACCTAACGCTTCTTTCACCAAACCCATCTCCATAACCAAGGTATAAATCAGAACAATACTCCATCCAAACAAACCTATTACTTTAGACCTCCTTCCCAATTCACTGACCCCCTTTTAAAACTCTGTTAATCTCTCAACCTATTGAAACAATCAGCGCAAAGTGAGAAGAGAAGAAATCTTACAAAACAAAAAGGGAGAAGAGAAGAGATATGTTACAAAACAATCACAATGAATGAAAATAAACGACTTGAAAAGGTAGAAAATAAGAGATCTTACAGCTTCACAGCTTCATATCTACGTGCAGTGACGGAGCCAAGATTTTTGTTGAAGAAGGCCGAAGTGATGAATATAGTAACTAATGATAATATATTAATTAATTATTTTAACAAAAAAATTTAATTCAAACAATACATAAATAACTATTCAAAACACCAATTGCTAAACAAAATTCAATCTAACCTATAGGAAAACTAATTAGTCCAACAAACTACTTTGTAGGAGCACAAAAGATAAATATATGGAGGACAAATTAAATTGGTATATAAAGTTAAACAACAATTCTAAGAAGTCATGTTTGGTGGCCATTTTTAGGTCACTTTGGGTTTTTTTTTGACACTTCTACTCTGTTTATGGATGATGTTTTGTGGTTGTGTTTTAAAGAAAATGGGTAAAAAGTGTAAAAAACCAAAACTGACCCAAAAATGACTCCCTAGACTTACTCAAAGTTAAGTAGCAAAAAAATGTAAAATTAGATGTGGACAAAAAAATTTGGGTTATTTGCGATTTTCCACTTATCATAAATAGATATTAGAGGTTACTCCATCATTAATCACTATTGCAGTCTTCCCAGGACTCGCAGTTAACGTGCATTGATTGTCAAAAGGCTCACGCCTTTCAAACAATAACTCATAGATGAATCTCGAGATACAAATATGTATCTTGAGGAAAAATTAATAGATCAAAATTTTCATGTATCTCACTAGACCTCGAGATACGAATTTACCTCAAGAAAATAATTTTTTTTAAAAACATTATTCTTCCTCAAAGCAGGAAAGAGAGATTGAGATTGTTGATGGTGATGGTGGAAAAAAAAACTAAATTAAGCAAAAAGGGAGGGAGATGAAGAGAGTAGGAGGCGGGGCGAGGGCGATAATCAGAGAGAGAGTAAAAAGAGAGGAAAGGGGTAGAGCGGGAAGGGAGAACAAATAGAGGATAGGATGGGGCGGGACGAACTCGTCGGCATCGCAAAAGTGAGCATAATAGAAAGAAAAAAAGAAAAAAAAAATCAGTGGGGGCAAGTGCCCCTACTTGCCCCCTAGTGACTCCGTCCCTGTCTACGTGGAGGAGGAGCTCACAGCTTCGGATCTGCGTGGAGGAGGTGGTATGAGACTGAGAGGCAGAATGAGAGAGAAGAGCCCTTCTAGCCGGCCTGCCTGGTTTCCCCGCCTGGGACCTCTTTAAATACACAAATCCAAAACACCTTTTGGAGGAGGGGCAAGAATGTAATTTTGCCCCCAACGGGGAAACCAGGCCGGCTAGAATTTCTGGAGGGAGAATGAGAGATCAGGGATGTAGGGTTAGGGTTTTTTTGCTTTTTAAGAGCCAGGGGTATTTGGATATTTGTGGGGGCGGATATGGCCAAATCCGTATCCACCCCGAATATTTAACGGATGTTGTTTGGATATCCATATCCGTCCTAAAATTCGTTTATGAACATCCAAAACCACCCCAAACGGGGCGGACGGGATGGATATCCGTGAAAATCCGCCCATTATCATCCCTAATTTTAGATGCCATTACAAGGTCAGTGTATAGCTTTGTATGGAGTATGGGGTGGGGAGGAATGCATCTATAGTTAATTTGTTGTGCAAGGACCCCACATAAAGTTTTAACACTCTTTCACACCTACCATGCATTCTCACACACAAATTTATAACAAAATTGTGCAAGAGTTTCTCGTGGGCATTTCATCAAATAATTCAAAGGCAATCTCGACAAATACGTTTTCAAACTTGGCATAATTTCCCAACATTGTGAAACATCCATCTATATCGTATTGCAAGCAATGAACAAAGAAGAACGATTGAAAAATAGAGAAAACTCATAAAAAGGAGCGAAAACTACTCACCGACAACCTTTAATTCGTGAAGTCCATTGGGCATAAAAGCTCTGTTCGCAACACTTGAACAAGAATCGAAACTCCATTGACGAATGGGCGGACGAACGAGCGCACACTAACCCTCACGACAACCACCATTTTTCCTTCATCTTTTCTCATACACCGATTGCACCACCTTCTTCCATTGAAGATCAAAATCACACATAACTCTCCTTTTGCAACACTGAAATCAAATGGGAAAAAGAGGGGAGAAAGGGAGAGGGAAAAATGAGATGGGCGAAGGGAGCGGCTGTAATGCTCGCTCGCAGAGCGTGCTCATCGGTGAAGGAGGAGAAGAAGAAAGAAAGAGAAGGGTTTTTTTTTTCCTTATTTCTTTAAGGTGGGTGGCAATTCGCCCCCATAGAAATTCTGAAGGCACCCACCTTCTAAACTCACTAAAATAAACACTAAAATTGAAATTTAAATTCAAATAAATTTAACCCTATTTTAATTAATTCAAAATATTTAAAATAATTTTATGAAATTTGGAGGTGTTACATCATATACACATTAAATGGAATCTCGTCCCGAGATTCGAAAGGTAAGAGAGTTAAGCGAATTTCGAAAAAAAATAACACGACTTGGCAAACGAACTACGATTTTAAAATAAAATTTTAAATGAACTTTAGGTACATAAATTTTTATTTGTCATTGAAAAAAGTACAGGTGTTACACCTCGAGAGCAACAAACTTCCCCAGGGTAAGATCCCACAGAACGACGGAACACCTGCTGAAATCCCATTCAGAATCGGAGTCACTGATCCCAACGTATTGTACTAATTAGCCAAGCCGCCATTCTCCGACGCCCTCATGATAACTCCCATGCCAAAGAAGTTCACTCCACCAAAGTTCGAAGTATATGATGGCACCATTGACCCAACAAATCACTTGAGACACTTCCACCACATGATGGCGTTGAAGGAGATTACAGAGTCAATCTTGTGCAGAACATTTTCGACTAGTCTTACATCCACAACAATGAATTGGTTCAACAGCCTACCCCCAAAGTCAATAGACTCCTTTCAGGCATTAAACACCGCATTTATCACAAGATTCATTGGAGGTCAGCGGATGAGGAAATGACCACACTACCTCCTCCATATCAAACTAAAGCCCGAAGAAATGATAAGGGATTATGTCACTCGTTTCACTAACGAGCTGACAATGATCGATGGATGCAACGATGACACAACCGTTGCTACTTTCACCGTCGGGCTGAAAATATGCCATTTTTTTATGCTCTCAACCTGGAACCCCCAAAAAGCACGGTGATCCTATTGAAAACTATCCAAAAGCACATTTCTCTCAAGGAGATGAAAGCTGCCAGGAGGAAAAATGACCAAGAAAGGAAAAATCACTCATGAAAACGAGAAATGAAGAAGGAAAAAAGACGAGATGACGGACCCTGAGAGGATAACATTCTTTCAAAAAAGCATCGGAATAGCGAAATAACCAAATCCAACCAGCAAGAGTCTGGGAAGCTACAGTCGGCACGACCCCGACACGAGCAGGTAACAAGTGTGATGAAGAAGACATACAAACCGTACACAGCCTTGAAAATGAGCCAGACCAATATACTGAAGCATATGGCAAAATGGGATGACATTAACTGGTAACTCAGGATGATAGGAGACCCAGAAGAAAGAGACAAAAACAAATATTGTTCCTTCCATGAGGATCACGGACACGGTACCAAAGACTACTACAATGTAAAGGTGAAATTGAGCACTGAGTTCAGATGGGACGACTCGACGAATTCATCTGAATGTCAGACAAACAACACAAAGAAAAGGAAAAAGCAGATACCACTACAGGATCAAAACAAAAGCCCAGAGAACTAATATATGCCCTACACTGCATGGTCGGAAGAAGCAAAACGATCAACCCAACTGAAGAAGCAGCTAGAGATACCTCCCACTAGAGCTGATTTATATCGAAGTAGGGGTACTAACGCCAAACGAAACCAGATGAACAATTTTACCAATGCACATAACATGGAGAAGCATGCATCAATCAACTAACACAATTCAAGGACCCTGCCGACGGATGCAAGCCCAACCCGAATTACCAACGACGAAATTAACGGTAACAGACTCGATTAAATCTCGACAGTTGTTGCCAAACCCGGTGCTGATGTGAGCATGATTGGACAATTTAGCACTGATGTGAGCATGATTGGATACTTTGGCACTGATGTGAGCATGATCGGATAATTCAATACTGCTTAGCTACCAGATCAGAAAGCATCCGAGTCCATTAGCTTCAATGACATATCAGACGAACAACAAAACATAACCAATAGAAAATCCGGTAACTGAAAATATAGGCTATACAAGACAAAACAACAAAAATATAAATCTCTAACATGAGGATCGACGTCAAACAAGTAAAGTTCAGAAGGACAAAGCAAACCACTCTTCAATCTAGCGTAACTGCTAAAAAAACAATCGACTCAGAATATCCAGAAGGGAATATCAATAAAATTACAAATTTGGAATCCCCATCTTATGCGTGGACAACATAATAAATGCATCAACACTCAACCATACAGAGCAATCTGCATATCAAGCCAAAATAAATCATGACACAAGTCGGATATATATAATAAACTTCTGGTTATGATCAACCACAAGTACGAGTTGGATAAACGAGTCAACTTAAGTTAGAAAGTTTCAGGTCGACTAGTACGTCGATCTAAAGAAGTAGAAGTTGGACAAACAAGTCAACTTAATTAAAAGACAACTTCGGGTTGACTAGTACGTCAAACCAACAAAGTAAGAGTTGAACGAACGAGTCAACTTAATTTAGAAAGCTTCAGGTCGACTAGTACGTCGAACCAAAGAAGTAAAAGTTGGACAAACAAGTCAACTTAACTAAAATACAATTTCGGGTTGACTAGTATTTCAAACTAACGAAGTAAGAGTTGGACGAATGAGTCAACTTAATTCAGAAAGCTTCAGGTCGACCAGTACGTCAAACCAAAGAAGTAGAAGTTGGACAAACAAGTCAACTTAATTAAAAAATAACTTCGGGTTGACTAGTACGTCAAACCAATAAAGCAAGAGTTGGACGAATGAGTCAACTTAATTCAGAAAGCTTCACGTCGACCAGTACGTCAAACCAAAGAAGTAAAAGTTTGACAAACAAGTCAACTTAACTAAAATACAATTTCGGGTTGACTAGTACGTCAAACTAACGAAGTAAGAGTTGGACGAATGAGTCAACTTAATTCAGAAAGCTTCAGTTCGACCAATACGTCGAACCAAAGAAGTAGAAGTTGGACAAACAAGTTAACTTAATTAAAAGAAAATTTTGGGTTACCTAGTACGTCAACCCAACAAAGTAAGAGTTGGACGAGCGAGTCAACTTAATTTAGAAAGCTATAGGCCGACTAGTACATCAAACTAACGAAGTAAAAGTAAGACAAATAAGTCAACTTGGTTAAAAAGTAGTTTCGGGTTGACTACGTCAAGCCAACAAAGTAAGAGTTGGATGAACAAGTTAACTTAATTCAAAGAGCTATGGGTCGACCGATACGTCGAAACAACAAAGCAAAAGTCGAGACAGAAAAGTAAACTTGCTCGAGTAAGCTCCAACACATTAAGAAGAAAGGATAAAGTCAACCCATTTCAAAACAACAAATGAGTCAAAGCACGAAAAATAGCCATGAGATATCGAGTCAAGAAAGTCCGACATGCAACCCACGCGACTACGACTGAACTAAAAATGAACAACCAACACACAATGAGATGAAAAGATAAATTACGACAAGATAAATTACCAAAAAGGGAAGCTATTTTCATTAATAACATTATTCTGTTACATCCGGAGAAGAAGATGAAGGAGTAGGAAAAGATATAGAGGCAACCACAACATCATTTATGGGAGAGGGTGAAGTTTTCTCTTCAGAAAGAGAATGTAGCAATGACTCTTCAACCACTGAAGAGCTCGAAGGGGTCTGAGGCACCTTCTTCACTGTCATCGTCTTCAAAAGCTTGATCAACCAAGTGGCGGTATTTGGACAAATCCACACCGAGCCCCTTGATATAATCAAGAAGCTCAACCCGCCCATCAACAACTCGCTTCCAATCTTCGGCCTCCACAATGTGAAGCTTGTCCTTGGCAGTAGCGAGTTCTTTTTTGCCGCGGCAAGCCGCCCCTCAGCGGTGGTAAGCATAACAGAAGTATCTGCCTTCGAGCGCAACTATCAACTGTTCCACCTGCTTTTCAGCAATATCACGATTGACGGATTGTTCAATTGCAACATGTGAAGCCTCATCATAAGCTGCCTTCTCGGCGGATAACTCCTTCTCCACATCAAATAAACGAGCACATACCTCATCCAACTTGGTCCTTAAGGACTCAAGCTCAGCAACAGACTTATCCTGCCCACTTTTCGCTTCAATCAACGAAGTTCGAGTAGCCCTGACAGCTTTCTTCGACTTTGTGCATTGTGTTTTCAACACGTCAAATTAGGAAAGGACGTGAGAAAATACCAACACAGCGTTGCCAACTTTCTCTCCAAAGAAACCATCTGATCACAAGCAGCTTGATAAACCGATCGTGAGATGATTCATCCCGTCCATTTTCCGCTCAAGACAATAATCAAGGTGATCGTTTGGATCCAATATGGGCATCAAAGGTCTTTCCACTGACTGCCTGTGCCATTCATTTATCAACTTGCGCATACCATCTTGTACGTCAAGCTGAGTAAACCAACAAAAATTGTCGTCTGACTTGATACAAAAATCTTTTGAGGTAGGCTCAATCCAGCTAACTTGTGGATGCAGAACACGGGCACGGAGGAACCACCCCCAACAGCCGGAAGGGCAGGTGGAACAACAATGACAACCGAAAAACCACTCTTGCCCTCCCGGCGCGAAGAACCATAGCAGGAAAGAGACTATTAGTCGCATCAGGAGCAGGAGAGTCCAAACGAGCAGGGGGATTAACTAAGAATCTGGCCACATCACTAACGTTAATATAAGGAGAAGGGGGAGGATGAACTTCGAAACTCTGACCACTACCGACAACCTCTTTAGATTGCTCCACTGCCAACTGAAACATCTTATTATCAATAGCCCGAGGATCATTGTTAGACCATTCAACAACGTTCGAAACACCATAGGCGGAGATAAGCCTCTTTTCATTATCGTCAAATGGACGAGTAGTCTCTTTCTCGCTCCTCTCCAGCACCAGCCTCATCTCCTCAGCCTCCTCAAGGGATGCATGATCCTCTTTCATAACATCCTTGCAGGAAAGACTCAGATGATAGGTAGCTTCCATAACATCCTAGCCAGAAGGACTCGGACGAGATGCAGTCCGAGCAATGCCATGAGTAGAGAGCCGTTTCTTCCTCGAAATCCGACCAGGATCTACCAACAATTGCCTCGATGGACTAACGGGCCTCGTAAGCTTCTTTTTCCTGGATGCCGGGCCTAAAACATTGATAAAAGCATCAAGATCCGTAACGCGCCTG
Organism: Berberis vulgaris; assembly: GCA_963556465.1. Lineage (NCBI taxonomy): Eukaryota > Viridiplantae > Streptophyta > Magnoliopsida > Ranunculales > Berberidaceae > Berberis > Berberis vulgaris. The sequence continues at coordinate 15,954,928 of OY747133.1, forward strand.
TCCAAAATCACTTTCCAATCAATGCTAGCACCACTAACACCATTACGAGTAGCGCGACCAGTATATCCTCAGCAAGGGATTCCCTAAGCAAAGAGAAATGCTTCCACAGGGAACTAGGGAAGCTTCAAGAATTGGTCACTGATCCTCTGCTCATCCGCAGTCAACTGTAGATCCTTCCGTTTGTTGGAAACTCGGAACGATTGCAAAATCAGATGACCTCGCAATTGGAAGTAGCTAGAGTTAACACAAGCATAAAACTAGGACTTCATCCAATCGCGGATATCATAATTAAGCTTCACGAAGCAGGCGGGAGAATGGAGGAAGCATATATCCTTGGTCATCATCATACCAACCACCGATGCAGACCCTCACAGTCAAAGGAATGTCGGATAGAATAGCCCTCGCATAAGAAGAAACCATGACTCTCCAACCATTAGGACCCATTTAGGCAGGAGGAATGCCCAAAAAATCCAGATACTCCCAAAACAACCCTAGAACTTGGAATCGAAGGCTAGAGGAAAACATGCATGGATACAACGCAACGTACTCGGACCTTGGACGATAAGGGTTTTCGTTCTGTCCAGGCAAAATAATCTCAAGGTTGGGTTGGCAAATTATAGTCAGAGCAAAGGCTGTTCAACATCGCTTGAGAAGCTTTCTTGGGAGAAAAATAAGCCTCACAAGTAGCTAGCGGCATACCGCTTGGTTTATCGCCAACAGACATCGTTAAATAATGGAGAAGCAAATAGAACGAAGGAAACGAAGGAAGAAAAAAACTATAATTTCAAAGATAGTGTAAAGAGGGTAAGCAAACACATCATGCCCCCTTTTATAGAGCCAGGAAATGAAGGGATTACTCATTGTCAGCGTGCGAAATATGATGGCTACATGAAATCCCAAAAATGTGCGCAAAAACGAACAGATGAGCAGAAAATCGAGAAACCAACCCCGAAAAGTTGACAACTTTAAATACAAGACAATGATGGAATTGAAAGACCAACTGTCACAAAGCTAGTTGCCATGTCAGTATATCCACTAACTAAGAGGGGAGTAGCTGATGATACATCAAAATAGACCGTCATCACAGCCATACACGTGGTAGAAAACATCCATCATAAGGATTTGGCGTCCAATCTAATGGGCCAGTTTGTAAAACCCAAGAAGGTTAAAACTGATCATAAAGGCCCAAACATGGCCCATTAGAGGAAGACGTAATTGAAGCCCAAATATAGGCCCACATGAATCAAAACCCAAATCCAGGCCCGACACGAGTTCTCTCATAAAGAATAGGAACGTTGCACAAAAAGAAGTCGTGGAGGGAGTTACGCCTCCACGAATGCATCTCCATAAAAGAAGAGACTGTTACGAGAAATATCTTCTTCCGTTGTGCCTCATATGCTTAACTCACGCAGAGAATTAACCTCGTTATAAAAGGTTAAGGGAACATTCAACAAAGGTATGCAACTTTAACTGAGTTTTGTCCAGATTTACTTTTTTCCTTAAACAGAGTTGTTGACTTAAGCATCGGAGTGCCTACAGCTACCAAAAAGATGGTCTTTGGCAGTCTAACATCTGTTTTGCAAGTCAAACTCACAAGAGGAAGAGATTTGGACGCATTAGTTAGGAAGAGAAAATTGAGAAAGAGTAGTGATTCTCTACGTAAATCCTACTACATGTTCTAAGTGTATTTTTCTATTTTATTATTTGTACATTGTGATCAAAACCTCGTGCATAAAATGCTCAAGTTCTCATTTTCTTTCAGTTCTATCTTGGGAGGGGAAAGCAGTTCTTTCGAGAAGCGCATTTGGGGAGTGTTTTCATTGACCAAAATTCATTTGACCGATATTGAAACCTTGTGTGAAGGCAATGCTTCATGGATCACAAGCTCTACTTGAAACAAATAACTGCTTCAATTCAACTCAAAGAAAACAAAGAATATAAGAGTTGAACTAAAACTGATTTTATTACTCAAAGAAGAAACTAAGATGAATCAAATGATTTGATGGGATTACAGACTCATCTATTTATACTAAACTTGTCCTACAAAATCTATCATAACTTGCTCCTAAATCTTATCAACTAAATTGACTGAATCCTAGCACAAAATACTCAGCCAATAATATCGAACGCTACCCTATTGAGGTACAATCATTTGGGTGCATCAGATCTAAGAATCCCTCTACTTACTCTAACTTCTATGGTTCATTACTAGCATATGAAGTACAATCATCCAAGTGCATTACCTGACTCCTCAAATTCCAGAGCAAGATGCACTAAATTGTGACACTTTCCCTTAGTGCATACCGTGATTAATTAGGCCAAGTTTACTTCGAAATTCTTCAAACTTTGTTCTCGAAAGAGCTTTAGTGAATATATCAGCAACTTGTTCTTTGGTCCGCACGTGTTGTAACTCTATATCTTGACTTAACATTTTTTCTCTAACAAAACGATGATGAATCTCAATATGCTTCGTGTGGACATGAAACACTGGATTTGCAACAAGCTTGATAGTGCTTTCATTATCACATTTGATAGGAACTGGATAATCTGAAGCTGAGGTGGTTTCGTCAATAATCCGCTTAAGCCAAATATACTCTTTTGTTGCCATAGTAGTTGCCATAGACTCTGCTTCTGTACTCGAAAGAGCAGTTGTACTTTGCTTTTTACTGGCCCTAGACACATCGACTGAGTCTGTAGAAAAACAGTACCCTGTGGTTGATCGCCTTTCATTCACATCTCGAGAAACAACACATTTCTTGGTAACAGGATCCATACACTTCAAACCTTTCATGTGTGCATCATAGCCAACAAAAACACATTTTCTGGCTTTGGAGTCAAGTTTAGTTCGACTATGCTTAGGTACATGAACATAACAGAGAGAACCAAAAATTCTGAAATAACTAACATCTGGCTTAATTTTATATAACATCTCAAAAGGAGCTTTTGATGTACCTAGCCATGGAGACAGTCGATTGATCACATGACAAACACAATGCATAACAGCTGCCAATAGTTCCCGAGAGAGATTCTTATCATGCAACCAGGATAGGGTCATTGCAGTAAGATGTGCCAACTTGCGCTCAACAACTCCATTCTGTTGTGGAGTATTGGGACATGTCATTTGACGAAGAATGCCATTTTCTTTGCAATATTGAGAAAACTCGTGAGATAGATATTTTCCCCCATTGTAGGTACGCAAACACTTTAGTGTAGACCCAAAATCTTTCTCCACGATCAATTTGAACTGTATAAAGTGAATGAGATTCACTCTTATGCTTCAGAAAATACACCCAGCTATAGCGGGAGAAATCATCAACAATAACCATCATATAGCGAAAACCACTAAAGCTCAGTGTTTTTGTTTGCCCCATGAGATCAAAGTGCACCAATTGGAACATCGAGGAGGCTCGATTCATAGGCTTTTGAAATGGCAACCTGGACAGATCACATCTTGAGGTACAAACTTCAAAATAGGGACGCCTTCAAGCAATTGCTTGGTAGAAATCAACTGCAATAATTGATGACCAACGTGCCCAAGTCAGGCATGCCAAAGTGAACACTATTATTCTGGCTTGTCTTTTCAACATAGGCTTCACTTGCTGACATAGCATATAATGACTCCTTCCTTTGTCCAGTGAGAAGAACATCAACAGCAAGGCTTCTCAAGTTCGAAAGAATTCGAACATTATCTGGACGAAAAAGAATAATTCCTCTTGTCCGTTAATTGTGAAACTGACACAATGTTCTTTGCCAATCCATTAACATGATAAACATCTCTTAAGGAAACTCCATTGCCATTCAAAATTTCCACCTTGACATGGCCTTCTTTAAGCACCGGATGGACTGAATTATCCGCTGTAATAATAGCACACCTCCCAATTTGTGGATGAACATCTGAAAGTAAAGTAGCATCTCATGTGGCATGATGTAAGCAACCTGAATCAATGATCCACTCCTTCTTGTAGTCAACAGAGACATTAGCATGTGTATGTGCGTCGGTCTGGTGCACACTAGAAGTAATATATAATACCCGTACTTTTCACTGACTTCAATAAATATTTTGTACATAAATTTTTTTCAATTTATTATCTTTTTATTTCTTGTTAAAATAATATAGATATATGCATGTAGCAGCCTCGTGTCTATACATGTTTATTGTGTGGCTTTGTATGCTGTGAAATTTTTATGTGTATAAGATTTGAATAATTTCTCATATGAAAATGTAATTCTAAAATCGGATTATGTTGCCAAGTGCATGTTCTTGTTCAAAAAAATTCACATGACTCTCTTACCTTTTGAATCTCGGGACGAGGTTCTTTTAAGGTGTGTATATTGTAATACTCACTTAATTAAATAAATATAAATACTATTATTTATTAATGTGTGATATATATTCTAATCTTATATATATTGTGAAAAAGATTTGTTTCGTTTGCCGTTGCTAAATAGAATAAGGTGCGTTTGTGTGTGAGAGTGTGTTCAGCCAAAATTAGGAAACCCTAAAATAAAACTTAATGAAAGAGGTTGCCCTAAGAAAACTAGTTAGCCATACTCTCTTTAAAAAAGGGGAGGGGGTGCACATATACATATACCTTAGTTAAACCCTAATCTTCATGGGTTTTACTCAATTTTCTTTGGGTTTGGATTTGTATTGGGGGCGGCTTGGAGAGATCAGGCAGAGAGATGTTCTTGGAAGTGATTTTTTCAATGGGTTTTGAAGGGTTGTTGGTGGGTGTTTGAGGGCTGATTCAGGTGTAATTCAGGTATGCTCCAGGGCGTAAAGGAGGGTTATTTCAGTGTTGAATCAGGTCTAATTCAGGGCGTGAAAAGGGCTGATTCAGTGCTGTTCGGAGCTAGTTTCAGGGCTTAATCAAGGTTGGTTTCAGGGCTGAATCGAGGTTGGTTTCAGGGCTGTTGCAGGGGGTTTATTCAGTGTTGTTTCAATGGCTAAATCAGGGTTTGTTCAGGCTATTTCAAGGTCTGATTCGGAGCTGTTTGAAGGGCTGTTCAAGGGGGTTTTCAATGATTGTTTCAAGGCTGATTGCAGACTGTTTACAGGGTTGATTGCAGGCTATTTACAGGGCTGATTGCAGGGTGGTTGTTTGCTATTGTCGATTGGTTGTGTGTGTGTGGAAGGGGGCGTTTGTTAGTGGTGATTCGGTAGAGAGAGGTCTTCGTGAAGGTCACGTGTGGCGATGGCTATGTGTTGATCGGCGAGATTTCTCTTGTACCCATTTCTTATATTTTGCCTTTATATTCGATGCTCGATCTAAGCAATGATGGAAGAACTAATTTTTGTGCTTGGTACCATTTTAAGCTAGTAATTGTTTCATGCATATATGGAGGAGGACACAAGATGAATTTTTGATGCCCATTGTTTGATTTTATTATTTGTATAGTGATCTCAAAGTTGATTTTGATGATTTGGGTGTTTTTGGATGTTGATGTCAGTTTGTAGTATTTGAGTATAATGTTTGGTTTTGATCGAATTTGGTTGTTTTGTGAATGATGAATAAGTAAAGTTAGGATTTTGGTGATTCAAACTGTTATTTAGTTTGCCCCAATTAGAGATCATAGACGGCGTTAGGAGTAGTTTGCAAATGTTGAATTTCTTTTTCATTGTCTACAATTATGTCTAATTTGGCCATCGTCAGTGGGAAAACGACCGGACCACAATATCCGTAAGTTTAATGGACCTGAGGCATTTTTTGATCTAATTAAAGTGGGCATTGTGCATTTTTCGTGCTGCTTTAGCTTAGAACAATGTGTAACTGTATATTTGAGAGAGTTCAAAATATATTTTCTTGTTATCCCCTGCAAAGAAATGCAGTAGATATATGGGTTTCAGAACTACTTTTGAACATAATCATGTGGCCTCCTTAGCATTAGAACTTGAACTCCCAGATTATTGTAATATAGCAAAAATACTTTATCATTGAAGGTTTCTCAAAGGAAGCTAGCTCCCCCACCCTCTTCTTTATGAACATGAGACAAATTACTCATCATAAAACACCAGTGAATCACCAAATGAGTCTGGTAGCATAATTAAGTTCAGACATATTGCAGCAATAGCTTGGCTGGTGATCCTTCTACATGTTGAAAGTAAAATGTTCTCTTCCAGTTTCATAGCCTTCAAATTTTAACCAGAACAGGTCCCTGTGTGTTCAAGAGAAGCCCTATATATATTTGGGAGAAGGGTCATCAATAACCTTTGGTACGTGTTTGGGATCTCCTCTTCAGCAAGGTCCTTAACCCCAAAAATATTGCTTGTAGTCACAAAATATTGTTTGACATTTTTGTAATATCTTCTTCTTGCTATTTGTAAGGGTTTTTCTGTCAAGACATCTGATTTAGTAAAAAAGAAATCTGATTTTGTGTTACTGCTGGCGAAACGACAGAGGTGGTGTGTTTCTGGTTTAAATTATTTTTATGTTTTTGGTTTTCCCAAATTAGTCAAGTTTGAAGTTACAGTTTTGTTGTTGGTATTATTTTGATATAAAAATTTCTTGATGTTTCCTTGGATAATCGTGCATTGAAATCGATTGTTATGCCAAATTAACTTGCTAAGGAGTATCCTTATATTGAATGAGTTTGATCCCGGTTGTGTTATAGAAAAATTTATTTATGAAAATATTATTTGTTCCCCAAAAGAATGGTGGATACTGTGGTTGATTTATTTATGGTTGACAAAGAGTCACCATAAAAGAGTTTTGAGTTTTAGTTGAATTTTTTATGCTATTTTCCACAACTTCGAAAAAAAAATGTGTTTTGTATACAGACTTGCTTGTATACGTGTGATATAATTTTGGGTATGCAGACTTGCTTGCATATCAGTGCACCGTTCCATGTGAGTTCGGTAGTACGTGTAGTATCTAAGAAATGCTTGCCATGGATCGAACTTTGGGTGAGATGACATGTTCCTCGATGTGGCACTCCACTTGGAACATGTACGCTCTGAGTGGTTTCGAAGGCAAGAGAGGCACGCTTGGGTGAGGTGTGTTCGGCACAAGGAGGATAGTGCGATTGTGGAAAACAAGCAAGATTTTTTGTGTATGTGCATGATTACCTTAAAGGAAGAAACTAAATGTTCATTCGACCATTGAATGAGAACTATATGTCTTCCTAAAGGTAGAAAATGTGTTTTGTCGATATTTTAATAATAGTCTAATATGACTATGATTTGTATCGTTGTTTGAAAATAAATTGCATATATGAGGATTGATAACTCATAAATTTTATCTGTTTGTTTCTAACCATTTCGTGCAGGATGGTAAGTCTACTAACAATTTCTGTAGGCCAGACTTGCCATAGTCAACTTCTACAGTGTAAGTACAAGTAAATGCATATTTACTTATTAGGATGATGACATGATTGCCTCGTTGAGGAACTAAATTCTTTGAATTGTGTTTTTCTTGCATGACACCTTTGCCTCATTGAGGAACTACTTGTTGGTGTGGTTGTTTATTGTTTTTGTTTAGTTTGATGTTATCACGTGCGGATTTATTGATTTTGGGATGATGATTTCTCACACCAGCTTTATTGCTGACCCAAGTGAGCATTTGCTTCTTGGGTACATTTCTTTGGGAATTTAGCCAATTAGCCTATCAGGTTTAGAGATTTTTGGGCAGCGTTACTGGAGTTCCGTTAGTGGGGCTAGCAACGTCAGTCTTTCCGGGTTAGAGTTTTCTTATTCGTTTCAATTTTTTTTAAATCATGTGTAAGTTGTTGTTGCTGCTAAATGTTTCTATTGTTATTGAATTTCACGTCCCGAGTTTTGGGGAAATAGATAATCCTACGTGGATTTTAGGATTTTTGTTTTCTTCGAAAATCGGGGCGTGACATCATAGTATCTAGTTGATCAATAATTTCAATAGATAAACATTGCTCCCACTTCGGCTCATCAACCCCTTTGGTTTCATGGACAACATTTGCATCCGTACCAACAAGGTTTACATGACAATTTTTCTTGATATGACCAAATTTGCCACACCTAGAACATGTCACCTTCACACAGTAATCACGCTTGAGATGCCCCGACTTTCAACATCTGTAACATATTTTGGGATTACCTTTTGACTCCCATGTTGTTCTTTGCTGCTTACCATCACTAAAAGAATTGGTGTGCTTCAAATGATCTTTGGTAAAAATTACATCTTCAATACTAAAAGGGCATTTGCAAGACATCTGCTTAACCAAAGCTTCCTGGTTAGAAAGCAGATTCTCCAAATCGATGATTGATGGTTGAATTGTCCACCCTTGCACGGAAGAGATAAATGCATAAAAATTTTCCCCAAACCACGAATCTGATAACGACGCAATTGAGCATTGCTTATGGGCTGCTCCGAGTCTAGCTCTGAAATCTTATAACAAATATTTTTAACTTTAAGAAAATAATCTGAAATTGAAAGATTACCTTGTGTTATCCCAGCAAGTTCGTTCTCCAAAAACTGCAGCCACATTGTATTCTTTTAAGTGAACAATCTTTCAAGTGTCTCCCACACATTCTTTGGTGATGACACATCACGAACATGCTCAATGTAATCCTTGCTAATTGATGTCCGCAAAGCAAATTAAGCTTTGCCGCACTTGATTTTTCACTTCCTCCGTGACCCGGCATTTTGCGGAGTGTCCTCTGGAATTACCATTTCAACACCAGAAATAAGGTCCCACAAGTCTTGACCCTATAGATAGGCTACCATACAAAGCTTCCAGTAACTGTAATTGTTATTAACAAGCTTATCCACAGAAATTTTGGAAACACCATTGTTGTTATTTCATCTTGAGAATGAGACAAAGCTATACTCCAATGTATACGAATTGTAAAACTCACTCAACTCCACAGAGTAATAAAATCAAGGCACCTAGTAACCCGAATGCTCTGATACCATGAAACAAATAACTGCTTCAATTCAACTCAAAGAAAACAAATAATATAAGAGCTGAACTAAAACTGATTTTATTACTCAAGAAAAAAACTAAGATGAATGGAATGATTTGATGGGATTACAGACTCATCTATTTATACTAAAATTATCCTACAAAAGCTATCATAACTTGCTCCTAAATCTTATCAACTAAATTGACTCAATCCTAGCACAAAATACTCGGCCAATAATATCCAATGCTACCCTATTCAGGTACAATCATTTGGGTGCATCAGATCTAAAAATCCCTCTACTTACTCCAACTTCTATGGTTCACTACTAGCATATGATGTACAATCATCCAAGTGCATTACCCAACTCCTCAAATTCTAGAGCATGATGCACTAAAACCCAGTAACAATTAATGGAAAATCAAAGCTCAATCGTCTGGAAGGTAACTGTCCTGATCTCTGTATATGATTCAATTTTTTGTAAAGATTTTCCATGTATGTGGTGTGCAATGTTAGGACAGAGTACTACTGTTTGAGTTGGAAATATTTTCTACCTACTTTTTAACATATTTGCGACTTACAAAGATAATTCGTTGTTATTTTTTTATGACTTAAATGTTGATGATGATGGTTTTGATAGTTTCATGTTCTCATTTTTTATGTTATTAAAAAAATTGAAGTTGATCAAAATTATTTGTAATGAAGCAAACCATTGTGGGTGAGGAATTCTTAAAAAAATGTAAGAGAATAATAATTAAAGAGATCGCAGAAAATAAAAATGAGCATAGATTTCATGTATTAGGAAATCCAAATGATTTCATTAATTAAAGAGATCCCACTAGCTTTGTGCAGAGCAGCCCCAAAACAAGGGATCAAACAACAATGACACGAATACTAAATTATACTAACGGTAAAAAATTGACACTTATTAGGGTGTGTTTGGTCCGGACTCCGGAGAAGAGTTCATAGAAAATTTTTAAAATATAAAAAAAAATAGAAGACAAGGGAAAGAGGAAAGAAGGTGAGAGAATGAAAAATATAGAGCCCTTCTAGGGAGCGAGGGAAGGAGTGAGGGTAGGGGGCGAGGGATGGGTGTAACCACCCATCCCCCTCGAGATAAGCAATGCCACACATCTCGAGGCAGTTTCACTTATCTCAAAGGGCCACCCATCCCTCGCTCCCTTACCCTCGCTTCCTAGAATTTCTAAAAAACATGATGTCTATCGCTATGTGAAACATAGATTATATATCCACTAGTCGCAAATGCTCGCTACACGTGCATAAAATTATTTATTTCATGCTATTTATGTTCATGATAAATATTTGTAGGGCTTCAAATAAAGTATATTAGGGGTTTAGATATAATTAATAAATATTTAGAGGGGTTGTGATGTAATTATATAATGTAAGAGGAGCTAAGTTTAAATGTAAATAAAATTAAATTGTAAGGGCAAATGGGGTAGAAAATCAGGTTGAAGACAATTCACTGTTCATTTTAGTGAATTGTCATTATAAGTGTTAAGATATGGATTGGACAACGATCTGCATAATGGATTCCATGTCTATCGGGATTTACAAATTTATCATATTGCTTAAGATTCATGCTATTGAAGGGATGATAAGGGATTCGACAAATCTTTCTAAGTTAATTTTTTTGGGTTATTTTCCATTTGGTCCCCATTAGTTTATAAATATTCCTGTATAACTCCCATTAGTTCTGGTATTCCAGTCTAACCCCCATGACAGTGAGTTAAATTACGTTGACTCACAAACTCCATACAAATTTTTTAAAATGACCAACTTACCCTTATGCACATGGTTTGCTCATATTTTTAAAATGACTTTTTTTTAGGATCATTTCCCATTTGGCCTCCATTAGTTTATGACTATTCATATTTGACACACATTAGTTCTTTTATCCTAGTCTAACACCCAAGACCATGTGTTCAACTATGTTAACTAACAAATTTCATCTAATTTTTTCAAAAAGACTAACTTACCCTGAATGTGTTTTGCACATGATTTTACTAAAATCACATAAATCATGTTTCTTGATGATCATGTTTGATCCAACTGCTAAGAAAATAACATTTGGATCTTCTTCTTTTTTAAATTTATGTGATTTTAGTAAAACACGTGCATATGATTTAGGTTTGTATATTTAATTGGCACCCGTCTTCTTTGTTAAAAAATAAAAATAAAAAATAGATTTAAATGTTATATTCCTAGCCGTTGGATTAAACATGATTTAAGTTGGTTTTTTTGAAAAAATTGAATGAAGTTTGTTAATCAACGGAGTTGAACACACAGTCATGGGTGTTAAACTAGGATAAAAGAACTAATGGGGGTCAAATAGGAATAATTATAAACTAATGGGAGCCAAATGAGAAATAATCTTTTTTTAACAAAGACGAGGGCCAATTAGGAATTATAATTGGCTCCCGCAAAATGAGTTTTCGCGAAATCTCACCAATTTTTTTTTTAAATTACGAAAAAGGAGAAATATAAATTTACATTTTTTCGAGGTTTTTTTTTTCAAATTGTTTTGGGTTTTTCGTAAATTTCAGGATTTTTTTTCCTTCTAGTTATCATTTCTTCAAATTGTTTATTGATTTTTAAAACAAAACGAAATCACAATCCATGATTGGCTCCCATCTTTATAAAAAAAAGTCAATTTAAAAACATGTGCACAGGAGTAAGTTGGTCATTTTGAAATATTTGGATGAAGTTTGTGAGTTCAACGTCACGGTCATGGGGTTAGACTAGAATACAAGAACTAATGGAGGTCAAACAAGAATAGTAATAAACTAATGGAAGCTAAATGCTAAATGGGAAATAACCTTTTTATTATTATTGAAAAGTTTACCACATGGAAAGAAGTACATAGGAGTTGAAATTAGAGGATTTTATTTTCAAGTAAAGGAGTAAAGAAGATTAGTCGGACCAGTGAGAAGAAGGTTGTTAAGCATTTGAATCTAGCTAGTAAATCGAAAGATTGGTGGATGAACACTGGTGCCACTCAACATTTATTTTTTGATCGAAATATGCTCACAAGTTATAAATGCTAAACCAAAGTGAACAATTATTTACACAGAAATCTCCTGCTTCTATTGTTGAAAGGTGGTTCTAAAGTATTTCCTTGGGGAAAATATTTAGTATTCTCATATACAAATACGAAATAATGTTATGACTTAAAAAGATTATGGACTCCGAATCTTGGTCTCAAAATTCCATAACCATATAAATTAGATTGGCTTTGTGGAGTGCTGTTGAGCCTAATTAGTGTGCATTTTATTATTTACTATTAGATATTGATAATTTTGTACATTTTTTTATATATCCATTAGCTCAGGAACATTATCACTAGAGAGAACGATATATCAAAGAAAACCATGTAGAAGAAGAAAAAACATTTTTCTTATTGATCTGTGTGTTTGAATGGAAGTGTACGTGTTTAATGCTAATATGTAGGACCTTAACCCTAATACATTGTGTCTATGTACAATTCATTACACTATGTGGGCATTCACATAGTTAACATATTCAAAATATAATTTACGTCATAAGTTAAGAAATACACATTGTTTGTTATGTTGGAAACCCTTAAAATAAAAGTACAATCCCATTTTTTAATATTGGTGGCCTTCGATTGAGAACGTGTGAGCCTCCTGATAGGGTGGGGTGGGTATGGTCATTGGCGTAGCGGATGTTGAAAAGAAGGAGATTCGGAAATATTTATGGAAGAATTGAAGAAAGGGGAGAACTTTTCTAGAAGGAGAATTTAGGGAAAATTGGAAAAGAATAATAATAACGATAACAACAATTTGGAGAAAAGATAATTGATTGCTTGATAATTTTGTTCATTGTTTCAATGCTTGAGCCTTTACTAAAAAACTAGTCCCATCTAAAAATAGAAAATCTACAATGTTTATTATAATTGAAATACCTAAAACAATTAGACTTGCTTAATTGAAATCCTAATAAAAATAGAAAATCCTAAAAATAAGAAAAATTCTAAACCTACTATGTTCCAACATCAGACTCCCCTTGCTTACAACAACCCGTCCTCGATCGAGTTACACATCAAGAAGATGATGCAACCACTCTCATCATCTCACGACTCCTTGGTCCTCGAGTTTTCAATGCTTCTTGCGGCTCCTTGGTCAAATTTTTCTCAGGAACCTTTTAGATATTGACATGACTATGTTTGGAGGAATGATATCTTTCACTTTGCAATAAGGTGGGTATCCCATCCCATGACTCGATCCCGTCTCGGTCTCGTCCCGATTTTTTAGGTCATTTTGGGATTGATCAAACTCATCTCAGTCCCGTCCCATTTCGATCTAGAGTAGGATGAGATCGGGAGGGAGGTTTTCAATCCTGCCCATCCCATCCCGAAATTATTTTATTTAATATTTATTATTATTAATTTTAATCAAACTACTATTCTAAATGAAAGTTTAGAATGTGTTGAAATTAAATCAAAACATGTACTGTTTGAAAACTTGCTTGATTTGATACTCTTTGTTCAGATAGAAACTATTTTAGGTTAAATATAACTCTTGAAAATTTATGTTTTTCACATTTTAAATTGGTTATAGGACAATTATTCTTGTAGAAAATAAAGGTAAATGATGGTTTGGTTTAGTTTTGCACTGTAGTTAGAAATTTGGTCAATGAGCAATATTTTTTTTATTTTTGAGCAATATTTTATCATTTTTGAACTTATATCATTCATACAAGATATAATTAGGAGCAATGTGAGATGAAAATTTATATGACATTTATTATATTGTTATGTTGAAAGTTATATGTACATAAAATATGCATTATTGGTGTGTGAGTAATGTGAGATGAAATTTTTTTGTTATTCTTCATTGAAAAACTATTTAGTACATGTTCATCCCATCCCTAACTTGTTTGGGATGGGACGAGGTCGGGATGATGTTTATCCCGTCCTGATCCCAAAGAAATGGAATGGGATGGGGATGAAATCCGTCTCAATCCATCCTGTCTCGTGCCCACCCCTACTTTGCAATGACTTGTAAGAAAACATGAATTTTTCCTTTTTTGCTCCTTCAAATTTTAATTCGCTCATTAGGTCATTGTTCAATGAGAAAAATAATACATGGTTTCTAATACTTACATTGAGTGTTAATAAAAGAAAAATCTATATCTGTACTATACCACTAAAACAAAAACAAATAATACCTCTCTCCTACATGACTTTCTCCCTACAAGGGAAAATGACATGTAAGAAACTATTGCCACATCATCCCTTCTCACTTATTTTCTACCAAAAATACCTCCAGGTTATCTCCTCACCGAACCCATTTCAAAGATTGAATTAATAAAAAAAATCACAAGAGACGAAGTAAGAACTGACTTACAATATCGCGGATATTATAGTTTTTTTTTTCCATACACAGTTAGAACTTGGGAAAACCTCTTCAATCTTAAGGCATCTATTTTCTATGTTTTTTTCCTGTCTTCTTTGTTTATGTTTTTTTCTCAAGCAATTTCTTTAAGCAACTATACAAGCATAAATGGTTGAAAATTGTTTTTATCCGTCTAGAATCTTTTTTTGTAACTAAATTAATTATTATCATGAACACATGATATATCGCTAATGTTACTCTCAATTAACAAGAATGAAGGCAAATATGAAGACATTGATGATATTATTTGAGTCTACTCACGTGTTAAAATCAAATCATAGACCTTTTTAGATTGTGTCTGTAATGATTATTATTTGCTAATCCCTTTTAAACCATTGATTTAGTTGGTTTTGTTCATGGGTTGTGTAATTTATTTAGGAAGAAGAAAATGAAGGACTTAAGATTGTGAAAGTTATGAAGAGATGGGGTAAGGCATAAATTAATTATTCGATGGTGGAGAAAAATTAGGGAAGTGAAAAAGAATTTCAAATTTAAATAAATTTCCATTTATTTTAAAGGGGTGTTTTTTTGTAAATTCATTTATTTAAATTTATACATTAGTCCCAAAAGAGACTTATTATAATTTTCTATATTGTTTAAAGGACTTGTTTTTTGTCTATACCTTGCTAAAGATAATAAAAAGTATGTATGTGTGATGAGATTTGGCAACAAAGAGAAGTTGAGCCCTCAGTACATTGTGTCGTTTGAGATTGTTGGATGTGTTGGTCATTTAACTTATAAACTTGTTTTGACTCCTAGCTTGTAAATTATTCACAATGTCTTTCGTGTTTCCATGTTGAGGAAATGTGTGAAAGACCTTACTTAGATTATTCAACCTGAAGAGACTTAACTTAATTAGGATTTGATTTACATTGTTGGGCCGCTGATAATACTTGATCGTGATGTGAAACAACTACGACGAAAGAAAGTAAATATGGTCAAAAAGTTAAGCGAGAGGGAGAATGAAAACGACGTTACCTGAGAGCTAGAGGACAAGTTAAAATAGATGCACTCAGAATATTTGCCAAGCTCTCCTCTTATTGAATCTCCGGAAAACGATTCTTTCGAGGTGTGTATATTGTTATATCTACCTAAATAAATGAATATTGATACTAAATGTTTATTATTTTGTGACCTATTATAACTTTCTATATTGTTTAAAGGACTTTTTTTTGTTTGTACTTGCTAGGGTAAATTAGTAAAAAGAGTTTGATCTAAGGTAAAATAGCTAGCCAAATTCTCTTATACATAAAAATGAAGAAAAACACCAAAAAGTTTTACTCAACAACCTACCTAAAAGAAAAGGCAGCGACTACTCCACACCACCTACTTTATTTCCCACACCACCACTTCTCTCCCACACCACCAATAAAAACTCAAAATTATTAAAAAAATTTCCCTCTCCTCCCATCTATTCATTTTCTTTTCTTTCCTCCCTCTCTTCTCCATCAGACACCACCACCATCCCGCTATCATCACCACCACCCTGCCACCGCCACATCACCCTTTCCTGCCACTGCCACCTTTCTCCCCCTTTTCTCCATCAAGCACCACCACCACCCCACTACCTCTCTCACCCTCTTTGTATCTGAAAATAGGGTACTATCGCTGAATTTGGTTCAACTTATATGCTCGATTGAGACCGCTTCTCAAGCTCATCAAAACAAAAAATTTGTAGTACTCTGAGCTATCTAATAAACACAATCCCCTTTTTCATATTTCAAGTGATTCAAATTATGTTTATTAGACAACTCAGAGTACTCCAATTTTTGTGTTTTGAAGAGCTTGAGAATTGGTCTCAATTGAGGGTTTAAATTGGTAAAAAGTCACCCTATTTTTATGTTACAGTTTTTTGGGTGGTCTGGGTTAGTTGGATAAAAAATACATGGTGGTGTGAGATAGTATATATGGTGGAGTGGAGTAGTCACTGCCAAAAAGAAAAGGGTGAAAGAGGTAAAAAGGAAGAGAAAACCCTTTCTCCAACCTTGGATCTTAAGGATGAGGTGATTGAGACTCTATTGACGGTCATATTTATGATTTTTATTTCTATATGAATTGTAGTTTAAGATTTAAAATGATTTTTCTTCGGATGCATGTTTTGTCGAATATTTTTATGTTTGTTTTAGAAGATTTCTTTGGTAGAATTGTATGTGATGTTCATCGGATCAATTACTAAAATTAATGCATGTTTTGTGCTACTACCGCTATTTTAAATTGTAGAGAAGTTTTAGAATCACAAGAGATGAGTTGGTTATGAATCAAGCTTCAGTTTTGGGCTGAAAAATCAGATTACCATATTAAGATGGGTAGGCTTAAGGCGAGATTACTGTTAGGAGTGTTAACTTTTGGGAAACATCAATTGTACCAATGTATAGATAACGGTTAGTGCTTTCCAATGGCATATCGAACGCATGATTTGGTAGAAAATCGTAGTTTCTACATTGTAATGAAGTTGGTATGTGCTTAAACTTGCTGTGAAATTATGTTATGTTGATGTTATGAGGTCTAACAATTGTCTGTAGCTCATTTTGACACTATTTTCACCGTTGGAATTCTCAGCTTGAGATCTATTAAATGAGAGTATAACTTTTTGAATTTGGAAAACAAATATTAAACTTAGATCTATAAGAAAATCACCTAGTATTATATCTATGCTAGAAATTCTAGTCAACACTTACTTTAGCTTGGTTTGATGGTGCAATGGTGCTTCATCTGTTTTTTCCATGATTCATGGTTGTAATACGTGTTGTACACTTAACCATGCATGTGGTGCTTTGTTCTAAGGTTAGTAATGCTCTTTTCCATAACTCAGAAGTGAAAAAAATGTGAAAAAGAAAAAATGAATGGAAAAGTGGATTGACTAGAAAAAATGGAAGAAAATGTAAGGATATTGTCCAATGAAATTTATATGATTTTAGTATACAGACTTGCTTGTACACTTGTATTCTATCCCAAATGAGTTCCGATGTATGTATAATGATTACAACATACTTGTCATGGATAGAACTTCGGTTGCGATGACTTGATCCTCGAAGTGGTACCCCACTTGGGACATGCGCGTTTTGAATGACTTTAAAGGCAAATGAGACACACTTGAGTTAGGTGTGTTCGGCACAGGGGATAATGCGATTGTGGAAGAGAAACACAAAATTAAGGCAATGATGAAAACATTGATTTCACCATAATTCTCAACCTGTATTAAAACCAGAATTAACAATTTGTGATAGGGTTTTATAAAAAATTGAATTATGAACATTTTTTGTGAAATGCATTTGTTTTCAAATTCTGCATGGTTTGGTTAGAAACTGTAAATTTCGATGACCCTGTTGGTTTTTTATGAAACTACATCGATTGCCCCTATTGTAATGAAAGTTGAATTTGTCCGCGTATATTGAGAATGTGTTAAAGTTGTTTATGTGTCATGTATAAAACATAATTTTGAACAACTTTGGTTAAAGAGGTTTTTCTATGATCTGACTTCGTTTTCCAGAAAATGTATATTTTCACAGAGTTATTTGTTTTAAAAAACTTCAGTTTGAAATTAGGGTTGAACAAATAACCGAACAAACCAACGAAACCGACAAATTCGATTCGGTGTTTTTACGGTTTCAGTTCGGTTTATGAAGCTGCAAAACCGATAACTTCGATTCGATTTTTTGTTTTCAAGTCAATAAAACCGAAAATAACCGAACCGATCGAATAAGCAAAAACCATATTAATCACACATTCATGTATTTCACTTTATTCAAGGAATACTAAAGTAAGGCCTACTTTATTTTAGACAAAAAGTAAACTAGGTCATTATCACATGATGTAGCATTTGGGACTTAGAATTCCTACTACTACTTCACATTTTTCACTTTGCCAGAGAGAGAGAGGAGAAACCCAAGCTAAGAAGAAGAAGATTAAGATGCGTCTATTGGAATTAACAAGGGCATCTCACGAGGAAGTGGAGCTCCTCGAGCGGATCATCGTCAAGGATTTCTAACACGTACCAACTTCCAACCATGAACATCTCTTTCAGAACCATGATCGAATCCGTCACCTCCATCACTCGCAAACTTGTAAGCATTCTTAATCCGCCACCAGTTTCTACCTTTTTATCTCCACCTTTTCCTCATTGTCACCACCTTGCCTTTGCCATCGCTTCTTATCCTCATTCCTGCCACCAAAAATTTGTTCCACCATCATCGTTCCCACTCATATCTGCTCATCTCCATTCCTATTTTGATCCAATCTTGTCACACCATCTCGCCTTTGCCCTCCCTTCCTCTTCCCTCCTACCACAACATATTTGTTAACATAGATATGTAAACCGACAAAACCAATAGACCAATCCAAAACCGAATCACTCGGGTCGGCTCGGTTTATGAAAAGGTTTGGTTTGGTTTGGTTTTGAAATTTTGGAACTGAAAATCTTCGGTTTTCTTCAAAAAATCGAACCGTTCCTTTGGTTTTCAACCCTATCTGAAATCTTAGATTAGCTTGGGCGTGAGTCAAACTAATTTTCTGTAGGATTGATTCACCTCTGAAAGTTCGCATTCGTTGACGTGCTTAGATTTCTAATTACTTTGTTATGATATATGTAACAATTGTCTCGAGGAAAGAAACTAAATGCTCATTTGATCATCGAATAAGAACTACATGTCTTTCTTAAGGAAAAATGTTTATTTGTTGGTATTTTGATAATCGTGTTTTGTGGACAGTGATATGCATTTTTGTTGAATGTAAGTTGCTTACACCAGTATTAAAATACCGAACCCAAATTGAATTTTTTTTTTACAAATTTGGACACGTTCATAATGTGCGCAGGTCGAAAGACTCACCAAGGTTATTTTGGAGCTTGGAAGAGAGTTATTCTAACTTCGTAGTGAGATGTGACATTGACAGTTTCTATTAGATTGTTAGTTTTGCTTATTGCATATGTAATAAGACGTGGGACACAATTACTTCTTTCCATATTTGAAGTCAAAGACTTTGAATTGAATCATTAGTTTTCTTTTTTTGCTTTACCACTAGTCGTTTTTCTTGCTTTGATTTTTGTTTATTTCAACACAAGTTTCATATTCTTCAACCTTTGATGAAGCATATTTTGATGAAAGATACCAACAAAAAGCATATCCTTGTAAAATCTTACAAAATCATCTAACAATATCACTGGACCTATCCCTTTGATTAAAAACAATTTAGGAAAAATATGAGTAAGCTCAAACAAAAAAGAGGAGGTAGTGGTGGTTAGGTCAAGCTCAAATGTCGAACATTTTCATTTCAAGCATCAATCATGTTTTGAATGTATCGAAATCTAGCATATAATTAATACAGGATGGAGCTTAATATGTAACTTAGAAATGTTTGATGTATATTATTGTTGAAATGAATGGTATTTAGACCATGATTTCAAAGAGAATGTATAAGATCTTGAGGTTATTGTCTTCAAGAAAATCTAGTTTTTGCTACAATTACTTGTTTCAAAGTGAATTACATCCAAATAATCATTTTACATTTAGGGTCTGTTTAGTTAGCTATTTTTTTGGGAAATGGAATCCATTTATCTTGTTATGCACATTATATTTGAGAAATTAGTAATAAGTAAAAAAAACAAATATCAAATAAACATTATGTCGGAGCAAATATTTTGCTATTTTGATCCAGACTAATGATTAAATCCTCAAAAGTTTATATCTATAACTAATTAAGAAAATATAATAATTATCTGGTAGTTCTGCCACATACCATGACGTTATTGGACAATGATACAAGCAATGGATTTTTTTTCCTCGGCAACCCCTCCCACATATATTTTGACTAATCAACCCACTATTATATGGCCCATCAAATTCTTGGACGATTGTTTAGGCATGTAGTACATGCACACCTCTGATCTCCACCTTCATGGAAGTCGGGATGCCACATTCTTGTAGATATTTTGTAGTGATAGAGTTGTGAAATTGTCTGCATATATACTTCATTTTGGTTGGGAATGCGATTCTATAATATTAATTTGGTTTTAATTCAAATTTCACAAAATATAAATATATATTTTCCTCCAACTTTGCCACCCTAAGAAAACATCTTTTCTACAATTTTGTAAAATAAGATTATCATGTTATCAAGTACTCTATTTCTTCTCGCTCCTTCTAACTATTGGAAAAGTAATTTTATTGCAGAGTTTTTAGAATTTTTATTTTTTTTTGAAAACACGACCTTATTGCACCCTGATCCCACTGTAGAAGGGAATATCTTCGATCTTTTGGGCATTTTTCCCTTGCGACATTATCCAATAAAATAATGATATATGACATAACTACCAAGAGGTTATTGTGCTTTTCGACTTGAATTTTTCTTTTTATTTACAATCACCCAAACTCCGTGTCAGGAATACTCTTTACTCAATTTAATTTCCGTGCATGGAAATAATGTGTCAATCCATCTAACTTAGATCATCATACTAGCTTCCATATATATTGCAAAGTCAATTTATTTTCTTGGAAGAGCCATTAGGGGTTTGAGGGATCTCAAAACCTTTATATTAATAAAAAAATGGCGAATCTAATACAATCACTCATTTATTCGCTTATTACAATGCGAAGTGATCAGATCATCATACTTGCTTCCATGATGGTATGTCACGTGTGTAAGAAATATGCATTCAACAATAACTAGTGGCAATGAGTTCCAAATTACAATACAACATTAAACACATGAGCACCCGTTAACTTGATGGAGATTTGATTAACCTAAATTAATAAGCTAATAAACCCTACTTCTAATACCGCACGTGCACGGCTGTCTAACTAGTAGACAGTGGCAAATACGGGTCGATCTCACGAGGATTGACGAGACAGTCGAATTCTAAGACTTATTTAAACTAATTTAGAGTTGGGGGTTACAGCAGATGTAAATTACTAAATTAAGATAATGAAATTGACAACTAAAAATTAAACTGGTGAGATGATAAAAGAGTGGACCGAGACATCAATCCACCACAGGTTCTTCGAAATTTGTGTAATCAAAATTATTGTTTTCAAGAATCAACACGACTAACCTAAAGATTAATCTAAGTTCGCAATCGATTTCAGCCAAGGCATAAACCCCTAGCATTGCATGTCTTTCTACGACACACACAATCACGGGTTTATTTTAACTAATTCTAAACCCCTAGCATTAGATGTCTTCTTACGACACAAACAATCACATATTCAAATTAATTGATTAAAGCAGGCTTCGAATATCAACAATGGGAACTTCTAACTACCGATTAGTCTAGATAATTATTCCGAATATAATCGGTGAAAGCAAATTATTGAAATTCAGAATTCAACTGTGTTTAATATTAAGCATATAGAAAACAATAAATTTAGATACGACAAAATCTAAGAAACCCTGTGGTTTCATCTTCGCCTCGGCGTGGGATCTAGAAGATCATGGTGGGTGATGTCACAACACTGGTACAGGTGGAATCCATCTCAGCACAAACACGCGTCACAAGAAAGAGCTGCTGGTGTACTGTGGGGCAATTCACTGTTCATTTTAGTGAATTGTCATTATAAGTGTTAAGATATGGATTGGACAACGATCTGCATAATGGATTCCATGTCTATCGGGATTTACAAATTTATCATATTGCTTAAGATTCGTGCTATTGAAGGGATGATAAGGGATTCGACAAATCTTTCTAAGTTAATTTTTTTGGGTTATTTTCCATTTGGTCCCCATTAGTTTATAAATATTCCTGTATAACTCCCATTAGTTCTGGTATTCCAGTCTAACCCCCATGATAGTGAGTTAAATTACGTTGACTCACAAACTCCATACAAAATTTTTAAAATGACCAACTTACCCTTATGCACATGGTTTGCTCATATTTTTAAAATGACTTTTTTTTAGGATCATTTCCCATTTGGCCTCCATTAGTTTATGACTATTCCTATTTGACACACATTAGTTCTTTTATCCTAGTCTAACACCCAAGACCATGTGTTCAACTATGTTAACTAACAAATTTCATCTAATTTTTTCAAAAAGACCAGCTTACCCTGAATGTGTTTTGCACATGATTTTACTAAAATCACATAAATCATGTTTCTTGATGATCATGTTTGATCCAACGGCTAAGAAAATAGCATTTGGATCTTCTTCTTTTTTAAATTTATGTGATTTTAGTAAAACACGTGCATATGATTTAGGTTTGTATATTTAATTGGCACCCGTCTTCTTTGTTAAAAAAAAAAAAAAAAATAGATTTAAATGTTATATTCCTAGCCGTTGGATTAAACATGATTTATGTGATTTTAGTAAAACATGTGCATATGATTTAGGTCTTTATATAACTTTTAATTGGCACCCATCTTTTTTATTAAGAAAATTAAAATAAAAAATTGATCCAAATGCTATTTTTCCTAGCCGTTGGATCAAACATGATCATCAAACAACATGATTTATGTGATTTTAGTAAAACGTGCATATAATTAGGTTTGTATATAATTTTTAACTGGCACCCATCTTCTTTGTTAAAAATATTAAAAAAAAAAATCCAAATGTCATTTTCCTAGCCCTTTGATTAAACATGATCATCAAGCAATATGATTTATGTGATTTTAGTAAAACGTGTGCATATGATTTAGGTTTGTATATAACTTTTAATTGGCACCCCTTCTTGTTTAAAAATTAAAATAAAAAATAATGCAAATGCTATTTTCCTAATTGGATGGACACCCATCCAAATGTTAAAAAAATCAAACAACACAATTTATGTCATCTTAGTAAAAACATTTGCAAAATACATGCACGGTAAGTTGGTTTTTTTGAAAAAATTGAATGAAGTTTGTTAATCAACGGAGTTGAACACACAGTCATGGGTGTTAAACTAGGATAAAAGAATTAATGGGGGCCAAATAGGAATAATTATAAACTAATGGGAGCCAAATGGGAAATAATCTTTTTTTTAACAAAGACGGGGGCCAATTAGGAATTATAATTGGCTCCCGCCAAATGAGTTTTCGCGAAATCTCACCAATTTTTTTTTTTAAATTACGAAAAAGACGAAATATAAATTTACATTTTTTCGAGGTTTTTTTTTCAAATTGTTTTGGGTTTTTCACCAAAAACACAAAACTCAGTGACCAAAATTTCATTTTTTCGACAAATTTTGGAGTTTTTTTTTCGTAAATTTCAGGATTTTTTTTCATTCTAGTTATCATTTCTTCAAATTGTTTATTGATTTTTAAAACAAAACGAAATCACAATCCATGATTGGCTCCCATCTTTATAAAAAAAAAAAAGTCATTTTAAAAACATGTGCATAGGAGTAAGTTGGTCATTTTGAAATATTTGGATGAAGTTTGTGAGTTCAACGTCACGGTCATGGGGTTAGACTAGAATACAAGAACTAATGGAGGTCAAACAAGAATAGTAATAAACTAATGGAAGCTAAATGCTAAATGGGAAATAACATTTTTATTATTATTTATTATTATTGAAAAGTTTACCACATGGAAAGAAGTACATAGGAGTTGAAATTAGAGGATTTTATTTTCAAGTAAAGGAGTAAAGAAGATTAGTCGGACCAGTGAGAAGAAGGTTGTTAAGCATTTGAATCTAGCTAGTAAATCGAAAGATTGGTGGATGAACAATGGTGCCACTCAACATTTGTTTTTTGATCGAAATATGCTCACAAGTTATAAATGCTAAACCAAAGTGAACAATTATTTACACAGAAATCGTCTGCTTCTATTGTTGAAAGGTGGTTCTAAAGTATTTCCTTGGGGAAAATATTTAGTATTCTCATATACAAATACGAAATAATGTTATGACTTAAAAAGATTATGGACTCCGAATCTTGGTCTCAAAATTCCATAACCATATAAATTAGATTGGCTTTGTGGAGTGCTGTTGAGCCTAATTAGTGTGCATTTTATTATTTACTATTAGATATTGATAATTTTGTACATTTTTTTATATATCCATTAGCTCAGGAACATTATCACTAGAGAGAACGATATATCAAAGAAAACCATGTAGAAGAAGAAAAAACATTTTTCTTATTGATCTGTGTGTTTGAATGGAAGTGTACGTGTTTAATGCTAATATGTAGGACCTTAACCCTAATACATTGTGTCTATGTACAATTCATTACACTATGTGGGCATTCACATAGTTAACATATTCAAAATATAATTTACGTCATAAGTTAAGAAATACACATTGTTTGTTATGTTGGAAACCCTTAAAATAAAAGTACAACCCCATTTTTTCATATTGGTTGCCTTCGATTGAGAACGTGTGAGCCTCCTGATAGGGTGGGGGTGGGTATGGTCATTGGCGTAGCGGATGTTGAAAAGAAGGAGATTCGGAAATATTTATGGAAGAATTGAAGAAAGGGGAGAATTTTTCTAGAAGGAGAATTTAGGGAGAATTGGAAAAGAAGAATAATAACGATAACAACAATTTGGAGAAAAGATAATTGATTGCTTGATAATTTTGTTCATTGTTTCAATGCTTGAGCCTTTACTAAAAAACTAGTCCCATCTAAAAATAGAAAATCTACAATGTTTTTTATAATTGAAATACCAAAAACAATTAGACTTGCTTAATTGAAATCCTAATAAAAATAGAAAATCCTAAAAATAAGAAAAATTCTAAACCTACTATGTTCCAACATCAGACTCCCCTTGCTTACAACAACCCGTCCTCGATCGAGTTACACATCAAGAAGATGATGCAACCACTCTCATCATCTCACGACTCCTTGGTCCTCGAGTTTTCAATGCTTCTTGCGGCTCCTTGGTCAAATTTTTCTCAGGAACCTTTTAGATATTGACATGACTATGTTTGGAGGAATGATATCTTTCACTTTGCAATAAGGTGGGTATCCCATCCCATGACTCGATCCCGTCTCGGTCTCGTCCCGATTTTTTAGGTCATTTTGGGATTGATCAAACTCATCTCAGTCCCGTCCCATTTCGATCTAGAGTAGGATGAGATCGGGAGGGAGGTTTTCAATCCTGCCCATCCCATCCCGAAATTATTTTATTTAATATTTATTATTATTAATTTTAATCAAACTACTATTCTAAATGAAAGTTTAGAATGTGTTGAAATTAAATCAAAACATGTACTGTTTGAAAACTTGCTTGATTTGATACTCTTTGTTCAGATAGAAACTATTTTAGGTTAAATATAACTCTTGAAAATTTATGTTTTTCACATTTTAAATTGGTTATAGGACAATTATTCTTGTAGAAAATAAAGGTAAATGATGGTTTGGTTTAGTTTTGCACTGTAGTTAGAAATTTGGTCAATGTACACATGATATATCGCTAATGTACACATGATAATTTGGTCAATTATCCGTCTAGAATCTTTTTTTGTAACTAAATTAATTATTATCATGTACACATGATATATCGCTAATGTAACTCTCAATTAACAAGAATGAAGGCAAATATGAAGACATTGATGATATTATTTGAGTCTACTCACGTGTTAAAATCAAATCATAGACCTTTTTAGATTGTGTCTGTAATGATTATTATTTGCTAATCCCTTTTAAACCATTGATTTAGTTGGTTTTGTTCGTGGGTTGTGTAATTTATTTAGGAAGAAGAAAATGAAGGACTTAAGATTGTGAAAGTTATGAAGAGATGGGGTAAGGCATAAATTAATTATTCGATGGTGGAGAAAAATTAGGGAAGTGAAAAAGAATTTCAAATTTAAATAAAATTCCATTTATTTTAAAGGGGTGTTTTTTGTAAATTCATTTATTTAAATTTATACATTAGTCCCAAAAGAGACTTATTATAATTTTCTATTTTGTTTAAAGGACTTGTTTTTTGTCTATACCTTGCTAAAGATAATAAAAAGTATGTATGTGTGATGAGATTTGGTAACAAAGAGAAGTTGAGCCCTCAGTACATTGTGTCGTTTGAGATTGTTGGATGTGTTGGTCATTTAACTTATAAACTTGTTTTGACTCCTAGCTTGTAAATTATTCACAATGTCTTTCGTGTTTCCATGTTGAGGAAATGTGTGAAAGACCTTACTTAGATTATTCAACCTGAAGAGACTTAACTTAATGAGGATTTGACTTACATTGTTGGGTCTCTGATAATACTTGATCGTGATGTGAAACAACTACGACGAAAGAAAGTAAATATGGTCAAAAGTTAAGCGAGAGGGAGAATGAAAACGACGTTACCTGGGAGCTAGAGGACAAGTTAAAATAGATGCACTCAGAATATTTGCCTAGCTCTCCTCTTATTGAATCTCCGGAAAATGATTCTTTCGAGGTGTGTATATTGTTATATCTACCTAAATAAATGAATATTGATACTAAATGTTTATTATTTTGTGACCTATTATAACTTTCTATATTGTTTAAAGGACTTATTTTTGTTTGTACTTGCTAGGGTAAATTAGTAAAAAGAGTTTGATCTAAGGTAAAATAGCTAGCCAAATTCTCTTATACATAAAAATGAAGAAAAACACCAAAAAGTTTTTCTCAACAACCTACCTAAAAGAAAAGGCAGCGACTACTCCACACCACCTAAAGTACTGTCCCACACCACCTACTTTATTTCCCACACCACCACTTCTCTCCCACACCACCAATAAAAACTCAAAATTAAAAATTTTCCCTATCCTCCCATTTATTCATTTTCTTTTCTTTCCTCCCTCTCTTCTCCATCAGACACCACCACCATCCCGCTATCATCACCACCAACCTGCCACCGCCACATCACCCTTTCCTGCCACTGCCACATTTCTCCCCCTTTTATCCATCAACCCCCACTACCTCCCTCACCCTCTTTGTATCTGAAAATAGGGTACTATTTCTGAATTTGGTTCAACTTATATGCTCGATTGAGACCGCTTCTCAAGCTCATCAAAAAAAAAATTTGTAGTACTCTGAGCTATCTAATTAACACAATCCCCTTTTTCATATTTCAAGTGATTCAAATTATGTTTATTAGACAACTCAGAGTACTCCAATTTTTCTGTTTTGAAGAGCTTGAGAATTGGTCTCAATTGAGGGTTTAAATTGGTCAAAAGTTACCCTATTTTTATGTTACAGTTTTTTGGGTGGTCTGGGTTAGTTGGAAAAAAAATACATGGTGGTGTGAGATAGTATATATGGTGGAGTGGAGTAGTCACTGCCAAAAGAAAAGGGTGAAAGAGGTAAAAAGGAAGAGAAAACCCTTTCTCCAACCTTGGATCTTAAGGATGAGGTGATTGAGACTCTATTGACGGTCATATTTATGATTTTTATTTCTATATGAATTGTAGTTTAAGATTTAAAATGATTTTTCTTCGGATGCATGTTTTGTCGAATATTTTTATGTTTGTTTTAGAAGATTTCTTTGGTAGAGTTGTATGTGATGTTCATCGGATCAATTACTAAAATTAATGCATGTTTTGTGCTACTACCGCTATTTTAAATTGTAGAGAAGTTTTAGAATCACAAGAGATGAGTTGGTTATGAATCAAGCTTCAGTTTTGGGCTGAAAAATCAGATTACCATATTAAGATGGGTAGGCTTAAGGCGAGATTACTGTTAGGAGTGTTAACTTTTGGGAAACATCAATTGTACCAATGTATAGATAACGGTTAGTGCTTTCCAATGGCATATCGAACGCATGATTTGGTAGAAAATCGTAGTTTCTACATTGTAATGAAGTTGGTATGTGCTTAAACTTGCTGTGAAATTATGTTATGTTGATGTTATGAGGTCTAACAATTGTCTGTAGCTCATTTTGACACTATTTTCACCGTTGGAATCCTCAGCTTGAGATCTATTAAATGAGAGTATAACTTTGTGAATTTGGAAAATAAATATTAAACTTAGATCTATAAGAAAATCACCTAGTATTATATCTATGCTAGAAATTCTAGTGAACACTTACTTTAGCTTGGTTTGATGGTGCAATGGTGCTTCATCTATTTTTTCCATGATTCATGGTTGTAATACGTGTTGTACACTTAACCATGCATGTGGTGCTTAGTTCTAAGGTTAGTAATGCTCTTTTCCATAACTCAGAAGAGAAAAAAATTTGAAAAAGAAAAAATGAATGGAAAAGTGGATTGACTAGTGTGGGATGTTGCCGCGTCTTCCATCGGCCCAACCTTACTCTTCTATTTTCCTTTCTCCTTCCTCTATCTCCCCTCTCCTTCCTGTTTGATATCATCACCAAAAAGAACAGATTCGCACAAAGAGAGAGAGAGCTCGATCGGAGTTGTCGCCAGCTGCTCGAGCAGCCCAACTTCGATCAATCCTTTGGCGGTGTGTGGTGTTGCGGCAGAGAACGGTCGATGTGGCGATTAGAATAGTGAGTTATTCAGATAACCTTATCTTGATTTTTTTCAGTTTTGGTTTTAATTTAAGCTTTCTTGAGGATTACATATTGGGTTTTGAGTGAGTTTTGCTTGTTGTTAGGTGACTTTAGATTCATCTCAAATGTCCTTATTGTTAATTTTATGAGATACCCATCTCATGATTTTGGACGTTTAGATTTGATTTTGGTCCTCAAAATGGAGTTTATTTGTTTTGAACTATTCTTGACTTCCAAATTCTTTGCTGGAATGATCAAAGTTGGTATGATTTTAGTTCTTTTCACAAGTGATTTATTGTTGTTGGGGAAGACCCTTTTTGTGATACACATGTTTTACTATTTCCTGTTAGAGAATCCTGCATTTACCTATTTGGGTTTTTTATTCATTTTTAGTTCTCTTAGAAGTTTTTATTTCCTTGTTGGGATTTGATGTTGATGTGTTAATATTAATAGTCATGCAGCGCATTAAGATAGATCTATATGCAATAAATGCTTTTAGTAAGTTGTTCTGGGGGAGTGGTTTTTAGTGTGAAGGTTTGGAATTTTAAGAGAGTGGGACTAATGCAAGCATGGGTATAGGTTGGAATGAAGTGAAGTGTATGTATTGGAACAGTGAAAATAGATGGACTTGTCCTATAAGAAGAAGGAGAAATGGTTCAAGATACTTCACTGAATGGACTTGTGTAATGGCCTAAAATGTCTGCTAGGGGATTATTGTGGTAGCTGAAATTAGGGTGTATTGTTTTGTTGTGCAAACTGAAGCATGATTTTCTTGGGACTGTATTACGGGCTGCAACTAGGATGTTTCCGGTTGAGTAGGGGGAATGAACATATTGTCTTTAAGTGAACAATGCAATATTACTCAATTGAGGCCTGGGACTAGCACTAGCCCAAATGCAATTGTTTACTTGTCGAGCTTTCACTTACTGGGGATAAATACTTACTGAAGCTAAAATACTTCTAATTGATTGTCTTGGATTATTGTCTATAGTTTTACTTTCATGTTTATTGTTAGTAGTCAGTATTGTATATTAAAAATAACAATAATAAAAATTGTAATATTATATTTGCCTCCTGTTGGTATATCATATTGTGCTTGAATAAGGAGGTGAATTTGTTCACAAGTGATCATTTAATGGTTATTTTTGTATATGTCTTTGTTTGGGAAAGGGTAGAGTACAACGTTAGTTGGTGTTATTTGCGTATTTGGGTTTGGATATGTTTCGTTCATGCATGTTCTTGAGATACTTTTGCATTTACTTTATAGAAATTGGATCTACCTCATTCTAAGTAATTGTTTGCGAAGGAAACTCTGATTGAATTATGTTGGAGGGATTAATTTGTGAAAACTTATATTTTTATGAGATCAATTTGAATAATTGCATTCTTATGCTAATTGACTTGTAAAGGAGCCTAAATTCCTTGCATTGAATGGACTTAGCTCTTCTTTTTGTTATCGAAAGTTTATATATGAAAGGCTATGTTTCCCCAAAAGTATGGGCGGAGGTTGTCGTGAATCGATTTAAGAATGACAAAATGTCATTGTGGAGGAATTCTGAAATATCAAAAATTAAATGATATTGATAAACTTTGACTCCTGAAAATTTAATCACCTGGAATTGTATCACTTAGAACTATCACACCTCTTTTTTTTTATTATTTCCCCCTCTTACTAGAGAAACTAAATAACCCGCGGGTCGTCTTGCGGAGGTGGGGCGCCTATTTCTTACATAGAAACTAAAATAACCTTCGGGTTAGTCTTGTGGAAATGAGGTGGATTTTTATGCCTATGATAGGCTTTGATATTTATCAGTAACAAATGTGACGTGACTTTATGCGCATTGATAGCCCAATAGTGGCTTTTGTTACTCATATAGTTAGGAGTATCCGGTGATGCATGCATGTATGTGATGTGTCCCCACTTGGGCATGGATGACGGAGAAGTCCTCCTTTACATGAGAGAGGCACACGGGCATGTATGTTTGGCACGGAGGTGGTGCGAATGTGGTATCGTCTAAGTGATCAATCCGTTAAAAGATGAATCAAATTCAAATAAAAATGAACAAATTACATTTACATTGTTTCTAACCTTTTTCATGCAGTGTAAGTCCACTAATGTTTCTGTAGGTCAGACTTGCCATAGTCAACTTCTACAGTGTAAGTATAAGTAAATGCATATTTAATTGTTAGGATGATGACATGTTTGCCTCGTTGAGGAACTAAAATTCTTTGAACTGTGTTTTTCCTGCATGACACATTTGCCTCATTGAGGAACTACCTATTGGTGTGGTTGTTTATTGTTTGTGTTTAGCTTGATGTTATCGCGTATGAATTTATTGATTTTGGGATGAAGATTACTCACACCAGCTATATTGCTGACCCAAGTGAGCTTTTGCTTCTTGGGTACATTCCTTTGGGAATGTAGCCGATGAGCCTTTTAGGTTTAGAGACTTTTGAGAAGCGTTACTGGAGTTTCGCTAGTAGGGCTAGCAACGCCAGTCTTTCCTGGTTAGAGTTTTTTTTACTTGTTTCAGTAATTAAATCATGTTTACGTTGTTGTTGCTGCTAAATGTTTCTATTGTTATTGAATTTCACGTCCCGAGTTTTGGGGAAACGGATAATCCTACGTAGCTTGCCAACCCTCTTGGGATCCATGGGCTCTTGGGCTTCTCCCTCACCCTCCCCCTCAAGTCTGCCCACACAAGGGTATCACAATCCGCCCCCCTTGGGAGCCCAACATCCTCGTTGGCACACTTTCGATTGGGTCAAGCTCTGATACCATTCTGTCATGACCGATCCACATAGTACTATATTGTCCGCTTTGGGCCCAAGGCCCGCACGGCTTTAAAACGAGTAGTACTTTGTAAATCCAACGTCGTACATATATAATACATCACCCTCCCGCGCCCAGGAGATGTGGGACTATGATCTCCCCTTTGTAGTTTGCCAACCCTGTTGGGATCCATGGGCTCTTGGGATTCTCCCTCACCATCCCCCTTTTGTTCGCCCACACAAGGGTATCACACCTACCCAATCGATCTCTCTATTACTCTGCCTCCCAGTCTCAGATTTCTCTTCAGTTCCTCCTCCACACACACTTCCTCCTCAACCCTCCTCCATCCTCCACGCAGATCAGATTCCATCCATCCCCTAATCTCTCTTTCCTTTTTCAAAAGTCAACACACCCTGCTTTGCCCACCCCCTGTGTCACGCCCCGATTTTCGAAGGAAACGAAAATCCCAAAAGCCACGTAGGATTATCCGTTTCCCCCAAAACTCGGGACGTGAGAATTCAATAATAACAGAAACAAATAGCAGCATGAACTAAACATCTGAAACAAATAAAATCTAACCCGGAGAAGACTGGCATGGCTAGCTCACTAGCGGAA
Organism: Berberis vulgaris; assembly: GCA_963556465.1. NCBI lineage: Eukaryota > Viridiplantae > Streptophyta > Magnoliopsida > Ranunculales > Berberidaceae > Berberis > Berberis vulgaris. Next base: position 15,986,956 of record OY747133.1, read on the forward strand.
CTCCAGTAATGCAGCTCAAAATCTCTAAACCTGAAAGACTACTCGGCTACATTCCAAAAGGAATGTACCCAAGAAGCAAAAGCTCACTCGGGTCAGCAATAAAGCTGGTGTGAGAAATCTTCATCCCAAAAATCAATAAATCCACACATGATAACATTAAAATAAACCAAACAATAAATAACCACACCATCAGGTAGTTCCTCAATGAGGCAATGGTGTTATCATCCTAATAAATAAATATGCATTCTTAATTACTAATAAATAAAATTTATGAGTTATCAATCCTCATAAATGCAACAACAATACAATTCATAATCATATTAGACTATTATTGAAATATTAACCACACACATTTTTCTACCTTTAGGAAGACATGTAGTTCTCATTCAATGGTTGAATGAGCATTTAGTTTCTTCCTTTAAGGTAATCATGCACATACACAAAAAGAAATCTCGCTACTTTTCCACAATCGCACTCTCCTCCTGTGCCGAACACACCTCACCCAAGTGTGCCTCCCTTGCCTTCGAAACCACTCGGAGCGTACATGTTCCAAGTGGGGTGCCACCTCGAGGAACATGTCATCACACCCGAAGTCCGATCCATGGCAAGTATTCTTCCTAAATCTACACGTACAACCGAACACACATGGAACGGTGCACCGATATGCAAGCAAGTCTGCATACCCATAATATCACATGTATACAAGCAAGTCTGTATACAAAAATTTCACATTCTTTTTTTTTTTTCTCGGAGTTGTGGAAAAGAGCATAAAAATAATTAAATCCTCAAAACTCTTTTATGGTGACGCTTTGTCAACCATAAATAAATCAATCACAGTATCCACCATTCTTTTGGGGAACAAGTAATATTTGACACATTGCCAGTTCACATATCTCATTTCTTTTCATCATATGAAAAACAAAATGCACACCAATTCGCATAACAATACAAATACTAAAGCTAAAACAAGTGCTCAGTTAAATTCCAACCAATATCTAATATTTATTTAATAAAATATAAATTGGCTGGTATGCGAGTGCAACCCATAGAATCATGTAGTGAAAGGATCTCCTTATATCAAATTATAAAAAAAAAGGTTCTTCTAAACTTGTCTTGAGTTGAATTTCAAACCAACTAGTGGTTTAAACCAATAAACTTAAGCTCAATCCCCTGATCCAATCTAAATGATGAGGGGGTTCATCATGTATAACTTAACAGCTGTAACTAAACCCAAAAATGACTAGCTCATGATTTAATCCTACTCAACAACTTTGCCAAGAAAGTCATATCTCCATATGGCATACAGCATCGGTACACATGTAAACAATCCGAAATATATTTACTGTGAGCTCCCAAAAGAAATGAAACTTCTCAACTTTATTGCTAATGCAACAAAAATACACCAGCAGTAAAACTTGCCAACTAACATTTGCAGTCAAACAAACAACACACATTATATTAGCAAATTTGTAAGAACAAATCACTTTGGTAGTTTTGAAACACATATTATCAGAATTTGTGAGTCCATTCATTCCGGTGGCGCATTTCATCAAACATGTATGAGATAAAAACAAAACATGAAAGAAAATAAACCTCAAACAAGCATCATAAATAAACTAAAAACAGATACATGGGGTCATCATCACTCCACATTCTCAATTCATACAAAAATCTCAAAAGGAAAATGAAGAAAAACTCACCTTGAAATCGCACCAGTAAACAGCTTGCACTCAGCCAGCCCACATGTCATTGTATCGGCTGACCATCACCCATAAGCCCAAAGTACATGGAAGGTCCAATAAGCTCCATGTTGCTTAAAATCAAGGGGATAGATATCACCACAAGTCACCTTCCAGGGAAGGAACCTGTAACAGTCTTCACCATGAACACAAGGAGCAACGTAGAACTGAAATCGAAGATCTGAGAGAGTCCCGAGAGGAGGTCGAATCAAGAAGCTCAAAGCTCTCTCTCCTGATTAGCAACAACTGATCGCCTGCTCCACGTTTCCATCGCCACATACAGACCCTCTCTCACAGCGACCACCTATGTTTCTATCCAGTGATCGATACCTCCCTTTTCGTCACTTCAATATCAAAATCACCTTCTTCCCTCAATTCAAACCCTCGAAATCAAAACACCCACAGATCTGCTGACAACGAAACGAAAAAGAAGAAGAACCAATCGGTAACAATAAATCTGCTTCAGAACTCAAAAACAGACTATTTCGAGCTTAACAATTTTTTTTTTTTCCAGAATCAGATTGAGATGAATAGCTAAACCCTAGAAATTCAGAATTGAAAATTCGATCTGAATCTCTCTAGTTGTGCAATCGATAACATTAGAAGAGAGAAGCTTCAGCGAAATTGACCGAAAGAACGCCATCTTCACTCACGCACCACCCGCAGCCAACCAGAGATCTAGCTTCACACCCTGTTCTTCTTCACTTTCGTCTGTCACGAATCAGCAGTACCAAATAGTTGTTGTGCGGGAATCCTCTCACAGAACCATCGAGTCAACACCTCGCCTCCCACCTGTTCCACCTTCATCTCTCCATCAACCTCGCCACCAATCACCTTCAGATTCCCCTTCTTCACGAGTTCATCTCTCTCATTGCCTGCTCCTTTGGTGAAGAAACAAAACAGGAAGGGAAAAAGGAGAAGGAAGGAAAAAGAAAAGGAAGAAGAAAAAAGGGTTTTGTTTCTTTTATATGGTGGGTGGCTATTCGCCCCCACTGAACTTCCGAATGCACCCACCCTATTTCACAAAATAAAAACCCTACTTATTAGTTTAATAAAAGCCCACAACCAAGCCCAAATACAATTGGGTAACAACCCATCAACATTAGGGTTTACAAAATTTTTTATATTTATTTAATTAGGATGGTATTACAATATATACAACTCAAAAGAATCTCGACCCGAGATTCGCGAAAAGGGTTTAACTAAAGATTCAGATAACAAACCCCTACAAGAAAACGACACGGAATAATGTCATCCACTATTGACATTAAAATCAGTTAGTCACAGAAATCTCATATTGAGATTCACGAAGAAAAAGAAACAATAAAAAGTTCAAGGTTCACCCTTGTCACTTTATCTCTAGACATTCACACTACTACTCTCCCATATCCACATTCCGAGGATCACCTAGACTCTACCACAGCCTAGGCTAACCAAATGCTCTGATACCAAACTGTCACGCCCCGATTTTCGAAGGAAACGAAAATCCCAAAAGCCACGTAGGATTATCCGTTTCCCCCAAAACTCGGGACGTGAGAATTCAATAATAACATAAACAAATAGCAGCATGAACTAAACATCTGAAACAAATAAAATCTAACCCGGAGAAGACTGGCATGGCTAGCTCACTAGCGGAACTCCAGTAATGCAGCTCAAAATCTCTAAACCTGAAAGACTACTCGGCTACATTCCAAAAGGAATGTACCCAAGAAGCAAAAGCTCACTCGGGTCAGCAATAAAGCTGGTGTGAGAAATCTTCATCCCAAAAATCAATAAATCCACACATGATAACATTAAAATAAACCAAACAATAAATAACCACACCATCAGGTAGTTCCTCAATGAGGCAATGGTGTTATCATCCTAATAAATAAATATGCATTCTTAATTACTAATAAATAAAATTTATGAGTTATCAATCCTCATAAATGCAACAACAATACAATTCATAATCATATTAGACTATTATTGAAATATTAACCACACACATTTTTCTACCTTTAGGAAGACATGTAGTTCTCATTCAATGGTTGAATGAGCATTTAGTTTCTTCCTTTAAGGTAATCATGCACATACACAAAAAGAAATCTCGCTACTTTTCCACAATCGCACTCTCCTCCTGTGCCGAACACACCTCACCCAAGTGTGCCTCCCTTGCCTTCGAAACCACTCGGAGCGTACATGTTCCAAGTGGGGTGCCACCTCGAGGAACATGTCATCACACCCGAAGTCCGATCCATGGCAAGTATTCTTCCTAAATCTACACGTACAACCGAACACACATGGAACGGTGCACCGATATGCAAGCAAGTCTGCATACCCATAATATCACATGTATACAAGCAAGTCTGTATACAAAAATTTCACATTCTTTTTTTTTTTTCTCGGAGTTGTGGAAAAGAGCATAAAAATAATTAAATCCTCAAAACTCTTTTATGGTGACGCTTTGTCAACCATAAATAAATCAATCACAGTATCCACCATTCTTTTGGGGAACAAGTAATATTTGACACATTGCCAGTTCACATATCTCATTTCTTTTCATCATATGAAAAACAAAATGCACACCAATTCGCATAACAATACAAATACTAAAGCTAAAACAAGTGCTCAGTTAAATTCCAACCAATATCTAATATTTATTTAATAAAATATAAATTGGCTGGTATGCGAGTGCAACCCATAGAATCATGTAGTGAAAGGATCTCCTTATATCAAATTATAAAAAAAAAGGTTCTTCTAAACTTGTCTTGAGTTGAATTTCAAACCAACTAGTGGTTTAAACCAATAAACTTAAGCTCAATCCCCTGATCCAATCTAAATGATGAGGGGGTTCATCATGTATAACTTAACAGCTGTAACTAAACCCAAAAATGACTAGCTCATGATTTAATCCTACTCAACAACTTTGCCAAGAAAGTCATATCTCCATATGGCATACAGCATCGGTACACATGTAAACAATCCGAAATATATTTACTGTGAGCTCCCAAAAGAAATGAAACTTCTCAACTTTATTGCTAATGCAACAAAAATACACCAGCAGTAAAACTTGCCAACTAACATTTGCAGTCAAACAAACAACACACATTATATTAGCAAATTTGTAAGAACAAATCACTTTGGTAGTTTTGAAACACATATTATCAGAATTTGTGAGTCCATTCATTCCGGTGGCGCATTTCATCAAACATGTATGAGATAAAAACAAAACATGAAAGAAAATAAACCTCAAACAAGCATCATAAATAAACTAAAAACAGATACATGGGGTCATCATCACTCCACATTCTCAATTCATACAAAAATCTCAAAAGGAAAATGAAGAAAAACTCACCTTGAAATCGCACCAGTAAACAGCTTGCACTCAGCCAGCCCACATGTCATTGTATCGGCTGACCATCACCCATAAGCCCAAAGTACATGGAAGGTCCAATAAGCTCCATGTTGCTTAAAATCAAGGGGATAGATATCACCACAAGTCACCTTCCAGGGAAGGAACCTGTAACAGTCTTCACCATGAACACAAGGAGCAACGTAGAACTGAAATCGAAGATCTGAGAGAGTCCCGAGAGGAGGTCGAATCAAGAAGCTCAAAGCTCTCTCTCCTGATTAGCAACAACTGATCGCCTGCTCCACGTTTCCATCGCCACATACAGACCCTCTCTCACAGCGACCACCTATGTTTCTATCCAGTGATCGATACCTCCCTTTTCGTCACTTCAATATCAAAATCACCTTCTTCCCTCAATTCAAACCCTCGAAATCAAAACACCCACAGATCTGCTGACAACGAAACGAAAAAGAAGAAGAACCAATCGGTAACAATAAATCTGCTTAAGAACTCAAAAACAGACTATTTCGAGCTTAACAATTTTTTTTTTTTTTTTTTTTTCAGAATCAGATTGAGATGAATAGCTAAACCCTAGAAATTCAGAATTGAAAATTCGATCTGAATCTCTCTAGTTGTGCAATCGATAACATTAGAAGAGAGAAGCTTCAGCGAAATTGACCGAAAGAACGCCATCTTCACTCACGCACCACCCGCAGCCAACTAGAGATCTTGCTTCACACCCTGTTCTTCTTCACTTTCGTCTGTCACGAATCAGCAGTACCAAATAGTTGTTGTGCGGGAATCCTCTCACAGAACCATCGAGTCAACACCTCGCCTCCCACCTGTTCCACCTTCATCTCTCCATCAGCCTCGCCACCAATCACCTTCAGATTCCCCTTCTTCACGAGTTCATCTCTCTCATTGACTGCTCCTTTGGTGAAGAAACAAAACAGGAAGGGAAAAAGGAGAAGGAAGGAAAAAGAAAAGGAAGAAGAAAAAAGGGTTTTGTTTCTTTTATATGGTGGGTGGCTATTCGCCCCCACCGAACTTCCGAATGCACCCACCCTATTTCACAAAATAAAAACCCTACTTATTAGTTTAATAAAAGCCCACAACCAAGCCCAAATACAATTGGGTAACAACCCATCAACATTAGGGTTTACAAAATTTTTTATATTTATTTAATTAGGCGGGTATTACACCCTGAGTGTCACTTAAACCTTAAGTTGCAAAGAATCAGCAATGGCGGCAACAATCAATCTTCGAAAGGGGAACACCTGACTCCAACCAGAGGTGAACAAGATCTTTTGCGTTCAAAACCTTCCCTTCAACATATCTAGCGAATAGATGTACGACATCTTCGGCAAGTATGGGTCTATTCGTCATATTCGCGTGGGGACGAACAAGGACATCTTTGCTAGATATGTTAACAACATATCATTTAGTAAATGTGTACACATTTTCGCGTGTGAACAAATGATCGTGTTATATCAATAAGCTATTGTTAAAGCATCAATTGTCATTTTCTAAAAAAAAAAAAAAAAAAACACAAATTTGTACACATTTACTAAATGATGAGGTTGATCAAATTTCAACCACTGAATCACCTATTCGAAATTCCAAAGAAATTGGATGGTAATTCAAAAAGTATTTGCAAGACGAACCTCACAAGTCCGTCCCACTTCAAATCCAACCATCATACATATTTTGAAGATTTGTCTGAACTAAAGTAACATGAATAAACGGCTTACAAAAAGTAATAAGTAGTGGAGTGAATAATGGTTTAAAATTAAATTAGTAATAAACAATGGGGTTTTAGGAATCCATTAGGATTTTTCAGTAGGGGTGGGCACGGGACGGGATATGGACGAGATAAACCTCATCCCATCCCAAACTAATTTGGGACAGGATGAGCAGGCACTGAAGATGAAAGCTTTCATACTACAAGTATTGTATACATTCTAATCAAATAAAAAAGCACCCTTTCAATCTTTTTTTCTCAAAAGCCTAAAGTGGATACTTAATAACTTATGACCTTAAAGAAAGAAGGCCAATATACAATTGTATTTCACAATTTTTTATTTGAACTGTATGCATTCAAAGGAATGTGCAATGTTAGATACATAAATAAAGATCTCCTCAATGCTAATGAAATAATGTTTTGCAAAAAAATGGGAAAGAACTACAAAGATTGGTTTCACATTGACTTTCACTTGTTAGATGAACTGGTTATATTTGCAATGTGTCCACTATCACAGTAAGACAATACGTTGATTAAGTTCTAACCTAACTGAGACTTAATTAAAAATAAAAAATTTATAAACAAAGAAATAATAATAATTGATATTAAATAAATAAGTTCAGGATGGGATGGTATGGTATGTGCCAGATTTAAAATCTTCATCCTATTCCCATCCCATTTTAGATCGGGATGGGATGGGATTGGGATGAGTTTGATCAATCCCAAATAACCTTGAAAAACGGGGACGAGACGAGATCACTGGATGGAATGCCCATCCCTAATTTTCAGTGTGAGATTTTTTCCACCAAAACCAACTTTGGAAAGCATTTTTGCAATTGACATTGCAAATGACTTTGGGTGCTCTTAATTAACTTCGTAGTGTATTATGTACCACCCATGGAATGAAAAAGTTTATAGGTCTAAATTTGTTATTTGGGTAACTATAGGCTATATGACTATGGCTAGGTGTGATCAAGTCTCACACAATTTAACTCAAATAAATTCTTGGGCTATTTAGAGGTTGGTCTCTAGTTAATAAGGTTCGGTCCCAAGTGAACATTGTCTCAGACTCGTCCGTAGACTCACGTTGATTAGTTTGTCCGTTGCGTGGGCACATGAAAGGCACGTGTATAATTTAGACCTAAAGGCTTTTGTAAAACATCTTCTTCTTCTTCCTCCTTCCGAACACAAACCACCCCTATCTACATCTAATGTTCTTCAACTTCCCCCCTATAATGGGCCAGAACCACCACCAATTCGTCGTGGTCCTCATTCAGATTCCACAACGAACCAGCAGGACAGATCATGAATTTTCATCAATCAAATAAAGATGAAGATGAAGAATTAGAGTCAAACAATATACTCTAAACAACACAACATAGTGAAAATTACACAAAACCCATCAATTACTTTAATATCATAAAAAAAAGGGAGAATTTTTTCAAACCCCACTAAACTAATAAAGAAAAAGAAAAAAAAGGATTATTGTGGGATAGAGATAGGGAACACCTATAGTGCAAGCAATGAAGGGCATAAGAAAGCTTGATCACTCAAGCTCAACTTGGCGACTGAATTATAAGTGAGCCAGTTGGGATTTACAATATTAACATTCAATCTAATTGGTTATTTACCTTTTATCCCCCATTAATTTAGGAGAAACCTAACTTGGGTGCAATTAATTCTTTTTATTCCGTGTAACCCCCATTTTGAGTGTTGACCGTTGAGTCAATAACTTTGACTACCAGATTCCATTACTTATTTGCAAATACCCGAATTACCCCCACATGCCAAGCACGTGAGGTTCGATTTTCCCTCTTTTCCCAAATCAAATTGAGAAAGAGGGGAGATCGCTCCTTCATTCGATCTGTAACTGTAGTGTGAGAGGGAGACTGAGAGAAGAACAGGGAGAAACTGAAAAGTTTGGTCGGTGGACAAATCGATGTTGCTGGAGAGGTAAGTAAAATATGTATTTGTTGTATTTTGTACGCTGGATTAGTGAACTGTTTATATTTTTGTTTTGATAAGATGGGTACCAAGCGGTAAATTTGAAAATTATATGGGTGCCAAAATAAAATTATATGTAAATTGTTGTTTAATTGACTTGCATTGTTTGTCAATGCCCATGATATTTGTCAGATGTATGACCTAAAAGGTCACACTTATTCACATGCCCATCAGTGTACAGTGTGTATGCAAATCGATGCCCTGGATTGATGATGTTGACCACTTCTTATGAACGGCTTAGGTGAGAAGTACCTTCAACGTCGATTCCCAACTTGTTGCAAATTTAAGTGGTTGAAAGATGTTATAAAAGAGGTTGAGGCAATGGTTGAAGAAGATAACATTGATTTTAAAGGAAAATATGTCAAGGTTGGAGGAACATCTTCTCTGAGTGGCAACTCAAAAGCATGTTTTCACTGTGACTTACATGGTCACTGGTAAAAGGAATGTCCTTGAAAAAAGACCCTCTGCCCGTAAGGAATACTCAATACCAATGCAACTACTGAAATCTCAGCGATTATGAATTCTAGGTAAGAGGTTCTTGGTGTGCAATAATTGTGGTAGCTTCTAGTGATTACAAGATTATTTGAAACCAGTAAGGGAAACTTCGACACCAACTGCAACTATACGTGTGAGTAAAGTTGAAAACCAAACCGTTGGTTTGATTTTTCACCTAAACCGTTGGTTTGATTTTTCACCTAAACCGTGACCCAAACAGACTTTGGTCAGTTTAAAATTTTTTCAAACCGAAATTGAACCGATTCTAATTTATGCAAACCGTAACCGAACCGACTAAAATCGAAATAAAACCGAACCGACCGACTATTTTAAGCATATTATATTATTTTTATATATAATATATTATTTATTATATATATTCGGTTGGTTCGGTTTGGTCGGTTAAAATCACATAGAAACCGAAAACCGAACTGACCACTTCGGTTTTGAATTTTTTAAAACCGAAATCTATCCGAACCGAATTTAAACTGAACCAATCGGTTTAATCAGTTTGGTCGATTTTTTGTTCAACCCTACGTATGAGTCTACCCACACAAAGTATGAATGTGGACACCACCTAAAATAAAGGTCAAAGTTGAAATGGAAATAAAAATGGAATTGAACGATTTTTTTATGAGTTCAATAGTAAGCTTGGGTAGTAGGGATTGGAGTTTATCTGCAATGAATGTAATAGTAGTAGGGATTGGAGTTTATCTATGTAATGATTTCATTTCTATGTAATAGTAAACCATGTTATATGAAAGTTTGATGATGAAGTTTATCTACAAGTGTTTCTTGATCGAGTTGTCAAGTCTATATAAACATTTACAAATGTAATGCAACACTAAAAAATGCAACTGTTTCTTGGAAAGAAATTTGTAATGCAATGGATGACAACTGATTGGTGATTGATTTGGACCCTGCAATGCAACAAACAGCATAATGCAACCATTGAACTTGTAATGCAACAAACATTCCAAATTGTAATGCAACCTGCAATGCAACAAACAACCAATGAACGTGTAATGTAATAAACAATGCAACCTGAACCTGTAATGCAACAAACAAACAATGCAATGCAACAAATTGATTGGTAACCATTGAACCTGTAATGCAACAAACAATGCAATGCAACCGGTAATGAAAACATTGAACATGTAATGCAATGCAACAGACAAACAATCATTAAACATGTAATGTAATGCAACCTATAATATGCAATGCAACACACAAACAACCATTGAACTTGTAATGCAATACAACCTGTAATATACACACTGATCAACATATTGAATAAGCAATGCAACCTGTAATATGCAATGTTGGGCAATGCAATACATACTAAACAACATCGCATACTGAACAACAGATATTGACATAGTGAACAACACTTACTGCAATGCAATGCGAATTAACATATATTGACAAACTGAACAACACACACTGATCCGGTTTTTCTTACATTTGTCAACATTGAACCATTATTTTTCTTACATTGTAAAATATACATGGCACTTACCCCTAAACTGGCATGCCATGGTATGTACCATTTGTACCAAAAAACTGAAACCTTTACCAAAAACATTGTTTGTAATTTTTTCTAACATATACATGGCATCTACCAAAAAACTGAAATGTCATGGTTACAAACATCAACTATATGTACCAACTATACCAAAAAGGTGGGAAAAGTCACCAACTTTTACCTATTTCTTTGGTACTAAGTCAAATTCTGACTCATCATAAAGATTCTTTCTCCACTAGCAGATAGGGCACATGACATTGCATTGATACCATCTTCCATCATCTTATTCTTTTTTGGACCACCACCACCAAGAGTATTGCCCAGTCCTATAGCACCTGGCATCCTCTCAACATTAGTAGCAGCTACACCTTTGCAAGTAGTCTTGTTGTGCCCATATTGTTTGCATTTATTACATCTCTTTGAGTTCCTTTTTGCTCCCTTGGGTCCCTCGTCTTTACCCCTTTTCCTATTCTTTCTAGGTCTCCCAGCAGGCCAATGAAGTAGAGGAGGCTTAACAACATGGTATGGCTATGATAACAAATATGCGGCATGCAGTACTAAATGTGAAGGGAAAACACAATGAAATGAAGTATTTTACCTGAGGCCAATAACTTGGAATGTGGGTATACATACAAGTCATGTGTAGTTTTGTAGGCTTCAACTGAAAAGTATGGACTACAGTACCTACATGAAACACGAAAAACTTGAAATAAATAACAAGCCAACAACTTGAAATAAATTAAATTAAATTACAAACAACTTGAAACAAATTAAACTTAAATTGGAAATTCATCCCTTGTTGGAATAACCACAACATATACATGTTCACATGGTAGACCTGTGACTTGCCATTGACAGTAAAAGCATGTATAATTCTCAAGATCTACAGTCCAACTAACACCTCATATGTTTATAGCAGAAAACAATCATTTTCTGCAACCAGTGGTCATATACCTATGATACTTCTTTTTTAGTCTCAACAAAGTGTTTTCAACCCTAGGCACCACACCATCCACTACAAGAAAAAAGGCCATTCATAGCGTTTCAAAAACGCTATGTCTACTGGAGCTATAATAGACCCTAGGTCTATTATAGCGTTTTAAAAACGCTATAGTAAGTAGCCTTTTATAGCGTTTTAAAAACGCTATGATAGAGCCTTTTATAGCGTTTCTGAAACGCTATAGTAAAGTCTACCATAGCATTTTTAAAATGCTATGATAGAGTCTACCATAGCGTTTTAGCGTTTCTAAAACGCTATTGTAAACTCTGTATACATAGCAAATTTTATTTTATTTCATTTGCTATCAATTTGAAATTTCATAAACACTATTATAACACTGATTTCTTTAACCATAGAAGCTAAACAATTTGAAACTACATTTCGAAGAAAACTGAACAGAGAGGTGAATGATATATTTATCAGATTTTCCTGAAGATGGTAAATCCCATCAAATAGAGACATCAACGGTAAAAGTGGAATGGTTGTTCTAATATAATTTGAAGCTCAACAAATCAGTTTGTTTTTCACTTTCAAGCACTGTAAGACGAGCTATCATTTACATTCAAGCATAAAGAAATAGAATTACAAGTAGGAGATTTAGTATTTGGACTAAGTAGGAGATTTAGTATTTGGACTATTAATGAGAAAATCCTCGATGAGCCTCAGCAAGTTGTCCAACTGGCACAATTCTAAAATGACATGTTTCAACTCCGCATCAGACATCACTGCAGATAGAGAACACAGTGTTATAAATTGTACAAACAGAACTTTGCAATCCACAACCAAATAGGACAACAACTCCAATTTGTAATAAAATGATGATACCTGTCTTCAAGTGCGTCAAAAAAGAAGCTGAACAGAGGGTGGAATCACCAGTCAACAAGTTCCCAAAACTAGCTGATGTCACCACTGAAAAATTTTCCAGCAACAATGAAAATAACACACAAGTTTTCTCCCTGTACAGAAATTACGAAAAAATTAGGCCTTCTTAATTGTGATCTGTGAATCGATTAAGAAGATAAGAACCTAAAGAATGGCTGAGAGCAGCAGTTACTGGAAAGTAGCAACCAATGTATTTTTCATTAAATGATTTGTTAGTAAATGATTGATCACAAGGGGCAGATCCACCGTGACAGAACTAGTAACCCAACCACTTTCTAACACTACTTAACACTCTTCCCTAAAGACTCGAACATAGTAACCTAGAACTAATAGAACCATAGAGCAGAACATAACAGATCATGGTTTTGGACAACCGTTAGGCTGAACCATAATGTTTAAGAATATCAATACCAAAAGTGAAACAATACACATCTGTAAATAGGAAAATGTGATTATATAACCAACTTACTCTGATTGTTTTGTCCATGGATCTAGAGTAGAGCCTATTGGCTCCAACAACTAATGACACAACAGAGAGGCTATGTCCAGTGAGAGAAGTAGTTGGCTCAAAATTGTTGGTTGCATCATTAAATCTCCATACTAGTATATTACCATCCTGCAACAAGTGCAAAATATGCAAGGCACACCCACATCAGAAAAAGAAAAATATCAACAGTTAAATGTTGTTTATAAATTCAATGACTGGTTGGAAAAACAAATTAGAAAAGCAAATGATAACCTGCATTCCAGCAAAAAGCATTCCATTGTCTGCAAACAAGGCATACACTTGTCCAACAGGTGCACTAAGACTAATCACAGCATTAGTTTGGGTATTCCATGCCTGCAATCAGAAGACCACCATTTGTGTAAAATGTTTTAATTAGTAAAGAGATGGGACACCGAGAGAAAACAAACAAGGAAAATAGTATATTATTGGTCTGAAAATAGAACAGGAAAGTAAAAGAAAATATCAACTGAAAAGGGTAAGAAGTACGCAGAATCTACAATGATGCCGACATCACCGAAAATATCAACTGAATCCAGTGTTCATGAATAGAGCATCTGGAATCCTAACATGCATCCGAAATCTAATTCCTTTTCAATGTATCTGAAAGCTAATCACTTTACAATTCGCTTGATCTTAATAGGTAGTTGTTTCACAGCTTGAAAGGCATCGCAAAGGATATGGTATTCACTATTAAAAATCAGATATCTAATAGGGAGAAAGTCCAAAAACATGAAGGAGATTTTCAGCAATTCATTTCTCAGTAGAGGAGAACGAACCGACGAAGCACACAAATGGGACTGGCTAAGTTTGCTACCTCTGAAGGAAATTTCTCGCCTTTGGATTATCATTCTCAACTTTTACTAGGATAACTCTTACTTCTTATACTGTACTATGGGTTTGACAAAACTGTCTATAATATGTTAATGTATTGTACTATGGGTTTGCCAAAATTGTCTATAATATGCTAATGTACTATGTTAACTATTACTTCTTATAGCTGTTATTTTTTGCTAATGTACTATGGGTTTGTAACTATTACATCTTATAGCTGTTATTTTTTTTATACAGGCAATATGCACATAAGAGACCAACAAGTTGACAGTTGGTTACTCCCTATGGTTGACCAAGTTTGCTCAACCCCATGTGAACCTCTCTTTCATACAGAATTATATGTTCTGGCCCCAATAACCACATACAACAATTGTAGGAAGACTGCTCCAACTAGGGAACAAATCACAACTTAACTCACCTCCCATTGCCACATTTAAAACTATTAAGAGAACATGAACTGGCAAATGGACATCTAACAAACATTCATCAAATCCACATCTACATCATCAACCTACCCTATAGCATTAATTGGTTTATCAAGTGTTGGAATTTCAGTTAATGGAAAATTTCTGACATCATTAATCAGGATTTTTTCAAACCACTCGGAGAGAGAACTAATCATAATAAAACACACTTGAAAATTAACATGAATTAATCATAATAAAAACACACTTCAAAGCACACTATACTGTGTAAGAACTAAGAAGTTGCTCCATAAACAATTGTTTCTCATAGAAGGAAAAGGAACAATAGGAATCCTTACTGAAAGATAGACTCGTTCTGCTGCCAATCAGATATCACCAAATGGTTATCTTTTACTCCGCAGACCTGCACGTAACCACAAGTTACATAAAGTCATGACAATTTTCAATTGGAGATCACTAAAAAAACTTAAAGGTTATCAAACTCAGTTATAAAGCTTTCAAACTACCTAACCTCATTATGCAAATAGATAGACTTCAGAAACCATATATTGACAGAAGCATATATTAACACTTTACGACTGAAGCTAACAAAATATGAAATGGTTGACTTTGAAATACTAACAAATATAAAAAATAAAAAATAAAAAATAAAAAATAAAAAATAAAAAATAAAAAATAAAAAATAAAAAATAAAAAATATAAAATATAAAATATAAAATATAAAAATATAAAAATATAAAAATATAAAAATATAAAAAAAAAAAAAAAAAAAAAAAACTTTGCCAAGGGATACCTAATATCTCATAAAGTAATGAAATGCATACAATTGAACTCTAATAATAAGCTTACCCTGTTAAGAAATTCAAAACCCACGTCATTCTTCATAGCTTCCAAACTTGGAACTATATATTTTTTTGAAGAACTCCTAACAAGCATACAATCAGGAAATGACCAGCTTCATGCTGCACAAACAAATCCTGAAATTTACTTCCTAGAAAATTAAAAAGAGAAAAACTTTCATTGAAATTCTGCCCCATCCTGATCCAAAATTTTTTATGGGGGTTCATGAAATCACTAGTATTAGCAAATTTTGTATGGTTCATTGACATACCTGTCTACTTCCAAGTGTTTAGGCGTATCTTTTACGCATATTACTGTTTATTTGCACCTCCAAACACCCACAAAATATCTCACCAAAATCGACAATAGTGGGTGACAAGAGTGCAATATAAGACATGACATTAGAACATTCGATGGATATGCTAATAGGTGTTATGATGTGGTAATCCTTGATTCTCACCTGTTTGTATCTTCTGCACAGCATGTGCAAACTGGGTCCAAAGAATCTATTGGTTGCAATGTCTTTTTTATGCAGAAAATCTTGATGTCGTAAAAATATTCAGGGTATCTAGGGAATAAACTTTATCAACTTACAGGAGTAGGGACAATGACGCTTTGAGCAAACAAATATTGGATTGTAGAACTCCCAAAGCTTCTCATATTCCTTTATGGTAAACACACACATAAAAACAAATCAGATCATAATAATCAATGTATGCACACAGTACCTTGCCAAATGATTTATTGATGCTGGCATGAAAAACTAGAGTAGGAAGTTCTTTTGATAATACTCCCAGCCATCCTTTCGTAGCCCAGGCTGGAATGAGATCACACTGAGGAGATGGGCAAAAGTTGCAAGCAAAAGTAAGCATCACAATAAAAACGAAACAAAGTTTGAATCATAATAAACAAAGTTTAGTGCTCATTCCATTTCAACATATTAAGTAGGCAAATAACCTTATTTAACAACAGAACCAAATGTTTGTGCTTGCAATGCTCTTTCAAAATTTGCGTGACTTTAGTAAAATGGTCATAACTTTGTCATTTCAAAACAATTTCAAGTGATTCAAATTGTGTTTATTATATAACTCAGAGTACTAAAATTTTTCATACTTGATGAGCTTGAGAATCAATCTCGATCGAGCATATAAGTTGGCCGAAAGTCAGGGACACTACCCCATTTTTATTGAGAGACAGATTTGCGCAACTTTAGTAAAATGACCATAACTTGTTCATTTCAAAAAAATTTCAAGTGATTAAAATTATGTTTATTAGATAACTCAAAGTACTACAACTTTTGAGTTTTGATGAGCTTTAGAATCGCTCTCAATTGAGGGTTTAATTTGGTCAAAGATTACCCTATTTTTATGTTACAGTTTTTTGGGTGGTGTGGGTTAATAGGAAAAAAAAGTACATGGTGGTGTGAGACAGTATATATGGTGGTGTGGAGTAGTCACTTCCAAAATAAAAGGGTGAAAGAGGAAAAAGGAAGAGAAAACCCTTTCTCTAACCTTGGATCTTAAGGATGAGGTGAGTGAGACTCTATTGACGGTCATATTTATGATTTTTATTTCTATATGAACTGTAGTTTAAGATTTAAAATGATTTTTTTTCGGATGCATGTTTTGTCGAATATTTTTATGTTGGTTTTAGAAGATTTCTTTGGTAAAGTTATGTCATCTTTATCAGATCAATTACCGAAATTAATGCATGTTTTGTGCTACTACCGTTGTTTTAATTTGTAGAGAAGTTTTAGAATCACGAGAGATGAGTTGGTTATGAATCAAGCTTCAGTGTTGGGCTGAAAAATCAGATTACCATATTAAGATGGGTAGGCTTAAGGCGAGATTACTGTTGGGAGTGTTAACTTTTGGGAAACATCGATTGTACCATTGTATAGAGGACGTTAGTGCTTTCCAACGGTATATTGAACGCATAATTTGGTAGAAAATCGTAGTTTCTACATAGTGATGAAGTTGGTATGTGCTTAAACTTGCTGTGAAATTATGTTCAGTTGATGTTATGAGGTCTAACAATTGTCCGTAGCTCATTATTGACATTGCTTTCACCTTTGGAATCCTCAGCTTGAGATCTGTCAAATGAGAATATAACTTTGTGTATTTAGAAAACAAATATTAAACTTAGATCTATAATAAAATCACCTAGTATTATATCTATGCAAGAAATTCTATTCAACACTCACTTTAGCTTGGTTTGATATTGCAATGGTGCTTCATCTATTTTTTCCATGATTCATGGTTGTAATACGTGTTGTACACTTAACCATGCACGTGGTGCTTAGTTCTAAGGTTAGTAATGCTTTTTTCTATAACTCCTAAGAAAAAAAATGTGATAAAGAAAAATGAACGGAAAAGTGAATTGACTAGAAAAAATAAAAGAAAATGTAAAGATATTGTCCAATGAAATTTACATGATTTTAGTACACAGGCTTGGTCGTACACTTGTATTCTATCCCAAATGAGTCCCGATGTACATATAATGATTACAACATATTTTTCATGGATAGAACTTCGGTTGTGATGACTTGATCCTCAAAGTGGTATCCCACTTGGGACATGCTCGTTGTGAATGACTTTAAAGGCAAATGAGACACACTTGGGTAAGGTGTGTTCGACACAGGGGATAGTGCGATTGCGGAAGAGAAGCACAAAATTAGGGAAATGATGAAAACATTGATTTCACCATAATTCTCAACCTGTATAAAAACCAGAATTAACGATCTGTTATAGGGTTTTATAAAAAATCGAATTATGAACATTTTTTGTGAAATGCACTTTTTTTTAAAATTCTGCATGGTTTGGTTAGAAACTGTAAATTTCGATGACCCTGTTGGTTTTTTATGAAACTACATCGATTGCCTCTGTTGTAATGAAAGTTGAATTTTTCCGCGTATTCTGAGAATGTGTTAAAGTTGTTTCAGTGTCATGTACAAAACATAATTTTGAACAACTTTTGTTAAAGAGGTTTTTCTATGATCTGACTTAGTTTTCCAGAAAATGTAAATTTTCACAGAGTTATTCGTTTTAAAATTTTCAGTTTTAAATTAGGGTTGAACAAATAACCGAACAAACCAACCAAACCGACAAATTCGATTTGGTGTTTTTACGGTTTCGGTTAAGTTTATGAAGCTGCAAAACTGATAACTTCGATTCGATTTTTGGTTTTCAAGTCAATAAAACCGAACCGACTAAAAAGGCAAAAGGAATATTAATCACACATTCATGTATTTCAATTTATTCAAGGAATACTAAAGTAAGCCTACTTTATTTTAGACAAAAAGTAAATTGGGTCATTATCACATGATGTAGCATTTGGGACTTAGTGTTCCTACTACTTCACATTTTTCACTTTGCCAGAGAGAGAGGAGAAACCCAAACTAAGAAGAAGAAGATTAAGATGCGTCTAATAGAATTAACAAGGGCATCTCACGAGGAAATGGAGCGCCTCGAGCAACTAATCGTCAAGGATTTCTAGCACGTACCAACTTCCAATCATGAATGTCTCTTTCAGAACCTCGATTGAATCCATCACCTCCATCACTCACAAACTTGTAAGCATTCTAAATCCGCCACCACTTTCTACCTTTTTCTCTCCACCTTTTCCTCATTACCACTAACTTGCCTTTTCCATCGCTCTTTATCCTCATTCTTGCCACCACAAATTTGTTCCACCATCATCGTTCCAACTCATATATATCTTCTCATCTCGATTCCGACTTCGATCCAATCCTGTCACACCACCTTGCCTTTGCCCTCCCTTTCTCTTCCCTCCTACCACCACAGATTTGTTAACAAATATATTGTAAACCGACAAAACCAAAAAACCGATTCGAAATCAAATCATTCGGGTCGGCTCGGATTTGAAAATTTGTAACCAAAATTCTTCGGTTTTCTATGTGGTTTCTTCAAAAAAATTGAACATTTCGTTTGGTTTTCAACCCTATCTGAAATCTTAGATTTGTTTGGGCGTGAGTCAAACTAATTTTCTATAGGATTGATTCATCCTTGAAAGTTCGCATTCGTTGATGTGCTTAGATTCCTAATTACTTTGTCGTGACACATGTAACAATTTTCTTGAGGAAAGAAACTAAATGCTCATTTGATCAACGAATAAGTATTACATGTCTTTCTTAAGGCAAAATGTTTATTTGTTGGTATTTTGATAATTGTGTTTTGTGGACTATGATATGTATTTTTGTTGAATGTAAGTTGCTTAAACCAGTATTAAAAGTATCGATCTCAAATTAAATTATTTTGTTTACAAATTTGGAAGCGTTCATAATATGCGCAGCTCGAAAAACTCACCAGGGTTAGTTTAGAGCTTGGAAGCGAGCGATTCTAACTTCGTAGCGAGATGTGACCTTGACACTTTTGTGAGATTGTTACTTTTGTTTATTGCATATGTAATAAGACATAGGACACAGTTACTTCTTTTCATATTTGAAGTCAAAGACATTGAATTGAATCATTAGTTTTCTTTTTTTGCTTCACCACAAGTCGTTTTTCTTGCTTTGATTTTTGTTTATTTCAACACAAGTTTCAAATTCTTCAACCTTTGATGAACGATATCAACAAAAAGGATAGATTTTCCTTGTAAAATCTTACAAAATCATCTAACAATATCACTGGACCTATCCCTTTGATTGAAAACAATTTAGGAAAAATATGAGTAAGCTCAAACAAAAAAGAGGAGGTAGTGGTGGTTAGGTCAAGCTCAAACGTCGAAGATTTTCATTTCAAACATCAATCATGTTTTGAACGTATCAAAATCTTGCATATAATTAATACAGGATGGAGCTTAATATGTAACTTAGAAAAGTTTGATGTAATTTATTGTTGAAGTGAATTCGAATGAAATGAATGGTATTTAGACCATGATTTCAAAGAGAATGTTTAAGTTTGTAGTGATAGATTTGTGGAATTGTCTCCATATATACTTCATTTTGGTTGGGAATGTGATTCTTTAATATTAATTTGGTTTTAATTCAAATTTCACAAAATATAAATAGATATTTTCCTCCAACTTTGCCACCCTAAGAAAACATCTTTTCTACAATTTTGTAAAATAAGATTGTCATGTTATCAGGTACTCTATTCCGTCTCGCTCCTTCTCACTCTTGGAAAAGTTATTTTATTGCAAAGTTGTTAGAATTTTTTATTTTTTTTGAAAACACGACCTTATTGCACCCTCCCACTGCAGAAGGGAATATCTTTGATCTTTTGGGCATTTTTTTCCCTTGCTTCGTTATCCAATAAAATACTGATATATGACATAACTACCAAGAGGTTATTGTGCTTTTCGACTTGAATTTTTGTTTTTATTTACAATCACCCAAACTCCGTGTCAGGAATACTCTTTACTCAATTTAATTTTCGTGCATGGCAATAATGTGTCAATCCATCTAACTTAGATCATCATACTAGCTTCCATATATATTGCAAAGTCAATTTATTTTCTTGGAAGCCATTAGGGGTTTGAGGGATCTCGAAACCTTTATATTAATAAAAAATTATGAATCTAATACAATCGCTCATTACAATGCGAAGTGATCAGATCATCATACTTGCTTCCATGATGGTAAGTCACGTGTGTAAGAAATATGCATTCAACAATAACTAGTGGCACTGAGTTCCAAATTACAATACAACATAAAACACATGTAACACACATGAGCACCCGTTTACTTATGATAAGGTGTAGAAGTACATGATATTTATTAGAAAAAACAACACATTTTATTGTAAACTTATTTAGTATTATATGTTTAGAGACACATTTTATCATCTAACTGAAGGTTTAGGCACAAATAAAAGGCAGAACGGCCATCATGAACGCCTCGTAGCTGAAAGTTGCACATCCGCTGCCTGAGGCGTCTCTTTCCTTAAATTTTTCAGTGAATCCCTACAAAAAAAGTACATAAAAATTAATTAAATTAAAAAAGTACATACAAGTCATATATATGTAGTTTTGTAGGCTTCAACTGAAAAGTATGGACTGCAGTACCTACATGAAACACAGACAACTTGAAATAAATAACAAGCCAACAACTTGAAATAAATTAAATTAAATTAAATTACAAACAACTTGAAACAAATTAAACTTAATTTGGAAATTCATCCTTGTTGGAATAACCACAGCACATGCATGTTCACATGGCAGACCTGTGACTTGCCATTGACAGCAATAGCATGTATAATTCTCAAGATCCACAGTCCAACTAACGCCTCATCTATTTATGGCAGAAAACAATCCTTTTCTACAACCAGTGGTCATATACCTATGATACTTCTTTTTTAGTCTCAACAAAGTGTTTTCAATCCTAGGCACAACACCATCATTTTCCATGTTTTCTGCCTCATGTTTCTTTGTATAGTGCATACTCATCACCATCCTTTGAAACCTCTCAGCCATTTTGACTATGGGCATCTCCCTCAACTCGAGCATCATCATGTTAAATGACTCGAAAAATTGTTTGTAATGTGTTCACAGTTTGATGTAGTATATCAAAGTATGACCTTCCCAATGATAAAAAAATATGCTTCCAACCATTATTTTGCCTTGGGATTATCAATCTCAATTTGTTTCATCACTAATTCAAACTCTTCTACCCTGTAACCACTTGCAGTAGCCCCACTCAAACTCTCCATGTGAGGACCCTTATGGATATTTTTGCAATTTTTTTACATGTGTCTGAAATAGTACCTATGTTGACTACCCCAGAAAACTTCATACACTGCCTCAATCAAACCCTTTTGCTTGTCTAAAGTGAATGTAAGCTTGTTTGGGTGTCTTCTTAGATATGGGGCATATAATAGTTAGAAATGTGTTCCAACTATCATAGTTTTCACCCCTGCAAATGTAGATCGCAATAGGGAATAACACATTATTTGAATCCAATGAAATGGCAAACAACATTCCTCCACCATATTCTCTTTTCAGAAAATAACCATCTAGATCTACTATCGGTCTACAACCCTTCAAAACCTTTCCAACTTGCTTTAAAAGCTACACACAACTCCACAAAGCTGTCATCAGCAGGATCCTTCAACCATTCAGCTATAATCCTTGGATTGTCCTTCAAGATTTGTCTACAAAGTTCAAAGACCTTGGTGAAAATGTCATTAAGCCTGAAGTTTTTGTTAGTTCTAACAAAGGGTCTTACCACTTCAGCAACCAAGGGAGATTTAACCATTGAATTTTCCTCCCTTTCATCACCCTTGCATGTGTGTGGCCTAAAATGACCTCAACATAGATGTTTGTTCCCTAAGTATTCTTCTCACATTTTGCACTAGTTATGTAGTTAGAAATTTGGTCAATGAGCAATATTTTTCATTTTTGAGCAATATTTTTTTCATTTGAACTTATATCATTCATACAAGATATAATTAGGAGCAATGTGAGATGAAATTTTATATGACATTTATTATATTGTTATAATGAAAGTTATATGTACATAAAGTAGGCATTATTGGTGTGTGAGCAATGTGAGAAGCAATTTTTTTTGTTATTCTTCATTGGAAAACTGTTTAGTACATGTTCAGCCCATCCTGAACCCGTTTGGTATGGGACGAGGTCAGGATGATGTTTATCCCGAACAATTGGAACGGGATGGGGATGAGGTTCGTCTCATTCCATCCCGTCCCGTGCCCACCCCTACTTTGCAATGACTTGTAAGAAAAGATGAATTTTTCTTTTTTTTGCTCCTTTAGATTTTAATTTGCTCATTAGGTCATTGTTCAATGAGAAAATAACACATGGTTTCTAATACTTACATTGAGATGTTGAGTTTTAATAAAAGAAAAATATATATCTATACTATACCACTAAAGCAAAAACAAATAATATCTCTCTCCTCCATGATTTTCTCTCTACAAGGGAAAATGACATGTAAGAAGCTATAGCCACATCATCCCTTCTCACTTATTTTCTACCAAAAATACCTCCACGATATCTCCTCATGAAACCATTTCAAAGATTGAATTAATAAAATATCACAAGAGACAAAGTAAGAATTGGCTTACAATATCGCGGATATTATAGTTTTTTTTCCTTACACAGTTAGAACTTGGGAAAACCTCTTCAATCTTAAGGCATCTATTTTCTATGTTTTTTTTCCTGTCCTCTTTGTTTATGTGTTTTTTCTCAAGGAATTTCTTTAAGCAACTATACGAGCATTAATGGTTGAAAATGGTTTTTATCTGTCGAGAATTGTTTTTGTAACTAAATTAATTATTGTCATGAACACATGATATATCGATAATGTAACTCTAATTTAACAACAATGAAGGCAAATATGAAGACATTGATGATATTTAGGCCCGACATTTTTACCATTTTTATTCTAGAACTCCAAAATCTTCTACACTGAGTCTACCATTTTAAAATCAGATCATAGACCTTATTAGATTGTGTCTGTAATGATTATTATTTGCTAATACCTTTTAAACCATTGATTTAGTTGGTTTTGTTAGTTGGTTGTATAATTTATTTAGGAAGAAGAAAATGAAAGTCGTGGTACAAGAAGAAAATAAAGAACTTAAGATCGTGAAAGTTATGAAGAGAAGGGGTAAGGCAAAAATTAATTATGATGGTGGAGAAAAATTAGGGAAGTGAAAAAGAATTTCAAATTTAAATAAATTTCCATTTATTTTAAAGGGTGGTTCTTGTAAATTCATTCATTTCAATTTATACATTAGTCCCAAAAGACTGTAATACCTACCTAAATAAATGAATATTAAAACTATCAATTTATCATTTTGTGACATGTTATAATTATCAGGACTTGTTTTGTCTATACCTTGCTAAAGATAATAAAAAGTATGTATGTGTGATGAGATTAGGCAACAAAGAGAAGTTGAGCCCTCGGTACATTGTGTCATTTGAGATTGTTGGATGTATTGGTCATTTAGCTTATAAACTTGTTTTGCCTCCTAGCTTGTAAATTATTCACAATGTCTTTCATGTTTCCATGTTGAGGAAATGCATGAAAGACCTTACTTAGATTGTTGGGCCTCTGATAATACTTTATCGTTATGTAAAACAATTACTACAAAAGAAAGTAAATCTGGTAAAAAACTTAAGGGGGGGAGAATGAAAACTATGTTATGTGGGAGCTAGAGGACAAGTTAAAATAGATGCACTAAGAATATTTGCCTAGCTCTCCTCTTATTGAATCTCCAAACAAGATTCTTTCGTGGTGTGTATATTGTTATATCCACCTAAATAAATGAATATTGATACTAAATGTTTATTATTTTGTGACATATTATAACTTTCTATATTATTTAAAGGACTTGTTTTGTTTGTACTTGCTAGGGTGAATTAGTAAAAATAGTTTGATCTAAAGTAAAATAGCTAGCCAAATTCTCTTATACATATAAATCGAGAAAAACACCAAAAAGTTTTCCTCAACAACCTACCTAAAAGAAAAGGCAGCGACTACTCCACACCACTTAAAGTATTGTCCCACACCACCTACTTTATTTTTCACACCACCAATAAAAACTCAAAATTTAAATATTTCCCTCTCCTCCTCTATCTTCATTTTCTTTTCTTCCCTTTTTTTTTTCTTTCTTTTTCCATCTTTTCCTCCCTCCATCTCTTCTCCATCAGACACCACATCATCCCGCCATCATCACCACCACCCTGCCACCGCCACTTCTCTCCCTCCTGACACCGCCACCTTTGGTCGGCTTTTTGTTCAACCCTACGTGTGAGACTACCCACACAAAGTACGAATGTGAAACCACCTAAAATAAAGGTCAAAGTTGAAATGGAAATAAAAATGGAATTGAACGACTTTTGTGATGAGTTCAATAGTAAGCATGGGTAGTGGGGATTGGAGCTTATCTGCAATGAATGTAATAGTAGTGGGGATTGGAGTTTATCTATGTAATGAAGTTTCATTTCTATGTAATAATAAACCATGTTATATGAAAGTTTAATGAAGTTTATCTATAGATGTTTCTTGAACGAGTTGTCAAATCTATATGAACATTTACAAATGTAATGCAACACTAAAAAATGCAAGTGTTTCCTGGAAAGAAACTTTTAATGCAATGCAATGGATGACAACTTATTGGTAACTGATTTGGGCCTTGCAATGCAACAAACAACATAATGCAACCATTGAACTTGTAATGCAACAAACATTGCAACTTGTAATGCAACCTGCAATGCAACAAACAACCATTGAACGTATAATGTAAAAAACAATGCAAATTGAACCTGTAATGCAACAAACAAACAATCAATGCAACCTGTAATGCAATGCAACAGACAAACAATCATTGAACCTGTAATGTAATGCAACATGTAATATGCAATGCAACACACAAACAACCATTGAACCTATAAAGCAATCCAACCTGAAATATGCAATGCAACACACAAACAACCATTGAACCTGTAATGCAATGCAACCTGTAATATGCAATGTTGGGCAATGCAATACGTACTAAACAACATCACATGTTGAACAACAAATATTGACATAGTGAACAACACTTACTGCAATGCAATGCGAATTAACATATACTGACAAACTGAACAACACACACTGATTCGGTTTGTCTTACATTTGTCAACATTGAACCATTGTTTTTCTTACATTGTAACATATACATGGAACCTACCCCAAAACTAGCATGCCATGGTATGTACCATTTGTACCAAAAAATTGAAACCTATACTGAAAACGTTGTTTGTAACTTTTTCTAACATATACATGGCATCTACCCAAAAACTGAAATGTCATGGTTACAAACATCAACTATATGTACAAACTATACCAAAAAGGTGGGAAAAGTCACCAACTTTTACCTATTTCCCTGGTACTAAGAAAAATTCTAACTCATATAAAGATTTTTTTTCTCCACTAGCAGATAGGGCACATGACATTGCATTGATACCATCTTCCATCATCTTAGTCTTTTTTGGACCACCACCACCAAGAGTATTGCCCAGTCCTACAGCAGCTGGCATCCTCTCAACATTAGTAGCAGCTACGCCTTTGCAAGTAGTCTTGTTGTGCCCATATTGTTTGCATTTATTGCATCTCTTTGAGTTCCTTTTGGCTACCTTGGGCCCCTCGTCTTTACCCCTTTTCCTATTCTTTCTAGGTCTCCCAGCAAGCCAATGAAGTGGAGGAGGCTTAACAACATGGTGTGGCAATGATAACAAATATGCGGCATGCAGTACTAAATATGAAGGAAAACACAATGAAATTAAGTATTTTACCTGAGGCCAATAACTTGGATGGTGGGTGTACATACAAGTCATATATATGTAGTTTTGTAAGCTTCAACTGAAAAGTATGGACTACAGTACCTACATGAAACACAGACAACTTGAAATAAATAACAAGCCAACAACTTGAAATAAATTAAATTAAATTAAATTACAAACAACTTGAAACAAATTACACTTAATTTGGAAATTCATCCCTATTCGGAATAACCACAGCACATGCATGTTCACATGGCAGACCTATGACTTTCCATTGACAACAAAAGCATGTATAATTCTCAAGATCCACAGTCCAACTAACACCTCATCTATTTATGGCAGAAAACAATCATTTTCTACAACCAGTGGTCATATACCTATGATACTTGTTTTTTCGTCTCAACAAAGTGTTTTCAACCCTAGGCACAACACCATCATTTTCCATGTTTTCTGCCTCAAGTTTCTTTGTATAGTGCATACTCATCACCATCCTTTGAAACTCTCAGCCATTTTGACTATGGGCATCTCCCTCAACTCAAGCATCGTCATGTTAAATGACTTGGAAAAATTGTTTGTAATGTGTTCACACTTTGATGTAGTATATTAAAGTATGACCTTCCCAATGATAAAAAAAACTATGCTTCCAACCATTATTTTGCCTTGGGATTATCAATCTCAATTTATTTCATAACTAATTCAAACTCTTCTACCCTGTAACCACTTGCAGTAGCCCCACTCAAACTCTCCATGTGAGGACCCTTATGGATATTTTTGAATTTTTTTTACATGTGTCTGAAATAGTACCTATGTTGACTACCCCAGAAAACTTCATACACAGCCTCAATCAAACCCTTTTGCTTGTCTAAAGTGAATGTAGGCTTGCTTGGGTGTTTTCTGAGATATGGGTTCTATAATAAATAGAAATGTGTTCCAACTATCATAGTTTTCACCCCTGCAAATGTAGATCGCAATAGGGAATAACACATTATTTGCATCCAATGAAATGGCAGACAACATTCCTCCACCATATTCTCTTTTCAGAAAATAACCATCTAGACCTACTATAGGTCTACAACCCTTCAAAACCTTTCCAACTTGCTTTAAAAGCTACACACAACCCCACAAAGCTGTCATTAGCAGGATCCTTCAACCATTCAGCTATAATCCTTGGATTGTCCTTCAAGATTTGTCTACAAGGTTCAGAGACCTTGGTGAAACTGTCCATGTTACCTCCATAGATTTTTCATTACATATGATTTTTCATTAAATATGATCTGTACCCCATGTTCATCCCAAAGGTATTTCTTGATGTCATTAGGCCTGAAGTTTTTGTTAGTTCAAACAAAGGGTTCTACCACTTCAGCAACCAAATGAGATTTAACCATTGAATTTCACCCCCCCCCCCCTCCTTTTAACCACCCTTGCATGTGTGTGGCCTGAAATGACCTCAACATAGATGTTTGTTCACTAGGTATTCTTCGCACATAAACCCTCTAGTTTTGCACCAGTTATGTAGTTAGAAATTTGGTCAATGAGCAATATTTTTCATTTTTGAGCAATATTTTTTTCATTTGAACTTATATCATTCATACAAGATATAATTAGGAGCAATGTGAGATGAAATTTTATATGACATTTATTATAATGTTATAATGAAAGCTATATGTACATAAAGTAGGCATTATTGGTGTGTGAGCAATGTGAGAGGCAATTTTTTTTGTTATTCTTCATTGGAAAACTATTTAGTACATGTTCATCCCATCTCGAACCCGTTTGGTATGGGACGAGGTCAGGATGATGTCTATTCAACACTTAGTTTAGCTTGGTTTGATATTGCAATGGTGTTTCATCTATTTTTTCCATGATTCATGGTTGGAATACGTGTTGTACACTTAACCAAGCTTAAACTTGCTGTGAAATTATGTGCTTAAACTTGCTGTGAAATTATGTTCAGTTGATGTTATGAGGTCTAACAATTGTCCGTAGCTCATTATTGACATTGCTTTCACCTTTGGAATCCTCGGCTTGAGATCTATCAAATGAGAATATAATTTTGTGTATTTGGAAAACAAATATTAAACTTAGATCTATAATAAAATCACCTAGTATTATATCTATGCAAGAAATTCTATTCAATACTCACTTTAGCTTGGTTTGATATTGCAATGGCGCTTCATTTATTTTTTCCATGATTCATGGTTGTAATACGTGTTGTACACTTAACCATGCACGTGGTGCTTAGTTCTAAGGTTAGTAATGCTTCTTTATATAACTCCGAAGAAAAAAAATGTGATAAATAAAAATGAATGGAGAAGTGAATTGACTAGAAAAAATAGAAGAAAATGTAAAGATATTGTCCAATGAAATTTACATGATTTTAGTACACCGGCTTGGTCGTACACTTGTATTCTATCCCAAATGAGTCCCGATGTACGTATAATTATTACAACATATTTTTCATGGATAGAACTTCGGTTGTGATGACTTGATCGTCGAAGTGGTACCCCACTTGGGACATGCTTTTTTTGAATTACTTTAAAGGCAAATGAGACACACTTGGGTAAGGTGTGTTCGACACAGGGGATAGTGCGATTGCGGAAGAGAAGCAAAAAATTAGGGAAATGATGAAAACATTGATTTCACCATAATTCTCAACCTGTATTAAAACCATAATTAACGATCTGTGATTGGGTTTTATAAAAAATTGAATTATGAACATTTTTTGTGAAATGCACTTTTTTTTCAAATTCTGCATGGTTTGGTTAGAAACTGTAAATTTCGATGACCCTGTTGGTTTTTTATGAAACTACATCGATTGCCCCTGTTGTAATGAAAGTTGAATTTTTTCGCGTATACTGAGAATGTGTTAAAGTTGTTTCAGTGTCATGTAAAAAACATAATTTTGAACAACTTTTGTTAAATAGGTTTTTCTATTATCTGACTTAGTTTTCCAGAAAATGTAAATTTTCACAGAGTTATTCGTTTTAAAATTTTCAGTTTGAAATTAGGGTGTTGAACAAATAACCGACCAAACCGACAAATTCGATTCGGTGTTTCTACGGTTTTGATTCAGTTTATGAAGCTGCAAAACTGATAACTTC
Source organism: Berberis vulgaris (assembly GCA_963556465.1). Lineage (NCBI taxonomy): Eukaryota > Viridiplantae > Streptophyta > Magnoliopsida > Ranunculales > Berberidaceae > Berberis > Berberis vulgaris. The sequence continues at coordinate 16,016,628 of OY747133.1, forward strand.
GATTCAATTTTTGGTTTTCAAGTAAATAAAACCAAACATAACCTAACCGACTAAAAAGGCAAAAGGAATATTAATCACACATTCATGTATTTCACTTTATTCAAGGAATACTAAAGTAAGGCCTACTTTATTTTAGACAAAAAGTAAACTGGGTCATTATCACATGATGTAGCATTTGGGACTTAGTGTTCCTACTACTTCACATTTTTCACTTTGCCAGAGAGAGAGGAGAAACCCAAACCAAGAAGAAGAAGATTAAGATGCGTCTACTGGAATTAACAAGGGCATCTCACGAGGTAGTGGAACGCCTCGAGCAACTAATCGTCAAGGATTTCTAGCACGTACCAACTTCCAATCATGAATGTCTCTTTCAGAACTTTGATCGAATCCATCACCTCCATCACTCACAAACTTGTAAGCATTCTAAATCCGCCACCACTTTCTACCTTTTTCTCTCCACCTTTTCCTCATTGCCACTACCTTGCCTTTGCCATCGCTTTTTATCCTCATTCCTGCCACCACAAATTTGTTCCACCATCATCGTTCCGACTCATATATATCTTCTCATCTCCATTCCTACTTCGATCCAATCCTGTCACACCACCTCGCCTTTTCCCTCCCTTCGATCCAATCCTGTGACTTTGACACTTTTGTTAGATTGTTAGTTTTGTTTTTGCATATGTAATAAGACGTAGGACACAGTTGCTTCTTTTCGTATTTGAAGTCAAAGACTTTGAATTGAATCATTAGTTTTCTTTTTTTGCTTTGATTTTCGTTTATTTCAACACAAGTTTCATATTCTTCAACCCTTGATGAAGCATATTTTGATGAAAGATATCAACAAAAAGGATAGATTTTCCATGTAAAATCTTACAAAATCATCTAACAATATCACTGGACCTATCCCTTTGATTGAAAACAATTTAGGAAAAATATGAGTAAGCTCAAACAAAAAAGAGGAGGTAGTGGTGGTGAGGTCAAGCTCAAACGTCGAACATTTTCATTTCAAACATCAATCATGTTTTGAATGTATCAAAATCTTGCATATAATTAATATAGGATGGAGCTTAATATGTAACTTAGAAAAGTTTGATGTAATTTATTGTTGAAGTGAATGAGAATGAAATGAATGGTATTTAGACCATGATTTCAAAGAGAATGTTTAAGTTTGTAGTGATAGATTTGTGGAATTGTCTCCATATATACTTCATTTTGGTTGGGAATGTGATTCTATAATATTAATTTGGTTTTAATTCAAATTTCACAAAATATAAATAGATATTTTCCTCCAACTTTGCCACCCTAAGAAAACATCTTTTCTACAATTTTGTAAAATAAGATTATCATGTTATCAGGTACTCTATTCCGTCTCGCTCCTTTCTAACTCTTGGAAAAGTGATTTTATTGCAGAATTATTATTTTTTTTGAAAACACGACCTTATTGTACCCTCCCACTGCAGATGGGAATATCTTCGATCTTTTGAGCATTTTTTTTCCCTTGCGTCGTTATCCAATAAAATAATGATATATGACATAACTACCAAGAGGTTATTGTGCTTTTCGACTTGAATTTTTGTTTTTATTTACAATCACCCAAACTCCGTGTCAGGAATACTCTTTACTCAATTTAATTTTCGTGCATGGCAGTAATGTGTCAATCCATCTAACTTAGATCATCATACTAGCTTCCATATATATTGCAAAGTCAATTTATTTTCTTGGAAGCCATTAGGGGTTTGAGGGATCTCGAAACCTTTATATTAATAAAAAATGATGAATCTAATACAATCGCTCATTACAATGCGAAGTGATCAGATCATCATACTTGCTTCCATGATGGTAAGTCACGTGTGTAAGAAATATGCATTCAACAATAACCAGTGGCACTGAGTTCCAAATTACAATACAACATAAAACACATGTAACACACATGAGCACCCGTTTACTTATGATAAGGTGCAGAAGTACATGATTTTTATTAGAAAAAACAACACATTTTATTGTAAACTTATTTAGTATTATATGTTTAGAGACATATTTTATCATCTAACTGAAGGTTTAGGCACAAATAAAAGGCAGAACGGCCATCATGAACGCCTCGTAGCTGAAAGTTGCACATCCGCTGCCTGAGGCGTCTCTTTCCTTGAATTTTTCAGTGAGTCCCTACAAAAAAAAAGTACATAAAAATTAATTACAGTAAATATTGGATATATCTAAAATAGAAAACAAAAATATTTGGACTGCATGTCACCACCGTTAGAACCCCTGTGTTTATCATTCCATGACCTTGAGATGTATGTGAATGTGTTCATCTTGTGGTAAACAACATACACTGGGATCCTACCAGGTCTCTTCAAAGATTTTGTGTGCTCGTAAAAACAAAAATTAAAATGGACTTTAAATTAAATTCCTTATGATTACCTTAACTGTGAGGCAACACCTGTAGTAAAATGACAACAAAAGCAAATTAAATTAGAAAAGATTGATATACACATATATGACATATTAAATATAAATGTTATTTGTGCAGAAGTAACAAAATTAAATCAGAATATACTCGATGAAGTTTTCGAATCCAATGCCAGCGTTGCAACCACCACCACTTTTATCAAACATAAAGATGAGTCCGTCCAGAATATTTTGTGAAATTTGGTAGTCAAGACCCTGAAGTGCTTGTCGCAGTTCGCTTGAATCAATTTTCCCATTTCGGTTCCTGTCAAACCTTTGGAAGGTTCCCTGAAAAATAAAAATTCTTAAAAAAATGAAAAACACTAGATCGATCTTTAGGTAAATGAACAATTTGGGACATATATACCCTCCATTCTTGAAGACCATAGTACACTTCAGAGAATTCCTTAGGCCCTGTAAATTTGTTACATTAAAAGACATGTTAAATTCTTTTGTATATATATACATTTTAGATACGTGGAGGGTGGGTGGGTTATATGTAATAAAACAGACTTACCCATGACTCTCCTCTTGTTGTTGGTGAAGGTGCTCATAATAAGGCGAACAGTCCTAGTGGAGAAGTTCAAGTTGGAGGAGGCGAGAACAACCTTCAACTCCTTCTCATCAATGAACCCACTCCCATCTCTGTCCACCATTCGAAAACCTTCGATAACCTTAGGATCCATCCCTGGTGGAAATGAGGATGGTGCTAGGTCTGAAAATGGGTTAAATCCATTTCCAGACCCAAGTGCTAAGGGGTTCGACTTCCCAAGTGCGCCACCATTGGTTTGGTACCCGTGTGGGCTATATGGCTTCTCACACTGCATTTGGGATGGGGGGCTGGATGGGGAAGACCAGTACCCCCCGCCACCATATGGTCCTGAGCTGACGGTGGAGCTGCGTTCCCATGCAGAGTACTGTGCCATGCTCTTAAAATATACAAGGGAGATCAAACTTAGGTGTATTTTGGATACTCTGGGTTGGGACTTGTAATTGGCTTTTTATACACAATTTTGAGGTCTGAAAAGCCTGGAAAAAGAATAAATATGCCTGATTTGATTGTATGGGGGAGAGGCATGTAATGCATGGCTGCTACCCACTCAGATTATGGTCCTTACATTTTTTTCTTTTTCAATTTATTCCATATATGTTGATACTTATTTTGATTTTTATATCTACAATGCTTTTTTTTGTTTCGAATTATTCTAGTTGGTTTTGACGTACGTTTTGTTTCTTCCTTTAGAAAATCTTCTTTTCTTTTTTCAAGGATGAAATGTCTTTTATGAGGCATCTGCCACTCATCTCAAGACCATCCGATGGCAGTCAATCTTTTTCCCTGCTTATTAATTAGTATTTCTGATTTTTATTTACTTTTATCATTTAATTGATAGATGCCTTATGCAAACTTATTGTGTTTTGAGTGGAGAATCAAAACAACCAAAAAAAAATAAAAAAATTATAGAATCAGATTTCAAACTACTTGATTATTTGTCATAGTAGGGAGGGAATAACCGGAATCCATTCACCAAGAATTTGGTTAAAGAAGGTCGCGCTTTGCCAAAAAAGAAGAAAAAAAGGAACATTAACACCTTCGAAAGCGCCACGGAATATAGTGATGACATGGAGTCGGCTTCGGAGGTAGGGCCGGAGTTTGTAGCTATCAAGGATTTAGCATTAGGGCCGCTTTCGGATGAAGAATCCAGGAAACAAACAGTCAAATTGGCGGTGCCCCCGGGCACACGTTGTAAGACCAAGAAGGGTGTTTCTTCCTCCTGCGGTTAGGATGTTGGAAAATTTTATGTTTTGGAATGCTCGTGGGGTTGTTAGATGAACTCGTTATATTTGCAATGCGGCCACTATCACAATAAGACAATAAGTTGACTAAGTTCTAACATAACTGATACTTAATTAAAAATAAAAAATATATAAATAAATAAATAATAATAGATATTAAATAAATAAGTTCGGGATGGGATGAGATGGGATCAGGATGAGTTTGATAAATCCCAAAGAACCTTGGAAAAATGGGGATGGAAAAGAAATGCCCATCCCTAATTTTCAATGTGAGATTTTTTCCACCAAAACCAACTTTGGAAAGCATTTTTGCAATTGACATTGCAAATGACTGTGAATGCTCTTAATTAACTTCGTAGTGTATTATGTTTAACCCATGGAATGAAAAAGTTTATAGGTCTAAATATGTTATTTGGGTAACTATAGGCTATAAGACTATGGCTAGGTGTGATCAAGTCTCACACAATTTAACTCAAATAAATTCTTGGGCTATTTAGAGGTTGGTCCCGAGTTAATAGGGTTCGGTCCCAAGTGAGCATTGTCTCAAACTCGTCTGTAGACTCACGTTGATTAGTTTGTCCGTTACGTGGGCACATGCAAGGCACATGTATAATTTAGACCTAAATGACTTTGTAAAACATCTTCTTCTTCTTCCTCCTTCCAAAACACAAACCACCCCTATCTACATCTAATGTTCTTCATCTTCGGGCCAGAACCACCACCAATTCGTTGTGGTCCTCATCCAGATTCCACAACGAACCAGCAAGACAGATCATGAATTTTCATCAAGAAGAGTTTATGAGTTTACAAGGTAATAATGTAGCTTCCCCGAATAAGTTTGGCCCATATTATTAAGGAAAAAAAATATATATATATATATATATTTGCAGTTTAGGGAAAAAAGCATTTTAGGTTTAGGGGAGGATATATTAGTATTGTTTACAGTTAAATACCCTACTAAACTGAAAAATTGTTTGTTAATTCATTTGATCCAAAATTTTGAAAATAATTGTTGATTAACACTAGAGACAACTTTAATTCGCTTTGTGAATATGATAAAAGAATCCAACTATATCACATTTTAACATTTAACAGTGTCTCGAGGAATGTACGTCAGAAGTGGTTGAAACTTAAACACGTTGGTTCTTATGTAAATCCTTAATTTTCATCAAAACTCAACTCAACTAGAGCACAAATGAATAAATAATATAGTTTTCATTTAGTCATGGTAGAGTCCAAAAATGTAAATGAAAATTAAGTGCGTTTTATGGATGGCAGTGGAACGATTTTTTTCAGGTATTCGCTCTGCCCTGCACCATTTAGGGCGGTTTCGTTTTTACTAATCGGTTTTTGGAGCGGATTCGAATATTAAAAATGGATCCATTATTGTTTAGGAGCGTATACGAATTTGGGCATATCCGCCCCAAGAATATCTTTTAAGTATAAAAATTACAAAAATACCATTGATCGTTTTTATAGAAAAAACCCTAACCCTGCTGTAACGACCCGATCCACAGAGTACTATATTGTCCCCTTTGGGCCCAAAGCCCGCACGACTTTAAAACACGTAATACTTTGTAGATCCAACCTCGTACATATATAGTACATCACCCTCCCGCACCCAAGCGATGTGGGACTATGATCTCCCCTTTGTAGCTTGCCAACCCTCTTGGGATCCATGGGCTCTTGGGCTTCTCCCTCACCCTCGGGTCTGCCCACACAAGGGTATGACAATCCACCCCCTTGGGAGCCCAACATTCTTGTTGGCACACTTTCGACTGGGTCAGGTTCTGATACCATTCTGTCACGACCCAATCCACAGAGTACTATATTGTCCGCTTTGGGCCCAAGGCCCGCACGGCTTTAATACGAGTAGTACTTTTTAGATCCAACCTCGTACATATATAGTACATCACCCTCCCGCACTCAGGCGATGTGGGTCTATGATCTCCCATTTGTAGCTTGTCAACCATCTTAAGATCCATGGGCTCTTTGGCTTCTCCCTCACTATCCTTCTTTTGTTCGCCCACACAAGGGTATCACACCTACCCAATCGATCTCTCTCACTCTGTCTCTCAGTCTCAGACTTATCTTCAGTTCCTCCTCCACACAAACTTCCTCCTCAACCCTTCTCCATCCTCCACGCAGATCAAACTCCATCCATCCCCTAATCTCTCTTTCCTTTCTCAAAAGTCAACACACCCATCTATGTCTGCCCCCTGAGTGTCACTTAAACCTTAAGTTGCAAAGAATCAACAATGGCGGCAACAATCGATCTCCGAAAGGGGAACACCTTACTCCAACCAGAGGTGAACAAGATCTTCTGCGTTCGAAACCTTCTCTTCAACATATCCAGCAAATGGATGTACGACATCTTCAGCAAATATGGGGTTATTCATCATATTCGTGTGGGGACGAACAAGGACACCAGAGGAATTGCCTTTGTTGTCTACGAAGACATCTACGACGCCAAAACCGTTGTTGATATCTCGGGTTTCAACGTCGCCAATCATTATCTGATTGTCTTGTATTATCAGCAAGCGAATATGAGCAAGAAGGTCGATCATCAGAAGAAGGAGGATGAGATTACAAGGTTGCAGGAAAATTATGGTGTCTCCATCAACATAGAGAACAATAAATTGCTTCCTTGCCCTACCTAACTTTACTTTTGTCTTTGAGATGCTATGATTGTGTGTATAAAAAGTAATTTAGGCCTGACTTGGTGAAGAATAATTTTTGCTTCAGTATTCAATGAACTGCCTCATGTTATTCATTGTTCATTTGTTTTTTAGCTTGCTTTTTTAAGCCATCTTCTATGAATGTATCCTTTTTTTAATCGTTGATGAGTCTTCATTGTGTACAGATCAAACCACCTCCTCCTTTAAACATATTTGGCAGGGCGGATATCCCCCAATCTATGCGAAGTGGGAATGGGTTTTAAATAAAAAAAATAAATTGATTGGCGTGGCAGATTTGCTTAAATCCACCCCATTTCCATCCCTAGTGAGCCTAAATGAAAAGTCAAAATAGAAATCAAACCCTTTAAACCCAATTTCCAAAAACAAAATAAAAAATAGGTGCAACCTATAATTGCTTAAGATGAGTAAGTTTTTGGCTTAGATAATGTTTATCTAACCAATCTAGCTCGAAGTGAGCTTATCCAGATATTCTTTTAAAGTTTAAGATAGCAAAAAGTTCACGACAATCACCCCCTTACTAATTAATTATTCCCTCGCTCTTGTTTGTGAACAAATGATCGTTTTATATCAATAAGCTATTGTTAAAACATCAATTGTCATTTTCTAAAAAAAAAAAAAAAAAAAAATTGTACACATTTACTAAAAGATGAAGTTGATCAAATTTCAACCCCTAAATCACCAATTCAAAATTCCAAAGAAATTGGATGGTAATTCAAAAATCATTTGCGAGACAAACCTAACAAGTCTATCCCACTTCAAATCCAACCATCATACATATTTTGAAGATTTGTCTGAACTAAAGTAACATGAATAAGGGACTTAAAAAAATTAATAAGTAGTGGAGTGAATAATGGTTTAAAATTAAATTAGCAATAAACAGTGGGATTTTAGGAATCCATTAGGAATTTTCAGTAGGGGTGGGCACGGGACGAGATAAACATCATCCCATCCCAAACGGATTTGAGATGGGACGAGATTGGACGGGATGAGCAGACACTAAAGATGAACCCTTTCATACTACAAGTATTGTATACATTCTAATCAAATAAAAAAGCACCCTTTCAATTTTATTTTCTCAAAAGCCTAAAGTGGATACTTATGACCTTAAAGAAATAAAGAAGGCCAATATACAATTGTATTTCACAATTTCTGTTGAACTGTATGCATTCAAAGGAATGTGCAATGTTAGATACATAAATAATGATCTCCTCAATGCTAATGAAATAATGTTCTACAAAAAAATGGGAAAGAACAACAAAGATTGGTTTCACATTGACTTTAACTTGTTGTTAGATGAACTGGTTATATTTGCAATGTGTCCACTATCACAGTAAGACAATAAGTTGACTAAGTTCTAACCTAACTGAAACTTAATAAAAAATTAAAAATATAAAATTAAGAAAATAAAAATAAATAATAATAATAATAATAGATATTAAATAAATAAATTCGGGATGGGATGGTATGTGCCATATTTAAAATCTTCATCCTAATCCCATCCCATTTTAGATCGAGTGGGATAGGATCAGGATGAGTTTGATCAATCCCAAAGAACCTTGGAAAAATAGGGACGGGACGAGATCGCAGGACAAAATGCCCACCCCTAATTTTTAGTGTGAGATTTTTTCCACCAAAACCAATTTTGGAAAGCATTTTTGCAATTGACATTGCAAATGACTGTGGGTGCTCTTAATTAACTTTGTAGTGTATTATGTACCACCCATGGAATGAAAAAGTTTATAGGTCTAAATATGTTATTTGGGTAACTATAGGCTATATGACTATGGCTAGGTGTGATCAAGTCTCACACAATTTAAGTCAAATAAATTCTTGGGCTATTTAGAGGTTGGTCCCTAGTTAATAGGGAAAAATAGAGTTCGGTCCCAAGTGAACATTGTCTCAGACTAGTCCGTACAATCACGTTGATTAGTTAGTCTGTTACGTGGGCACATGCAAGGCACGTGTATAATTTAGACCTAAACGCCCTTGTGAAACATTTTCTTCTTCCTCCTTCAGAACACAAACCACCCCTATCTACATCTAATGTTTTTCATCTGCCCCCCTATAATGGGCCAAAACCACCACCAATTTGTCGTGGTCCTCATCCAGATTCCACAATGAACCAGCAGGACAGATCATGAATTTTCATCAATCAAAGGAAGATGAAGATGAAGAATTAGAGTTAAACAATATACTCTAAACAACACAACATAGTGAAAATTACACCAAACCCATCAATTATTGTAATATCATATAAAAAAAGGGAGAATTTTTTCAAACCCCACTAAACTAATAAAAATAAGGAAAAAAAAAAGGATTATTGTGGGATAGAGATGGAGAACACCTACAGTGCAAGCAATGAAGGGCCTTGGCGACTGAATTATAAGTGAGCCAGTTGGGATTTACAATATTAAAATTCAATCTAATGGGTTATTTACTTTTTACCCCCCATTAATTTAGGCGAAACCTTACTTGGGTGCAATTAATATTTTTTATTCCGTCTAACCCCCATTTCGAGGTTTGACCGTTGAGTCAACAACTTTGACTACCAGATTCCATTACTTATTTGCAAATACACGAATTACTGATAATCACATAATTATAACATTCTTACCTCTTATTATAATTTTGTTAATCCTTGTTTTATCTTATTTTAGATTAATTATTAAATTTTTGTGTTTTTGTAGAATGTGGAGCTGTAATGAAGAAATTAGAGAAAAATGCAATGAACAAATCTTAGACGGTGACTTCAGAGAAAGTGGAGGTGAAAATAGATATTAAATAAATAAGTTCGGGATGGAATGGGATGGTATGTGCCAGATTTAAAATCTTCATCCAAATCCCATCCCATTTTAGATCGGGATGGGATGGGATCATGATGAGTTTGAAAAATCCCAAAGAACCTTGGAAAAATGGGGACGGAACGGAATGCCCATCCCTAATTTTCAGTGTGAGATTTTTTCCACCAAAACCAACTTTGGAAAGCATTTTTGCAATTGACATTGCAAATGACTGTGAATGCTCTTAATTAACTTCGTAGTGTATTAAAACCCATGGAATGAAAAAGTTTATAGGTCTAAATATGTTATTTGGGTAACTATAGGCTATAAGACTATGGCTAGGTGTGATCAAGTCTCACACAATTTAACTCAAATAAATTCTTGGGCTATTTAGAGGTTGGTCCCGAGTTAATAGGGTTCGGTCCCAAGTGAGCATTGTCTCAAACTCGTCTGTAGACTCACGTTGATTAGTTTGTCCGTTACGTGGGCACATGCAAGGCACGTGTATAATTTAGACCTAAATGACTTTGTAAAACATCTTCTTCTTCTTCCTCCTTCCGAACACAAACCACCCCTATCTACATCTAATGTTCTTCATCTTCGGGCCAGAACCACCACCAATTCGTTGTGGTCCTCATCCAGATTCCACAACGAACCAGCAAGACAGATCATAAATTTTCATCAATCAAAGAAAGACGAACATGAAGAATTAGAGTCAAGCAATATACTCTAAACAACACAACATAGTGAAAATTACACCAAACCCATCAATTACTTTAATATCATAAAAAAAAAGGGAGAATTTTTTCAAACCCCACTAACCTAATAAAGAAAAGGAAAAAAATGATTATTGTGGGATAGAGATAGGGAACACCTACAGTGGAAGCAATGAAGGGCATAAGAAAGCTTGATCACTCAAGCTCAACTTGGCGACTGAATTATAAGTGAGCCAGTTGGGATTTACAATATTAAAATTCAATCTAATAGGTTATTTACCTTTTAACCCCATTAATTTAGGCAAAACTTGACTTGGGTGCAATTAATTCTTTTTATTCCGTCTAACACCCATTTTGAGTGTTGACCATTGAGTCAACAACTTTGACTACCAGATTCCATTACTTATTTGCAAATACCCGAATTACCCTCACATGCCAAGCACGTGAGGTTCGATTTTCCCTCTTTTCCCAAATCAAATTGAGAAAAAGAGGGGAGATCGCTCTTTCATTCGATCTATAATTGTAGTGTGAGAGGGAGACTGAGAGAAGGACATCAAGAAACTGAAATGTATGGTCGGTGGACAAATCGATGTTGTTGGAGAGGTAAGTAAAATATGTATTTTTTGTATTTTGTACGCTGGATTAGTGAACTGTTTATATTTTTGTTTTGATAAGATGGGTACCAAACGATAAATTTGAAAATTATATGGGTGCCCAAATAAAATTATATATAAATTGTTGTTTAATTGACTTGCATTGTTTGTCAATGGCCATGATATTTGTCAGATGTATGACCTAGAAGGTCACACTTTTTCACGTGCCCATAAGTATACAGTGTGTATGCAAATCAATGCCCTGAATTGATGATGTTGACCACTTCTTATGAACGGCTTAGGTGAGAAGTACCTTCAATGTCGATTCCCAACTTGTTGCAAATTTAAGTGGTTGAAAGATGTTATAAAAGAGGTTGAGGCAATGGTTGAAGAAGATAGCATTGATTTTAAAGGAAAATCTGTCAAGGTTGGAGGAGCCTCTTCTCTGAGTGGCAACTCAAAAACATGTTTTCACTGTGACTTACATGGTCACTGGTACAAGGAATGTCCTTGGAAAAAGATCCTGTGCCCGAAAGGAATACTCAACACCAACGCAACTACTGAAATCTCAGCGATTATGAAGTCTAGGTAAGAGGTTTTTGGTGTGCAATAATTGTGGTAGCTTCCAGTGATTACAAGATAATTTGAAATCAGTAAAGGAAACTTCGACACCAACTGCAACTACACGTGTGAGTAGTGTTGAAAACCAAACCGTTGGTTCGATTTTTCACCTAAACCGTGACCCGAACCTACTTATTAGTTTAATAAAAGCCCAAAACCAAGCCCAAATACAATTGACTAACAACCCATCAACATTAGGGTTTACAAAAGAAATTTTTTTTTTATTTAATTAGGCGGGTATTACAATATATACAACTCAAAAGAATCTCGTCCCGAGATTCGGTAGAGGAAGGTAGATAGGAAATTAATTCTTAAATAAACAAATTACACGTCACATGGATAAACAAATAGCTCATATGTATGCCCATAACTTAATGAAGACAATCACACAAAAATATAAATATTTTTCGTAAGTAGAAAAATTACGGGGTGCTACAATATATACAACTCAAAAGAATCTCGTCCCGAGATTCGGTAGAGGAAAGAAAGTTAAGCGAATTTCAAAAAATGCAACTTGTCAAACGAAAGAAGATTTTAAAATAAAAATTTTCAATTGAATTTTAGTTGCATAAATTTTTTATTGTCATTGAAAAAGTACGGGTGTTACAATATATACAACTCAAAAGAATCTCGTCCCGAGATTCGCGAAAAGGGTTAACTAAAGATTCAGATAACAAACCGCTACAAGAAAACGACACGGAAAAAATGTCATCCACTATTGACATTAAAATAAGTTAGTCACAGAAATCTCATCTCGAGATTCACGAAGAAAAAGAAACAATAATAAAAGTTCAAGGTTCACCCTTGTCACTTTATCTCTAGACAGTTACACTACTATTCTCCCATATCCACATTCCGAGGATCACCTAGACTCTACCCCAGCCTAGGCTAACCAAATGCTCTGATACCAAAAATGTCACGCCCCGATTTTCGAAGGAAACGAAAATCCCAAAAAAGCCACGTAGGATTATCCGTTTCCCCCAAAACTCGGGACGTGAGAATTCAATAATAACAGAAACAAATAGCAGCATGAACTAAACATCTGAAACAAATAAAAATCTAACCCGGAGAAGACTGGCATGGCTAGCTCACTAGCGAAACTCCAGTAATGCAGCTCAAAATCTCTAAACCTGAAAGACTACTCGGCTACATTCTAAAAGGAATGTACCCAAGAAGCAAAAGCTCACTCGGGTTAGCAATAAAGCCGGTGTGAGAAATCTTCATCCCAAAAATCAATAAATCCGCACATGATAACATTAAAATAAACCAAACAATAAATAACCACACCATCAAGTAGTTCCTCAATGAGGCAATGGTGTTATCATCCTAATAAATAAATATGCATTCTTAATTACTAATAAATAAAATTTATGAGTTATCAATCCTCATAAATGCAACAACAATACAATTCATGATCATATTAGACTACTATTGAAACATTAAACAAACACATTTTTCTTTCTACCTTTAGGAAGACATGTAGTTCTCATTCAATGGTTGAATGAGCATTTAGTTTCTTCCTTTAAGGTAATCACGCACATACACAAAAAGAAATCTCGCTACTTTTCCACAATCGCACTCTCCTCCTGTGTCGAACACACCTCACCCAAGTGTGCCTCCCTTGCCTTCGAAACCACTCGGAGCGTACATGTTCCAAGTGGGGTGCCACCTCGAGGAACATGTCATCTCACCCGAAGTCCGATCCATGGCAAGCATTCTTCCTAAATCTACACGTACAACCGAACACACATGGAACGGTGCACCGAACACACCTCACCCAAGTGTGCCGCCCTTGCCATCGAAACCATTCGGAGCGTACATGTTCCAAGTGGGGTGCCACCTCGAGGAACATGTCATCTCACCCGAAGGTCGATCACTGGCAAGTACACTGATATGCAAGCAAGTCTGCATACCCAATAATATCACAAGTATACAAGCAAGTCTGTATACAAAATTTCTTTTCTTTTCACATTCTTTTTTTTTATTTTCAGAGTTGTGGAAAAGAGCATAAAAATAAATAAATCCTCAAAACTCTTTTATGGTGACGCTTTGTCAACCATAAATAAATCAATCACAGTATCCACCATTCTTTTGGGGAACAAGTAACATTTGACACATTGTCAATTCACACATCTCATCTCTTTGCATCATACGAAAAACAATATGCACACCAATTCGCATAACAATACAAATACTCAAACTAAAACAAGTGCTCAGTTAAATTCCAGTCAATATCTATTACTAGGAAATTTTCTTCTATTTTATGTTATGCAATTGGGATCAATCTCACCAGTTATGTAAATAGGTCCAAAGAAATACTCCAAAGATAATATCTTCCAGGTCATGATCAAAAGAGCATATGACAATGAGATACATTAGGAACTAAGCAAAATTGACTCATTTCATTCTTGTAAAACTTTCCCAAATCCATCTTCTATTTCATTAAGGAATTTCATCAAACAAATGAGCAATGTATCTATAACCTTTGACAATTAACGAGAAAATATTTCTGATAGTGGCACAACAGTTTGACAACCAACTTTAATAAACCGGATGTACACATATGATAAATTTCAATTTCAACCCGATGAGATTTGACAAATCCAAAACGCACATACACCTACTACTTAAATGTGGTAACATCTGATCTAACCTATGAGATACAATTTGTCCACATTTTCTTCATGATAACACTCAGGGGTTTCTTAGTCTTACACAAACCCTACCCAATCACATGCTTTTCTAATGATGATGATGACCTAGAAAACCCCGAATGCCTTGAAAATTGCCTAAAGTCAATGTGAACTACAATGGGTATCCATTCATTCACTCAAATCAATTAATTAAAGTAATCAAACCCCATCAATTTAATCTACCAAGTTAAGGGCAAAATCAGGAAGAAAAAAAGGAGGTTTTAATCAAAGTAGATTAAACACACAACACATAACTATCAAAATCATCACATAAAACAAACTGAAAGGGGTAAAAGATAACTCACCGAAGAGATCGCAAACCGCAAAGGATTTCGCAACGGATCCACGCAATAACCCTTTGATAAAGGTGAAGAACTACCAGCCTTATAAGACCAAGCAGCTCCAATCAGAAACCCACCACTAAAGGTATCGGGAGGAAGACGAACAAGCTTGCAAGACACGGTGTTCTGCTGAGAACTACCATATAATATAAAAATGTCCATTTCAGAACCAATTGCTTTTGTATACAATTAATCATTGTCATTACTCCTGTAGCTAGAATGAGCTTTAAGCGTTTAATAACTTCCTCAAAAGTCAAGACCAAATTGGTTGTTCTACCAAATTCTCAAAAAGGTGTTCTTATCTGGATGTCTGCGGCAGAAGTGACACTTGAAGCCCAATCAGATAAATCAGACATTCTACCTCCACTTGTTCTATTCAACCATTAATCAATTCGCCAAGCTTTGCATTGCAAATCAACAAAGCCATCTGATCTGATGCTGGGCGAAGCAGAAGATCCAAAATGAGGTTGGCAGATCCAGTACGAAAACGACAAGTTCGTTCACTGAATGAACCGAGAACCGTCAATAGATGAAGATCATCCTTAATCAACGGATCAGATCGTTCGAGAGGGAAGAATCGACGGTCACGATTCGATCTCTCCGCCTCTGAAACGTTGATCTTCTTCTTCTTCTCGACTTCCCTTCCCTATCTTCAACGATGCAGGATCCCCTCACGCAGGGAAAGCAGCCACAATCTTAACCAAATCAGGCCGTTTCCCATCCTCCTGCATCCTCAAAACCAACCTGGGTGGATTCATCGCCTCCGGAACCACCACTGGAACAAACACCACCTAGTTCTATGCTTCAAATCCAGAACCTATCAGATCATCATCACCATCTCGACCTCTCCTTCTTCCCATCTTCATCGCCTCGCCACTGTCAGCCACCATCGAAATGTATGTGGAGCATGAAGCAGAAAAGAAGAAGGAAGGAGAAAATAAAAGGAAAAAAAAAAGTTTTGTTTCTCTTTTATATGGTGGGTGGCTATTCGCCCCCACCGAAGTGCACCCACCCTCTTTCACAAAATAAAAACCCTACTTATTAGTTTAATAAAAGCCCAAAACCAAGCCCAAATACAATTGACTAACAACCCATCAACATTAGGGTTTACAAAAGAAATTTTTTTTTATTTAATTAGGCGGGTATTACAATATATACAACTCAAAAGAATCTCGTCCCGAGATTCGGTAGAGAAAGGTAGATAGGAAATTAATTCTTAAATAAATAAATTACACGTCACATGGATAAACAAATAGCTCATACGTATGCCCATAACTTAATGAAGACAATCACACAAAAATATAAATATTTTCAGTAAGTAGAAAAATTACGGGGTGCTACAATATATACAACTCAAAAGAATCTCGTCCCGAGATTCGGTAGAGGAAAGAAAGTTAAGCAAATTTCAAAAAATGCAACTTGTCAAACGAAAGAAGATTTTAAAATAAAAATTTTCAATTGAATTTTAGTTGCATAAATTTTTTATTGTCATTGAAAAAGTACGGGTGTTACACTTTGAGTTCCTTTTTGCTCCCTTGGGCTCCTCATTTTACCCCTTTTCCTATTATTTCTAGGTCTCCCAGCAGGCCAATGAAGTGGAGGAGGCTTAACAATATGGTATGGCAATGATAACTAATATGCGGCATGCAGTACTAAATGTGAAGGGAAAACACAATGAAATTAAGTATTTTACCTGAGGTCAATAACTTGGAAGGTGAGTGTACATACAAGTCATATGTAGTTTTGTAGGCTTCAACTGAAAAGTATGCACTACAGTACCTACATGAAACACAGACAACTTGAAATAAATAACAAGCCAACAACTTGAAATAAATTAAATTAAATTACAAACAACTTGAAACAAATTAAACTTAATTTGGAAATTCATCCCTTGTTGGAATAACCGTAGCACATGCATGTTCACATGGCAGACCTGTGACTTGCCATTGACAGCAAAAGCATGTATAATTCTCAAGATCCACAGTCCAACTAACACCTCATCTGTTTATGGCAGAAAACAATCCTTTTCTGCAACCAGTGGTCATATACCTATGATACTTCTTTTTTAGTCTCCACAAAGTGTTTTCAACCCTAGGCACAACACCATCATTTTCCATGTTTTCTGCCTAGAGTTTCTTTGTATAGTGCATACTCATCACCATCCTTTGAAACCTTTCAGCCATTTTGACTATGGGCATCTCCCTCAACTCGCGCATCATCATGTTAAATGACTCTGAAAAATTGTTTGTAATGTGTTCACACTTTGATGTGGTATATCAAAGTATGACCTTCCCAATGATAAAATAAACTATGCTTCCAACCATTATTTTGCCTTGGGATTATCAATCTCAATTTGTTTCATCACTAATTCAAACTCTTCTACCCTTTAACCACTTGCAGTAGCCCCACTCAAACTCTCCATGTGAGGACCCTTATGGATATTTTTGAAATTTTTTTACATGTGTCTGAAATAGTACCTATGTTGACTACCCCAGAAAACTTCATCCACAGCCTCAATCAAACCCTTTTGCTTGTCTGAAGTGAATGTAGGCTTGCTTGGGTGTCTTCTTAGATATGGGGCCTATAATAGTTAGAAATGTGTTCCAACTATCATAGTTTTCACCCTTGCAAATGTAGATCGCAATAGGGAATAACACATTATTTGCATCCAATGAAATGGCAGACAACCTTCCTCCACCATATTCTCTTTTCAGAAAAATAACCATCTAGACCTACTATAGGTCTACAACCCTTCAAAACCTTTCAAACTTGCTTTAAAAGCTGTCATCAGCGGGATCCTTCAACCATTCGGTTATAATCCTTGGATTATGCTTCAAGATTTGTCTACAAAGTTCAAAGACCTTGGTGAAACTCTCCATGTTACCTCCATAGATTTTTCATTACATATGATTTTGGATTTGTAAGCAGACTTGTATATGATCTGTACCCCATGTTCATCCCAAAGGTATTTCTTGATGTCATTAGGCCTGACGTTTTTGTTAGTTCTAACAAAGTGTCTTACCACTTCAGCAACCAAAGGAAATTTAACCATTGAATTTTCCTCCCTTTCATCACCCTTGCATGTGTGTGGCCTGAAATGGCCTCAACATAGATGTTTGTTCCCTAGGTATTCTTCTCACATTTTGCACTAGTTATATAGTTAGAAATTTGGTCAATGAGCAATATTTTTCATTTTTGAGAAATATTTTTTTCATTTGAACTTATATCATTCATACAAGATATAATTAGGAACAATGTGAGATGAAATTTTATATGACATTTATTATATTGTTATAATGAAAGTTATATGTACATAAAGTAGGCATTATTGGTGTGTGAGCAATGTGAGATGCAATTTTTTTTGTTATTCTTCATTGGGAAACTATTTAGTACATGTTCAGCCCATCCCGAACCTGTTTGGTATGGGACGAGGTCAGGATGATGTCTATCCCGTCCTAATACCGAACAATTGGAACGGGATGGGGATGAGGTTTGTCTCGTTCCATCCCGTCCCGTGCCCACCCCTACTTTGCAATGACTTGTAAGAAAAGATGATTTTTTTTCTATTTTTTGCTCCTTTAAATTTTAATCTGCTCATTAGGTCATTGTTCAATGAGAAAATAACACATGATTTCTAATACTTACATTGAGATGTTGAGTTTTAATAAAAGAAATATTTATTTAT
Organism: Berberis vulgaris; assembly: GCA_963556465.1. NCBI lineage: Eukaryota > Viridiplantae > Streptophyta > Magnoliopsida > Ranunculales > Berberidaceae > Berberis > Berberis vulgaris. The sequence goes on from OY747133.1 coordinate 16,034,998, forward strand.
ATATATATATACACACACTATACCACTAAAGCATAAACAAATAATATCTCTCTCCTACATGACTTTCTCCCTACAAGGGAAAATGATATGTAAGAAATTATAGCCACATCATCCCTTCTCACTTATTTTCTACCAAAAATACATCCACGATATCTCCTCACGAACCCATTTCAAAGATTGAATTAATAAAATATCACAAGAAACGAAGTAAGAACTGGCTTACAATATCGCGGATTTTATAGTTTTTTTTCCTTACACAGTTAGAACTTGGGAAAACCTCTTCAATCTTAAGGCATCTATTTTCTATGTTTTTTTCCTGTCCTCTTTGTTTATGTGTTTGTTCTCAAGGAATTTCTTTAAGCAACTATACGAGCATAAATGGTTGAAAATGGTTTTTATCCGTCGAGAATTTTTTTTGTAAATAAATTAACTATTGTCATGAACACGTGATATATCGATAATGTAACCCTCATTTAACAAGAATGAAGGCAAATATGAAGACATTGATGATATTTAGGCCCGACATTTCTACCATTTTTATTCTAGAACTCCAAAATCTTATACACTGAGTCTACTCACGTGTTAAAATCAAATCATAGACCTTATTAGATTGTGTCTGTAATGATTATTATTTGCTAATCCCTTTTAAACCATTGATTTAGTTGGTTTTGTTAGTTGGTTGTATAATTTATTTAGGAAGAAGAAAATTGAAGTCGTGGTACAAGAAGAAAATGAAGAACTTAAGATCGTGAAAGTTATGAAGAGAGGGGGTAAGGTATAAATTAATTATGATGGTGGAGAAAAATTGGGGTCATATGTGCGGTTCTGATACCGGTAGCCAAAGTTATGGTTAAAATACTGAAACACACCCAAAATTGCCCCAATTAGGCAAAGATCACGATTATCTGCCATCTTTGCGCTGATCTGCCAACTCAAGGTATCTCAGTGCCAAAAACGTGTTATCTGACAACTCAGCATCATCTGACTCGGATCCTCCTGTATCAGAATCAATCTCGATCGAGCATATAAGTTGGCCGAAAGTCAGGGACGCTACCCCATTTTTATTGAGAGACAGATTTGCGCGACTTTAGTAAAATGACCATAACTTGCTCATTACAAAACATTTTCAAGTGATTCAAATTATGTTTATTAGATAACTCAAAGTACTACAATTTTTGTCTTTTGATGAGCTTGAGAATCGGTCTCAATTGAGGGTATAAATTGGTCAAAAATTACCCTATTTTTATGTCACAGTTTTTTGGGTGGTGTGGGTTAGTAGGAAAAAAAAGTACATGGTGGTGTGAGACTGTATATATGGTGGTGTGGAGTAGTCACCTTCAAAAGAAAAGGGTGAAAGAGGAAAAAGCAAGAGAAAACCCTTTCTCTAACCTTGGATCTTAAGGATGAGGTGAGTGAGACTCTATTGACGGTCATATTTATGATTTTTATTTCTATATGAACTGTAGTTTAAGATTTAAAAGGATTTTTCTTCGGATGCATTTTTGTCGAATATTTTTATGTTGGTTTTAGAAGATTTCTTTGGTAAAGTTATGTGATGTTTATCAGATCAATTATCGAAATTAATGCATGTTTTGTGCTACTACCGTTGTTTTAATTTGTAGAGAAGTTTTAGAATCACAAGAGATGAGTTGGTTATGAATCAAGCTTCAGTTTTGGGCAGAAAAATCATATTACCATATTAAGATGGGTAGGCTTAAGGCGAGATTACTGTTGGGAGTGTTAACTTTTGGGAAATATCGATTGTACCATTGTATAGAGGACGGTTAGTGCTTTCCAACGATATATCGAACGCATAATTTGGTAGAAAATCGTAGTTTCTACATTGTGATGAAGTTGGTATGTGCTTAAACTTGCTGTGAAATTATGTTCAGTTGATGTTATGAGGTCTAACAATTGTCCGTAGCTCATTATTGGCATTGCTTTCACCTTTGGAATCCTCAGCTTGAGATCTATCAAATGAGAATATAACTTTGTGTATTTAGAAAACAAATATTAAACTTAGATCTATAATAAAATTACCTAGTATTATATCTATGCAAGAAATTCTATTCAACACTCACTTTAGCTTGGTTTGATATTGCAATGGTGCTTCATCTATTTTTCCCATGATTCATGGTTGTAATACGTGTTGTAAAATTAACCATGCACGTGGTGCTTCGTTCTAAGAAAAAAAATGTGATAAAGAAAAATGAACGGAAAAGTGAATTGACTAGAAAAAATAGAAGAAAATGTAAAGATATTGTCCAATGAAATTTACATGATTTTAGTACACAGGCTTGGTCGTACACTTGTATTCTATCCCAAATGAGTCTCGATTTACATATAATGATTACAACATATTTTTAATGGATAGAACTTCGGTTGTGATGACTTGATCCTCGAAGTGGTATCCCACTTGGGAAATGCTCGTTGTGAATGACTTTAAAGGCAAATGAGACACACTTGGTTAAGGTGTGTTCGACACAGGGGATAGTGCGATTGCGGAAGAGAAGCACAAAATTAGGGGAATGGTGAAAACATTGATTTCACCATAATTCTCAACCTATATTAAAACCAGAATTAATGATCTGTTATAGCGTTTTATAAAAAAATCGAATTATGAACATTTTTTGTGAAATGCACTTTTTTTCAAATTCTGCATGATTTGGTTAGAAACTGTAAATTTCGATGACCCTGTTGGTTTTTATGAAACTACATCGATTGCCTCTGTTGTAATGAAAGTTGAATTTTTCCGCGTATACTGAGAATGTGTTAAAGTAGTTTCAGTGTCATGTACAAAACATAATTTTGAACAACTTTTGTTAAAGTGGTTTTTCTATGATCTGACTTAGTTTTCCAGAAAATGTAAATTTTCACAGAGTTATTCGTTTTAAAATTTTCAGTTTGAAATTAGGGTTGAACAAATAACCGAACAAACCGACCAAACCGACAAATTCGATTCGGTGTTTTTACGGTTTCGGTTCAGTTTATGAAACTGCAAAACTGATAACTTCAATTCGATTTTTGGTTTTCAAGTCAATAAAACCGAACATAACCGAACCGACTAAAAAGGCAAAAGGAATATTAATCACACATTCATGTATTTCACTTTATTCAAGGAATACTAAAGTAAGGCCTACTTTATTTTAGACAAAAAGTAAACTGGGTCATTATCACATGATGTAGCATTTGGGACTTAGTGTTCCTACTACTTCACATTTTTCACTTTGCCAGAGAGAGAGGAGAAACCCAAACTAAGAAGAAGAAGATTAAGATGCGTCTACTAGAATTAACAAGGGCATCTCACGAGGAAGTGGAACGCCTCGAGCAACTAATCGTCAAGGATTTCTAGCACGTATTAACTTCCAATCATGAATGTCTCTTTCAGAACCTCGATTGAATCCATCACCTCCATCACTCACAAACTTGTAAGTGTTCTAAATCCGCCACCACTTTCTACCTTTTTCTCTCCACCTTTGTCTCATTACCACTAACTTGCCTTTTCCATCGCTTTTTATCCTCATTCTTGCCACCACAAATTTGTTCCACCATCATCGTTCCAACTCATATATATCTTCTCATCTCCATTCCAACTTCGATCCAATCCTGTCACACCACCTCGCCTTTGCCCTCCATTTCTCTTCCCTTCTACCACCACAGATTTGTTAACAAATATATTGTAAACCGACAAAACCAACAAACCGATCCGAAATCAAATCACTCGGGTCGGCTCAGTTTTGAAAATTTGTAACCAAAATTCTTCGGTTTTCTATGTGGTTTCTTCAAAAAAATTGAACATTTGTTTGGTTTTCAACCCTATCTGAAATCTTAGATTTGTTTGGGCGTGAGTCAAACTAATTTTCTATAGGATTGATTCATCCTTGAAAGTTCGCATTCGTTGATGTGCTTAGATTCCTAATTACTTTGTCGTGACACATGTAACAATTGTCTTGAGGAAAGAAACTAAATGCTCATTTGATCATCGAATAAGTATTACATGTCTTTCTTAAGGCAAAATGTTTATTTGTTGGTATTTTGATAATTGTGTTTTGTGGACTATGATATGTATTTTTGTTGAATGTAAGTTGCTTACACCAGTATTAAAAGTATCGATCTCAAATTGAATTATTTTGTTTACAAATTGGAAGCGTTCATAATATGCGCAGCTCGAAAAACTCACCAGGGTTAGTTTGGAGCTTGGAAGCGAGCGATTCTAACTTCGTAGCGAGATGTGACCTTGACACTTTTGTGAGATTGTTAGTTTTGTTTATTGCATATGTAATAAGACGTAGGACATAGTTACTTCTTTTCATATTTGAAGTCAAAGACATTGAATTGAATCATTAGTTTTCTTTTTTTGCTTCACCAAAAGTCATTTTTCTTGCTTTGATTTTTGTTTATTTCAACACAAGTTTCAAATTCTACAACCTTTGATGAAGCATATTTTGATGAAAGATATCAACAAAAAGGATAGATTTTCCTTGTAAAATCTTACAAAATCATCTAACAATATCACTGCACCTATCCCTTTGATTGAAAACAATTTAGGAAAAATATGAGTAAGCTCAAACAAAAAAGATGAGGTAGTGGTGGTTAGGTCAAGCTCAAACGTCGAACATTTTCATTTCAAACATTAATCATGTTTTGAACATATCAAAATCTTGCATATAATTAATACAGGATGGAGCTTAATATGTAACTTAGAAAAGTTTGATGTAATTTATTGTTGAAGTGAATGAGAATGAAATGAATGGTATTTAGACCATGATTTCAAAGAGAATGTTTAAGTTTGTAGTGATAGATTTGTGGAATTGTCTCCATATATACTTCATTTTGGTTGGGAATGTGATTCTATAATATTAATTTGGTTTTAATTCGAATTTCACAAAATATAAATAGATATTTTCCTCCAACTTTGCCACCCTAAGAAAACATCTTTTCTACAATTTTGTAAAATAAGATTATCATGTTATCAGGTACTCTATTCTGTCTCGCTCCTTCTCACTCTTGGAAAAGTGATTTTATTGCAGAGTTTTTAGAATTTTTTTTTTTTTTTTTGAAAACACGACCTTATTGCACCCTCCCACTGCAGAAGGGAATATCTTTGATCTTTTGAGCATTTTTTTCCCTTGCGTCGTTATCCAATAAAATAATGATATATGACATAACTACCAAGAGGTTATTGTGCTTTTCGACTTGAATTTTTGTTTTTATTTACAATCACCCAAACTCCGTGTCAGGAATACTCTTTACTCAATTTAATTTTCGTGCATGGCAATAATGTGTCAATCCATCTAACTTAGATCATCATACTAGCTTCCATATATATTGCAAAGTCAATTTATTTTCTTGGAAGCCATTAGGGGTTTGAGGGATCTCGAAACCTTTATATTAATAAAAAATGATGAATCTAATACAATCGCTCATTTATTCGCTCATTACAATGCGAAGTGATCAGATCATCATACTTGCTTCCATGATGGTAAGTCACGTGTGTAAGAAATATGCATTCAACAATAACCAATGGCACTGAGTTCCAAATTACAATACAACATAAAACACATGTAACACACATGAGCACCCGTTTACTTATGATAAGGTGTAGAAGTACATGATTTTTATTAGAAAAAACAACACATTTTATTGTAAACTTATTTAGTATTATATGTTTAGAGACATATTCTATCATCTAACTGAAGGTTTAGGCACAAATAAAAGGCAGAACGACCATCATGAACGCCTCGTAGCTGAAAGTTGCACATCCGCTGCCTGAGGCGTTTCTTTCCTTAAATTTTTCAGTGAGTCCCTACAAAAAAAAGTACATAAAAATTAATTAAATTAAAAAAAGTACATACAAGTCATAAATATGTAGTTTTGTAGGCTTCAACTGAAAAGTATGGACTACAGTACCTACATGAAACACAGACAACTTGAAATAAATAACAAGCCAACAACTTGAAATAAATTAAATTAAATTACAAACAACTTGAAACAAATTAAACTTAATTTGAAAATTCATCCCTTGTTGGAATAACCACAGCACATGCATGTTCACATGGCAGACTTGTGACTTGCCATTGACAGCAAAAGCATGTAAAATTCTCAAGATCCACCGTCCAACTAACGCCTCATCTATTTATGGCAGAAAACAATCCTTTTCTACAACCAGTGGTCATATACCTATGATACTTCTTTTTTAGTCTCAACAAAGTGTTTTCAACCCTAGGCACAACACCATCATTTTCCATGTTTTTTGCATCAAGTTTCTTTGTATAGTGCATACTCATCACCATCCTTTGAAACCTCTCAGCCATTTTGACTATGGGCATCTCCCTCAACTCGAGCATCATCATGTTAAATGACTCGGAAAAATTGTTTGTAATGTGTTCACAGTTTGATGTAGTATATCAAAGTATGACCTTCCCAATGATAAAAAAAAATATGCTTCCAACCATTATTTTGCCTTGGGATTATCAATCTCAGTTTGTTTCATCACTAATTCAAACTCTTCTACCCTGTAACCACTTGCAGTAACCCCACTCAAACTCTCCATGTGAGGACCCTTATGGATATTTTGGCAATTTTTTTACATGTGTCTGAAATAGTACCTATGTTGACTACCCCAGAAAACTTCATACACGGCCTCAATCAAACCCTTTTGCTTGTCTGAAGTGAATGTAGGCTTGCTTGGGTGTCTTCTTAGATATGGGGCCTATAATACTTAGAAATGTGTTTTAACTATCATAGTTTTCACCCCTGCAAATGTAGATCGCAATAGGGAATTACACATTATTTGCATCCAATGAAATGGCAGACAACATTCCTCCACCATATTCTCTTTTCAAAAAATAACCATCTAGATCTACTATCGGTCTACAACCCTTTAAAACTTTTCAAACTTGCTTTAAAAGCTACACACAACTCCACAAAGTTGTCATCAGCAGGATCCTTCAACCATTCAGGTATAATCCTTGGATTGTCCTTCAAGATTTGTCTACAAAGTTCAAAGACCTTGGTGAAAATGTCATTAGGCCTGAAGGTTTTGTTAGTTCTAACAAAGGTTCTTACCACTTCAGCAAACAAAGGAGATTTAACCATTGAATTTTCCTCCCTTTCATCACCCTTGCATGTGTGTGGCCTGAAATGACCTCAACATAGATGTTTGTTCCCTAGGTATTCTTCTCACATTTTGCACTAGTTATGTAGTTAGAAATTTGGTCAATGAGCAATATTTTTCATTTTTGAGAAATATTTTTTTCATTTGAACTTATATCATTCATACAAGATATATTTAGGAGCAATGTGAGATGAAATTTTATATGACATTTATTATATTGTTATAATGAAAGTTATATGTACATAAAGTAGGCATTATTGGTGTGTGAATAATGTGAGATGCAATTTTTTTTGTTATTCTTCATTGGAAAACTATTTAGTACATGTTCAGCCAATGTTGAACCCGTTTGGTATGGGATGAGGTCAGGATGATGTTTATCCCGTCCTAATCCCGAACAATTGGAACTGGATGGGGATGAGGTTCGTCTCGTTCCATCCCGTCCCGTGCCCAAACCCTACTTTGCAATGACTTGTAAGAAAAGATGAATTTTTCTTTTTTTTTTTTGCTCCTTTAGATTTTAATTTGCTCATTAGGTCATTGTTCAATGAGAAAATAACACATGGTTTCTAATACTTACATTGAGATGTTGTGTTTTTAATAAAAGAAAAATATATATCTATACTATACCACTAAAGCAAAAACAAATAATATCTCTCTCCTGCATGACTTTCTCCCTACAAGGGAAAATGACATGTAAGAAGCTATAGCCACATCATCCCTACTCACTTATTTTCTACCAAAAATACCTCCACGATATCTCCTCATGAACCCATTTCAAAGATTGAATTAATAAAATATCACAAGAGACGAAGTAAGAACTGGCTTACAATATCGCGGATATTATAGTTTTTTTTCCTTACACAGTTAGAACTTGGGAAAACCTCTTCAATCTTAAGGCATCTATTTTCTATGTTTTTTTCCTATCCTCTTTGTTTATGTGTTTTTTCTCAAGGAATTTCTTTAAGCAACTATACGAGCATAAATGGTTGAAAATGGTTTTTATCTGTTGAGAATTGTTTTTGTAACTAAATTAAATATTGTCATGAACACATGATATATCGATAATGTAACTCTAATTTAACAACAATGAAGGCAAATATGAAGACATTGATGATATTTAGGCCCGACATTTTTACCATTTTTATTCTAGAACTCCAAAATCTTCTACACTGAGTCTACCATTTTAAAATCAGATCATAGACCTTATTAGATTGTGTCTGTAATGATTATTATTTGCGAATACCTTTTAAACCATTGATTTAGTTGGTTTTGTTAGTTGGTTGTATAATTTATTTAGGAAGAAGAAAATGAAAGTCGTGGTACAAGAAGAAAATAAAGAACTTAAGATCGTGAAAGTTATGAAGAGAAGGGGTAAGGCAAAAATTAATTATGATGGTGGAGAAAAATTAGGGAAGTGAAAAAGAATTTCAAATTTAAATAAATTTCCATTTATTTTAAAGGGTGGTTCTTGTAAATTCATTCATTTCAATTTATACATTAGTCCCAAAAGACTGTAATACCTACCTAAATAAATGAATATTAAAACTATCAATTTATCATTTTGTGACATGTTATAATTATCAGGACTTGTTTTGTCTATACCTTGCTAAAGATAATAAAAAGTATGTATGTGTGATGAGATTAGGCAACAAAGAGAAGTTGAGCCCTCAGTACATTGTGTCATTTGAGATTGTTGGATGTATTGGTCATTTAGCTTATAAACTTGTTTTGCCTCCTAGCTTGTAAATTATTCACAATGTCTTTCATGTTTCCATGTTGAGGAAATGCATGAAAGACCTTACTTAGATTGTTGGGCCTCTGATAATACTTTATCGCTATGTGAAACAATTACTACAAAAGAAAGTAAATCTGATAAAAAAACTTAAGGGGAGGGTGGAGAATGAAAACTATGTTATGTGGGAGCTAGAGGACAAGTTAAAATAGATGCACTAAGAATATTTGCCTAGCTCTCCTCTTATTGAATCTCCAGACAAGATTCTTGCGTGGTGTGTATATTGTTATATCCACCTAAATAAATGAATATTGATACTAAATGTTTATTATTTTGTGACATATTATAACTTTCTATATTATTTAAAGGACTTGTTTTGGTTGTACTTGCTAGGGTGAATTAGTAAAAAGAGTTTGATCTAAAGTAAAATAGCTAGCCAAATTCTCTTATACATGAAAATCGAGAAAAACACCAAAAAGTTTTCCTCAACAACCTACCTAAAAGAAAAGGCAGCGACTACTCCACGCCACTTAAAGTATTGTCCCACACCACCTACTTTATTTTTCACACCACCAATAAAAACTCAAAATTTAAATATTTCCCTCTCCTCCTCTATCTTCATTTTCTTTTCTTCCCTTTTTTTCTTTTTCCTTCTTTTCCTCCCTCCATCTCTTCTCCATCAGACAGCACATCATCCCGCCATCATCACCACCACCACTTCTCTCCCTTCTGACACCGCCACCTTTCTCCATCAAGCACCACCACCACCTCGCCACCTATCTCACCCTCTTTGTATCAGAAAATAAGGTACTATCCCTGACTTTGGTTCAATTTATATGCTCGACTGAGACCGATTCTCAAGCTCATCAAAACATGAAATTTGTAGTACTCTGAGTTATATAATAAACACAATTTGTGTTTGGGCGAAGTTTCGCCCAATCCTCGCATTGCCCAATGCGAATGGGTGAAAACAAACTTTTTTTTGGACAGATTTGCGTGCCTTTAGTAAAATGGTCATAACTTTGTCATTTCAAAACAATTTCAAGTGATTCAAATTGTGTTTATTAGATAAATCAGAGTACTACAATTTCTGTACTTGATGAGCTTGAGAATCAATCTCGATTGAGCATATAAGTGGGCCGAAAGTCAGGGACACTACCCCATTTTTATTGAGAGACAGATTTGCGCGACTTTAGTAAAATGACCATAACTTGTTCATTTCAAAACATTTTTAAGTGATTAAAATTATGTTTATTAGATAACTCAAAGTACTACAACTTTCTAGTTTTGATGATCTTGAGAATTGGTCTCAATTGAGGGTTTAAATTGGTCAAAGGTTACCCAATTTTTATGTTACAGTTTTTTGGGTGGTGTGGGTTAGTAGGAAAAAAAGTACATGGTGGTGTGAGATAGTATATATGGTGGTGTGGAGTAGTCACTTCAAAAAAAAAGGGTGAAAGAGGAAAAAGGAAGAGAAAACCCTTTCTCTAACCTTGGATCTTAAGGATGAGGTGAGTGAGACTCTATTGACGGTCATATTTATGATTTTTATTTCTATATGAACTGAGTTTAAGATTTAAAAGGATTTTTCTTCGGATGCATGTTTTGTCGAATATTTTTATGTTGGTTTTAGAAGATTTCTTTGGTAAAGTTAAGTGATGTTTATCAGATCAATTACCGAAATTAATGCATGTTTTGTGCTACTACCATTGTTTTAATTTGTAGAGAAGTTTTAGAATCACGAGAGATGAGTTGGTTATGAATCAAGCTTCAGTTTTGGGCTGAAAAATTAGATTACCATATTAAGATGGGTAGGCTTAAGGCGAGATTACTGTTAGGAGTGTTAACTTTTGGGAAACATCGATTGTACCATTGTATAGAGGACGGTTAGTGCTTTCGAACGGTATATCGAACGCATGATTTGGTAGAAAATCGTAGTTTCTACATTGTGATGAAGTTGGTATGTGCTTAAACTTGCTGTGAAATTATGTTCTGTTGATGTTATGAGATCTAACAATTGTCCGTAGCTCATTATTGACATTGCTTTCACCGTTGGAATCCTCGGCTTGAGAGCTATCAAATGAGAGTATAACTTTGTGAATTTGGAAAACAAATATATATTAAACTTAGATCTATAATAAAAACAACCTAGTATTATATCTATGCAAGAAGTTCTATTCAACACCAACGCAACTATTGAAATCTCAGCGATTATGAAGTCTAGGTAAGAGGTTCTTGGTGTGCAATAATTGTGGTAGCTTCCAGTGATTACAAGATTATTTGAAATCAGTAAAAGAAACTTCGACACCAACTGCAACTACACGTGTGAGTAGTATTGAAAACCAAACCGATGGTTCGATATTTCACCTAAACCATGACCCGAACAGACTCTGGTCTATTTTAAAAAATTTCAAACCGAACCGACCATTAACAAAACCAAACCGATTCTAATTTATGCAAACCGTAACCGAACCGACTAAAATCGAAATAAAATCAAACAGACCAACTATTTTAAATATATTATATTTTTTATATAAAATATATTATTTATTATATATATTAGGTCGGTTCGGTTTGGTCAGTTAAAATCACATAGAAACCGAACCAACCACTTCGGTTTTGAATTTTTTAAAACCGAAATCGATCCGAACCAAATTTTAACTGAACCAATCGGTTCGGTTTAATCAGTTTGGTCGGCTTTTTGTTCAACCCTACGTGTGAGACTACCCACACAAAGTACGAATGTGACACCACCTAAAATAAAGGTCAAAGTTGAAATGGAAATAAAAATGGAATTGAACGACTTTTGTGATGAGTTCAATAGTAAGCTTGGGTAGTGGGGATTGGAGCCTATCTGCAATGAATGTAATAGTAGTGGGGATTGGAGTTTATCTATGTAATGAAGTTTCATTTCTATGTAATAATAAACCATGTTATATGAAAGTTTAATGAAGTTTATCTACAGATGTTTCTTGATCGAATTGTCAGATCTATATAAACATTTACAAATGTAATGCAACACTAAAAAATGCAAGTGTTTCTTGGAAAGAAACTTTTAATGCAATGCAATGGATGACAACTTATTGGTAACTGATTTGGGCCCTGCAATGCAACAAACAACATAATGCAACCATTGAACTTGTAATGCAACAAACATTGCAACTTGTAATGCAACCTGCAATGCAACAAACAACCATTGAACGTATAATGTAACAAACAATGCAAACTGAACCTGTAATGCAACAAACAAACAATGCAATGCAACAAACAATGCAATGCAATGCAACAAACAATGCAATGCAACCTGTAATGCAATGCAACAGACAAACAATCATTGAACCTGTAATGTAATGCAACATGTAAAATGCAATGCAACATGTAAAATGCAATGCAACACACAAACAACCATTGAACCTATAAAGCAATCCAACCTGAAATATGCAATGCAACACACAAACAACCATTGAACCTATAAAGCAATCCAACCTGAAATATGCAATGCAACACACAAACAACCATTGAACCTGTAATGCAATGCAACCTGTAATATGCAATGTCGGGCAATGCAATACGTACTAAACAACATCACATGCTGAACAATAAAAATATTGACATAGTGAACAACACTTACTGCAATGCAATGCGAATTAACATATACTGACAAACTGAACAACACACACTGATTCGGTTTGTCTTACATTTGTCAACATTGAACCATTGTTTTTCTTACATTGTAACATATACATGGAACCTACCCCAAAACTGGCATGCCATGGTATGTACCATTTGTACCAAAAAATTGAAACCTATACCGAAAACGTTGTTTGTAACTTTTTCTAACATATACATGGCATCTACCCAAAAACTGAAATGTCATGGTTACAAACATCAACTATATGTACAAACTATACCAAAAAGGTGGGAAAAGTCACCAACTTTTACCTATTTCCCTGGTACTAACAAAAATTCTGACTCATATAAAGATTTTTTCTCCACTAGCAGATAGGGCACATGACATTGCATTGATACCATCTTCCATCATCTTAGTCTTTTTTGGACCACCACCACCAAGAGTATTGCCCAGTCCTACAACAGCTGGCATCCTGTCAACATTAGTAGCAGCTACGCCTTTGCAAGTAGTCTTGTTGTGCCCATATTGTTTGCATTTATTGCATCTCTTTGAGTTCCTTTTGGCTCCCTTGGGCCCCTCGTCTTTACCCCTTTTCCTATTCTTTCTAGGTCTCCCAGTAGGCCAATGAATGGAGGAGGCTGAACAACATGGTGTGGCAATGATAACAAATATGCGGCATGCAGTACTAAATGTGAAGGAAAACACAATGAAATTAAGTATTTTACCTGAGGCCAATAACTTGGATGGTGGGTGTACATACAAGTCATATATATATAGTTTTGTAGGCTTCAACTGAAAAGTATGGACTACAGTACCTACATGAAACACAGCCAACTTGAAATAAATTAAATTAAATTAAATTACAAACAACTTGAAACAAATTACACTTAATTTGGAAATTCATCCCTATTCGGAATAACCACAGCACATGCATGTTCACATGGCAGACTTGTGACTTGCCATTGACAGCAAAAGCATGTATAATTCTCAAGATCCACAGTCCAACTAACACCTCATCTATTTATGGCAGAAAACAATCATTTTCTACAACCAGTGGTCATATACCTATGATACTTCTTTTTTCGTCTCAACAAAGTGTTTTCAACCCTAGGCACAACACCATCATTTTCCATGTTTTCTGCCTCAAGTTTCTTTGTATAGTGCATACTCATCACCATCCTTTGAAACCTCTCAGCCATTTTGACTATGGGCATCTCCCTCAACTCAAGCATCGTCATGTTAAATGACTTGGAAAAATTGTTTGTAATGTGTTCACACTTTGATGTAGTATATCAAAGTATGACCTTACCAATGATAAAAAAAAAACTATGCTTCCAACCATTATTTTTCCTTGGGATTATCAATCTCAATTTGTTTCATCACTAATTCAAACTCTTCTACCCTGTAACCACTTGCAGTAGCCCCACTCAAAATCTCCATGTGAGGACCCTTATGGATATTTTTGAATTTTTTTTACATGTGTCTCAAATAGTACCTATGTTGACTACCCCAGAAAACTTCATACACAGCCTCAATCAAATCCTTTTGCTTGTCTAAAGTGAATGTAGGCTTGCTTGGGTGTTTTCTGAGATATGGGTTCTATAATAAATAGAAATGTGTTCCAACTATCATAGTTTTCACCCCTGCAAATGTAGATCGCAATAGGGAATAACACATTATTTGCATCTAATGAAATGGCAGACATCATTCCTCCACCATATTCTCTTTTCAGAAAATAACCATCTAGACCTACTATAGGTCTACAACCCTTCAAAACCTTTCAAACTTGCTTTAAAAGCTACACACAACCCCACAAAGCTGTCATCAGCAGGATCCTTCAACCATTCAGCTATAATCCTTGGATTGTCCTTCAAGATTTGTCTACAAGGTTCAGAGACCTTGGTGAAACTGTCCATGTTACCTCTATAGATTTTTCATTACATATGATTTTTCATTACATATGATCTGTACCCCATGTTCATCCCAAATGTATTTCTTGATGTCATTAGGCCTGAAGTTTTTGTTAGTTCAAACAAAGGGTTCTACTACTTCAGCAACCAAAGGAGATTTAACCATTGAATTCCCCCCCCCCCCCCCCCCCTCCCTCCCCCTTTCATCACCCTTGCGTGTGTGGCCTGAAATGACCTCAACATTGATGTTTGTTCCCTAGGTATTCTTCTCACATAAACCCTCTAATTTTGCACTAGTTATGTAGTGAGAAATTTGGTCAATGAGCAATATTTTTCATTTTTGAGCAATATTTTTTTCATTTGAACTTATATCATTCATACAAGATATAATTAGGAGCAATGTGAGATGAAATTTTATATGACATTTATTATAATGTTATAATGAAAGCTATATGTACATAAAGTAGGCATTATTGGTGTGTGAGCAATGTGAGATGCAATTTTTTTCGTTATTCTTCATTGGAAAACTATTTAGTACATGTTCCTCCCATCCCGAACCCGTTTGGTATGGGACGAGGTCAGGATGATGTCTATTCAACACTTACTTTAGCTTGGTTTGATATTGCAATGGTGCTTCATCTATTTTTTCCATGATACATGGTTGTAATACGTGTTGTACACTTAACCATGCTTAAACTTGCTGTGAAATTATGTGCTTAAACTTGCTGTGAAATTATGTTCAGTTGATGTTATGAGGTCTAACAATTGTTCGTAGCTCATTATTGACATTGCTTTCACCTTTGGAATCCTCGGCTTGAGATCTATCAAATGAGAATATAATTTTGTGTATTTGGAAAACAAATATTAAACTTAGATCTATAATAAAATCACCTAGTATTATATCTATGCAAGAAATTCTATTCAATACTCACTTTAGCTTGGTTTGATATTGCAATGGCGCTTCATTTATTTTTTCCATGATTCATGGTTGTAATACGTGTTGTACACTTAACCATGCACGTGGTGCTTAGTTCTAAGGTTAGTAATGCTTCTTTATATAACTCCGAAGAAAAAAAATGTGATAAATAAAAATGAATGGAGAAGTGAATTGACTAGAAAAAATAGAAGAAAATGTAAAGATATTGTCCAATGAAATTTACATGATTTTAGTACACCGGCTTGGTCGTACACTTGTATTCTATCCCAAATGAGTCCCGATGTACGTATAATGATTACAACATATTTTTCATGGATAGAACTTCGGTTGTGATGACTTGATCGTCGAAGTGGTACCCCACTTGGGACATGCTTTTTTTGAATTACTTTAAAGGCAAATGAGACACACTTGGGTAAGGTGTGTTCGACACAGGGGATAGTGCGATTGCGGAAGAGAAGCAAAAAATTAGGGAAATGATGAAAACATTGATTTCACCATAATTCTCAACCTGTATTAAAACCATAATTAACGATCTGTGATTGGGTTTTATAAAAAATTGAATTATGAACATTTTTTGTGAAATGCACTTTTTTTTCAAATTCTGCATGGTTTGGTTAGAAACTGTAAATTTCGATGACCCTGTTGGTTTTTTATGAAACTACATCGATTGCCCCTGTTGTAATGAAAGTTGAATTTTTTCGCGTATACTGAGAATGTGTTAAAGTTGTTTCAGTGTCATGTAAAAAACATAATTTTGAACAACTTTTGTTAAATAGGTTTTTCTATTATCTGACTTAGTTTTCCAGAAAATGTAAATTTTCACAGAGTTATTCGTTTTAAAATTTTCAGTTTGAAATTAGGGTGTTGAACAAATAACCGACCAAACCGACAAATTCGATTCGGTGTTTCTACGGTTTTGATTCAGTTTATGAAGCTGCAAAACTGATAACTTCGATTCAATTTTTGGTTTTCAAGTAAATAAAACCAAACATAACCTAACCGACTAAAAAGGCAAAAGGAATATTAATCACACATTCATGTATTTCACTTTATTCAAGGAATACTAAAGTAAGGCCTACTTTATTTTAGACAAAAAGTAAACTGGGTCATTATCACATGATGTAGCATTTGGGACTTAGTGTTCCTACTACTTCACATTTTTCACTTTGCCAGAGAGAGAGGAGAAACCCAAACCAAGAAGAAGAAGATTAAGATGCGTCTACTGGAATTAACAAGG
Source organism: Berberis vulgaris (assembly GCA_963556465.1). Classification (NCBI taxonomy): domain Eukaryota; kingdom Viridiplantae; phylum Streptophyta; class Magnoliopsida; order Ranunculales; family Berberidaceae; genus Berberis; species Berberis vulgaris. The sequence continues at coordinate 16,051,562 of OY747133.1, forward strand.
GCATCTCACGAGGTAGTGGAACGCCTCGAGCAACTAATCGTCAAGGATTTCTAGCACGTACCAACTTCCAATCATGAATGTCTCTTTCAGAACTTTGATCGAATCCATCACCTCCATCACTCACAAACTTGTAAGCATTCTAAATCCGCCACCACTTTCTACCTTTTTCTCTCCACCTTTTCCTCATTGCCACTACCTTGCCTTTGCCATCGCTTTTTATCCTCATTCCTGCCACCACAAATTTGTTCCACCATCATCGTTCCGACTCATATATATCTTCTCATCTCCATTCCTACTTCGATCCAATCCTGTCACACCACCTCGCCTTTTCCCTCCCTTCGATCCAATCCTGTGACTTTGACACTTTTGTTAGATTGTTAGTTTTGTTTTTGCATATGTAATAAGACGTAGGACACAGTTGCTTCTTTTCGTATTTGAAGTCAAAGACTTTGAATTGAATCATTAGTTTTCTTTTTTTGCTTTGATTTTCGTTTATTTCAACACAAGTTTCATATTCTTCAACCCTTGATGAAGCATATTTTGATGAAAGATATCAACAAAAAGGATAGATTTTCCATGTAAAATCTTACAAAATCATCTAACAATATCACTGGACCTATCCCTTTGATTGAAAACAATTTAGGAAAAATATGAGTAAGCTCAAACAAAAAAGAGGAGGTAGTGGTGGTGAGGTCAAGCTCAAACGTCGAACATTTTCATTTCAAACATCAATCATGTTTTGAATGTATCAAAATCTTGCATATAATTAATATAGGATGGAGCTTAATATGTAACTTAGAAAAGTTTGATGTAATTTATTGTTGAAGTGAATGAGAATGAAATGAATGGTATTTAGACCATGATTTCAAAGAGAATGTTTAAGTTTGTAGTGATAGATTTGTGGAATTGTCTCCATATATACTTCATTTTGGTTGGGAATGTGATTCTATAATATTAATTTGGTTTTAATTCAAATTTCACAAAATATAAATAGATATTTTCCTCCAACTTTGCCACCCTAAGAAAACATCTTTTCTACAATTTTGTAAAATAAGATTATCATGTTATCAGGTACTCTATTCCGTCTCGCTCCTTTCTAACTCTTGGAAAAGTGATTTTATTGCAGAATTATTATTTTTTTTGAAAACACGACCTTATTGTACCCTCCCACTGCAGATGGGAATATCTTCGATCTTTTGAGCATTTTTTTTCCCTTGCGTCGTTATCCAATAAAATAATGATATATGACATAACTACCAAGAGGTTATTGTGCTTTTCGACTTGAATTTTTGTTTTTATTTACAATCACCCAAACTCCGTGTCAGGAATACTCTTTACTCAATTTAATTTTCGTGCATGGCAGTAATGTGTCAATCCATCTAACTTAGATCATCATACTAGCTTCCATATATATTGCAAAGTCAATTTATTTTCTTGGAAGCCATTAGGGGTTTGAGGGATCTCGAAACCTTTATATTAATAAAAAATGATGAATCTAATACAATCGCTCATTACAATGCGAAGTGATCAGATCATCATACTTGCTTCCATGATGGTAAGTCACGTGTGTAAGAAATATGCATTCAACAATAACCAGTGGCACTGAGTTCCAAATTACAATACAACATAAAACACATGTAACACACATGAGCACCCGTTTACTTATGATAAGGTGCAGAAGTACATGATTTTTATTAGAAAAAACAACACATTTTATTGTAAACTTATTTAGTATTATATGTTTAGAGACATATTTTATCATCTAACTGAAGGTTTAGGCACAAATAAAAGGCAGAACGGCCATCATGAACGCCTCGTAGCTGAAAGTTGCACATCCGCTGCCTGAGGCGTCTCTTTCCTTGAATTTTTCAGTGAGTCCCTACAAAAAAAAAGTACATAAAAATTAATTACAGTAAATATTGGATATATCTAAAATAGAAAACAAAAATATTTGGACTGCATGTCACCACCGTTAGAACCCCTGTGTTTATCATTCCATGACCTTGAGATGTATGTGAATGTGTTCATCTTGTGGTAAACAACATACACTGGGATCCTACCAGGTCTCTTCAAAGATTTTGTGTGCTCGTAAAAACAAAAATTAAAATGGACTTTAAATTAAATTCCTTATGATTACCTTAACTGTGAGGCAACACCTGTAGTAAAATGACAACAAAAGCAAATTAAATTAGAAAAGATTGATATACACATATATGACATATTAAATATAAATGTTATTTGTGCAGAAGTAACAAAATTAAATCAGAATATACTCGATGAAGTTTTCGAATCCAATGCCAGCGTTGCAACCACCACCACTTTTATCAAACATAAAGATGAGTCCGTCCAGAATATTTTGTGAAATTTGGTAGTCAAGACCCTGAAGTGCTTGTCGCAGTTCGCTTGAATCAATTTTCCCATTTCGGTTCCTGTCAAACCTTTGGAAGGTTCCCTGAAAAATAAAAATTCTTAAAAAAATGAAAAACACTAGATCGATCTTTAGGTAAATGAACAATTTGGGACATATATACCCTCCATTCTTGAAGACCATAGTACACTTCAGAGAATTCCTTAGGCCCTGTAAATTTGTTACATTAAAAGACATGTTAAATTCTTTTGTATATATATACATTTTAGATACGTGGAGGGTGGGTGGGTTATATGTAATAAAACAGACTTACCCATGACTCTCCTCTTGTTGTTGGTGAAGGTGCTCATAATAAGGCGAACAGTCCTAGTGGAGAAGTTCAAGTTGGAGGAGGCGAGAACAACCTTCAACTCCTTCTCATCAATGAACCCACTCCCATCTCTGTCCACCATTCGAAAACCTTCGATAACCTTAGGATCCATCCCTGGTGGAAATGAGGATGGTGCTAGGTCTGAAAATGGGTTAAATCCATTTCCAGACCCAAGTGCTAAGGGGTTCGACTTCCCAAGTGCGCCACCATTGGTTTGGTACCCGTGTGGGCTATATGGCTTCTCACACTGCATTTGGGATGGGGGGCTGGATGGGGAAGACCAGTACCCCCCGCCACCATATGGTCCTGAGCTGACGGTGGAGCTGCGTTCCCATGCAGAGTACTGTGCCATGCTCTTAAAATATACAAGGGAGATCAAACTTAGGTGTATTTTGGATACTCTGGGTTGGGACTTGTAATTGGCTTTTTATACACAATTTTGAGGTCTGAAAAGCCTGGAAAAAGAATAAATATGCCTGATTTGATTGTATGGGGGAGAGGCATGTAATGCATGGCTGCTACCCACTCAGATTATGGTCCTTACATTTTTTTCTTTTTCAATTTATTCCATATATGTTGATACTTATTTTGATTTTTATATCTACAATGCTTTTTTTTGTTTCGAATTATTCTAGTTGGTTTTGACGTACGTTTTGTTTCTTCCTTTAGAAAATCTTCTTTTCTTTTTTCAAGGATGAAATGTCTTTTATGAGGCATCTGCCACTCATCTCAAGACCATCCGATGGCAGTCAATCTTTTTCCCTGCTTATTAATTAGTATTTCTGATTTTTATTTACTTTTATCATTTAATTGATAGATGCCTTATGCAAACTTATTGTGTTTTGAGTGGAGAATCAAAACAACCAAAAAAAAATAAAAAAATTATAGAATCAGATTTCAAACTACTTGATTATTTGTCATAGTAGGGAGGGAATAACCGGAATCCATTCACCAAGAATTTGGTTAAAGAAGGTCGCGCTTTGCCAAAAAAGAAGAAAAAAAGGAACATTAACACCTTCGAAAGCGCCACGGAATATAGTGATGACATGGAGTCGGCTTCGGAGGTAGGGCCGGAGTTTGTAGCTATCAAGGATTTAGCATTAGGGCCGCTTTCGGATGAAGAATCCAGGAAACAAACAGTCAAATTGGCGGTGCCCCCGGGCACACGTTGTAAGACCAAGAAGGGTGTTTCTTCCTCCTGCGGTTAGGATGTTGGAAAATTTTATGTTTTGGAATGCTCGTGGGGTTGTTAGATGAACTCGTTATATTTGCAATGCGGCCACTATCACAATAAGACAATAAGTTGACTAAGTTCTAACATAACTGATACTTAATTAAAAATAAAAAATATATAAATAAATAAATAATAATAGATATTAAATAAATAAGTTCGGGATGGGATGGGATGGTATGTGCCAGATTTAAAATCTTCATCATAATCCCATCCCATTTTAGATCGGGATGGAATGGGATCAGGATGAGGGAATAACCGGAATCTCCATTCACCAAGATGGGCTAAAGTTGGTGACAATTACAAATATAACATTGGCTGCCTATTTTATTTTATTGCTACAAGAGGTAAATTTCATTAAAGGAGAAGAGTTTATGAGTTTACAAGGTAATAATGTAGCTTCCCCGAATAAGTTTGGCCCATATTATTAAGGAAAAAAAATATATATATATATATATATATATTTGCAGTTTAGGGAAAAAAGCATTTTAGGTTAGGGGAGGATATATTAGTATTGTTTACAGTTAAATACCCTACTAAACTGAAAAATTGTTTGTTAATTCATTTGATCCAAAATTTTGAAAATAATTGTTGATTAACACTAGAGACAACTTTAATTCGCTTTGTGAATATGATAAAAGAATCCAACTATATCACATTTTAACATTTAACAGTGTCTCGAGGAATGTACGTCAGAAGTGGTTGAAACTTAAACACGTTGGTTCTTATGTAAATCCTTAATTTTCATCAAAACTCAACTCAACTAGAGCACAAATGAATAAATAATATAGTTTTCATTTAGTCATGGTAGGGTCCAAAAATGTAAATGAAAATTAAGTGCGTCTTAGGGATGGCAGTGGAACGATTTTTTTCAGGTATTCGCTCTGCCCCGCACCATTTAGGGCGGTTTCATTTTTACTAATCGGTTTTTGGAGCGGATTCGAATATTAAAAATGGATCCATTATTGTTTAGGAGCGTATACGAATTTGGGCATATCCGCCCCAAGAATATCGTTTAAGTATAAAAATTACAAAAATACCATTGATCGTTTTTATAGCAAAAACCCTAACCCTGCTGTAACGACCCGATCCACAGAGTACTATATTGTCCCCTTTGGGCCCAAAGCCCGCACGACTTTAAAACACGTAATACTTTGTAGATCCAACCTCGTACATATATAGTACATCACCCTCCCGCACCCAAGCGATGTGGGACTATGATCTCCCCTTTGTAGCTTGTCAACCCTCTTGGGATCCATGGGCTCTTGGGCTTCTCCCTCACCCTCAGGTATGCCCACACAAGGGTATGACAATCCACCCCCTTGGGAGCCCAACATTCTTGTTGGCACACTTTCGACTGGGTCAGGCTCTGATACCATTCTGTCACGACCCAATCCACAGAGTACTATATTGTCCGCTTTGGGCCCAAGGCCCGCACGGCTTTAATACAAGTAGTACTTTTTAGATCCAACCTCGTACATATATAGTACATCACCCTCCCGCACTCAGGCGATGTGGGTCTATGATCTCCCATTTGTAGCTTGTCAACCATCTTGGGATCCATGGGCTCTTTGGCTTCTCCCTCACCATCCTTCTTTTGTTCGCCCACACAAGGGTATCACACCTACCCAATCGATCTCTCTCACTCTGTCTCTCAGTCTCAGACTTCTCTTCAGTTCCTCCTCCACACAAACTTCCTCCTCAACCCTTCTCCATCCTCCACGCAGATCAAACTCCATCCATCCCCTAATCTCTCTTTCCTTTCTCAAAAGTCAACACACCCATCTATGTCTGCCCCCTGAGTGTCACTTAAACCTTAAGTTGCAAAGAATCAACAATGGCGGCAACAATCGATCTCCGAAAGGGGAACACCTTACTCCAACCAGAGGTGAACAAGATCTTCTGCGTTCGAAACCTTCCCTTCAACATATCCAGCAAATGGATGTACGACATCTTCAGCAAATATGGGGCTATTCATCATATTCGTGTGGGGACGAGCAAGGACACCAGAGGAATTGCCTTTGTTGTCTACGAAGACATCTACGACGCCAAAACCGTTGTTGATATCTCGGGTTTCAACGTCGCCAATCATTATCTGATTGTCTTGTATTATCAGCAAGCGAATATGAGCAAGAAGGTCGATCATCAGAAGAAGGAGGATGAGATTACAAGGATGCAGGAAAAGTATGGTGTCTCCATCAACATAGAGAACAATAAATTGCTTCCTTGCCCTACCTAACTTTACTTTTGTCTTTGAGATGCTATGATTGTGTGTATAAAAAGTAATTTAGGCCTGACTTGGTGAAGAATAATTTTTGCTTCAGTATTCAATGAACTGCCTCATGTTATTCATTGTTCATTTGTTTTTTAGCTTGCTTTTTTAAGCCATCTTCTATGAATGTATCTTTTTTTTAATCGTTGATGAGTCTTCATTGTGTACAGATCAAACCACCTCCTCCTATAAACATATTTGGCGGGGCGGATATCCCCCAATCTATGCGAAGTGGGGATGGGTTTTAAATAAAAAAAATAAACTGATTGGCGTGGCAGATTTGCTTAAATCCACCCCATTGCCATCCCTAGTGAGCCTAAATGAAAAGTCAAAATAGAAATCAAACCCTTTAAACCCAATTTCCAAAAACAAAATAAAAAATAGGTGCAACCTATAATTGCTTAAGATGAGTAAGTTTTTGGCTTAGATAATGTTTATCTAACCAATCTAGCTCGAAGTGAGCTTATCCAGATATTCTTTTAAAGTTTAAGATAGCAAAAAGTTCACGACAATCACCCCCTTACTAATTAATTATTCCCTCGCTCTTGTTTGTGAACAAATGATCGTGTTATATGAATAAGCTATTGTTAAAACATCAATTGTCATTTTCTAAAAAAAAAAAAAAAAAAAATTGTACACATTTACTAAAAGATGAGGTTGATCAAATTTCAACCCCTAAATCACCAATTCAAAATTCCAAAGAAATTGGATGGTAATTCAAAAATTATTTGCGAGACAAACCTAACAAGTCTGTCCCACTTCAAATCCAACCATCATACATATTTTGAAGATTTGTCTGAACTAAAGTAACATGAATAAGGGACTTAAAAAAATTAATAAGTTGTGGAGTGAATAATGGTTTAAAATTAAATTAGCAATAAACAGTGGGATTTTAGGAATCCATTAGGAATTTTCAGTAGGGGTGGGCACGGGACGAGATAAACATCATCCCATCCCAAACGGATTTGAGATGGGACGAGATTGGACGGGATGAGCAGACACTGAAGATGAACCCTTTCATACTACAAGTATTGTATACATTCTAATCAAATAAAAAAGCACCCTTTCAATTTTATTTTCTCTAAAGCCTAAAGTGGATACTTATGACCTTAAAGAAATAAAGAAGGCCAATATACAATTGTATTTCACAATTTCTGTTGAACTGTATGCATTCAAAGGAATGTGCAATGTTAGATACATAAATAATGATCTCCTCAATGCTAATGAAATAATGTTCTACAAAAAAATTGGAAAGAACAACAAAGATTGGTTTCACATTGACTTTAACTTGTTGTTAGATGAACTGGTTATATTTGCAATGTGTCCACTATCACAGTAAGACAATAAGTTGACTAAGTTCTAACCTAACTGAAACTTAATAAAAAATTAAAAATATAAAAATAAGAAAATAAAAATAAATAATAATAATAATAATAGATATTAAATAAATAAATTCGGGATGGGATGGTATGTGCCATATTTAAAATCTTCATCCTAATCCCATCCCATTTTAGATCGAGTGGGATAGGATCAGGATGAATTTGATCAATCCCAAAGAACCTTGGAAAAACAGGGACGGGACGAGATCGCAGGACGAAATGCCCACCCCTAATTTTTAGTGTGAGATTTTTTCCACCAAAACCAATTTTGGAAAGCATTTTTGCAATTGACATTGCAAATGACTGTGGGTGCTCTTAATTAACTTTGTAGTGTATTATGTACCACCCATGGAATGAAAAAGTTTATAGGTCTAAATATGTTATTTGGGTAACTATAAGCTATATGACTATGGCTAGGTGTGATCAAGTCTCACACAATTTAAGTCAAATAAATTCTTGGGCTATTTAGAGGTTGGTCCCTAGTTAATAGGGGAAAATAGAGTTCGGTCCCAAGTGAACATTGTCTCAGACTAGTCCGTACAATCACGTTGATTAGTTAGTCTGTTACGCGGGCACATGCAAGGCACGTGTATAATTTAGACCTAAACACCCTTGTGAAACATCTTCTTCTTCCTCCTTCAGAACACAAACCACCCCTATCTACATCTAATGTTCTTCATCTGCCCCCCTATAATGGGCCAAAACCACCTCCAATTTGTCGTGGTCCTCATCCAGATTCCACAATGAACCAGCAAGACAGATCATGAATTTTCATCAATCAAAGGAAGATGAAGATGAAGAATTAGAGTCAAACAATATACTCTAAACAACACAACATAGTGAAAATTACACCAAACCCATCAATTACTGTAATATCATATAAAAAAAAAGGGAGAATTTTTTCAAACCCCACTAAACTAATAAAAATAAGGAAAAAAAAAAGGATTATTGTGGGATAGAGATGGAGAACACCTACAGTGCAAGCAATAAAGGGCATAAGAAAGCTTGATCACTCAAGCTCAACTTGGCGACTGAATTATAAGTGAGCCAGTTGGGATTTACAATATTAACATTCAATCTAATGGGTTATTTACTTTTTACCCCCCATTAATTTAGGCGAAACCTTACTTGGGTGCAATTAATATTTTTTATTCCGTCTAACCCCCATTTTGAGTGTTGACCATTGAGTCAACAACTTTGACTACCAGATTCCATTACTTATTTGCAAATACACGAATTACTGATAATCACATAATTATAACATTATTACCTCTTATTATAATTTTGTTAATCCTTGTTTTATCTTATTTTAGATTAATTATTAAATTTTTGTGTTTTTGTAGAATGTGGAGCTGTAATGAAGAAATCAGAGAAAAATGCAATGAACAAATCTTAGACGGTGACTTCAGAGGAAGTGGAGGTGAAAATAGCCTAAGCCCATAACCTAAACTCAAAACCAAGCCCATAAACTAAAACCCAAAGAATATTCTCCCTTTTATCCCATATTCAGATTTGATTTCACCTTGATTCACTCCATGAATCATCCCTTTATCTCATCTCTATTCATTTTGTTCATTATCTATAAATACAATAGAAAATGAATGTGAAAGGGAAGGAGGATAAGGGAATCAAGCCTCAATAGCCAAAAACAAATCTTCCTTCCTTCACAAAGTGATTTTCATCACACCCATCTCATCACCATCCATCTCTCACTCCCTCTCTATCCAGACCATCTTCACCTCGCCACCGTCCAGCAGCTAACCATCGAGCACCACCATCATCTTTCACGCACCACATAAAGCAACAGATCACGCTCCTCTCCCTCTCCCAGTTCCATCACGCCACACAGCCACCACCACCATCGGAGCACGACCCCCCTGTCCTCTTCTCCACCTCGCCTTCCTTCCTCTGATCAACCTCGGACCAGCTCGCACACCACCACCGAGACAGGAGCTGCAAACAGGGAGCACCCCCCTATTTCTCTCGCCCGTTCTCGTCTTTCTCTCTCTCACGGGTCAGCCACAACGCCAAAAATCATAACCGAAGGATCTCCTCCATCCTCCAATCTCGGTCGGGTGCCCTGAGCATCACCGGATCCTCCGGTCTCTCTCTCAACACTGCTCTTGCTTCGGTGGAGTTTCCCGCCTCTCTCTGTTCAAATCAAAGAAAGAGCTCGCGAAGAGCGAAGAGCAACCGTGCCGGAGCCGTTCGGAAGGATAAAGAGCTCGCGAGGAGCGCGGCTCGCTGGAGACGAAGGCGCAGAGGAGCGCGATTTTTCTGGCGGGAATCAACTATTTTTTTTAAATAGTTGGCTGTTTGCAACCTGCTGATCTGTTGAGTATCACCGCACCCCTGCTGATCTGCTGAGTACCATCGCACCGAGGCGGCGACAAACCAAAAAGGTTGTATAATTTATTTTAATTTATTTTACTGACTTAAATGCTTAATTGTTAATTACAATTCTATTTCAGAAATTTGATAAATTGCTTTCACCTTTCATGTCAATTAAAACCTGATATGTTTGGTAGTTAGATTCACATTTTATCAATATTCAAAGCATGTGTTAACAAATATTGAGCTTGAACTTTGATTAAGTGTGCCCTAAAAAGACACTTAATGTTTGGTAAGAGTTTATTTGCTTGAGATAAATTGTTCATGTTTGACAGAAACTTAATATGATTGGAATTGGAATTGGATTTTAATGATCACATCTTCGGTGTAAGCAAGGGATCATCATCCCTAAAGCTTCCTGTTTATAATTTCAGTAATTTAGATTTAAATATATTTGCTAACTCGTCGGTGAGTCCAAACCCCACAAAATCCATCTCATCCATCTTTTCCTTTTATTTTATTTTTTTATTTTTAATTTATTTTTAGTTTAGTTTTAAAAACATTGTAACCCCATTTTTCTCCAAATTAGTTTAATTAAATTATTAAATTCAATTTAATCCACATTCCTCGTGGGATCGACCCGTACTTGTTGTTGTCGACCAGTTAGACACCGTGCACTTGCGGTTATTACAAGTGGGTCAAATTAGCCTGTTTATTTAGGTCGGTTAAACCCGCAACAATTACCCTCACATGCCTTATGCAATTGGAGGGAAACTTATTGCGTTATGATTGGAGAATCAATACAACCAAAAAAAAAATTATAGAATCAGAATATCAGATTTAAAACTACTTGGTTATTTGTCATATTATGATTATGATTATCATTGTGAAGAACGGTAGCAAAACCACTAGCCATATTTGTCATGTCCCCCTACCCCAACTGGAGGGAATAACCCGAATCCATTCACCAAGATGGGCTAAAGTTGGTGACAATTACAAATATAACATTGGTTGCCTATTTATTTTATTTTATTGCAACAATAGGTAAATTTAATTAAAAGAGAAGAGTTTATGAGTGTACAAGGTAATATTGTAGCTGCTCTGTTAGAATATGTCGCGCTTGCACTCAATATAGCCAAGCCCAAGTCCAAGATTGATTCACCACTACAAGAAGGAAAATACAAGAATAGGAAAGTCATAATAGTTAAAGAATTAAAATTAGAATAAGACTTTATTTTGTATAGAAAGTTTTAATTTTCATGTTTCCACAAGGTTAGGTAGAATTTAGCTTATATAAGCTTGTATTCAGTGAAGGAACAAATGCAATTATACAATTATTTTCTTTACATGGTATCAGAGCAACTTTCTTTGGTGACCTAAGACTCCGGATACTCAAGTTTTTCCTTGCCTCCGACGACTACGCACTTTGACCGAAGACGTAAGAGACGAGGAAGGGAGGACAACAACAATAGCATGCCTCAATCATCCAATCATAGTAATAGAGTATTGCTCAATCTCCTTCAATACCACCACCACTTCCGAAAAAAAAACCTTCAATAATTGGGGAGAGCTCCTTCACGCCAGCAGCAGCAAGAAGAGATCTCTCCTTCTCCTCATCTCCTTCAAACATAGTAGCTAAGAAGGAGGGAGTGAATCGCAGCTTTCGCCGAGCTCACACAGCAAACAGTAACCGGAATCCATTAATAAAGATGGGCTAAAGTTGGTGACAATTACAAATATAACATTGGTTGCCTATTTTATTTTATTGCAACAAGAGGTAAATTTCATTAAAGGAGAAGAGTTTATGAGTTTACAAGGTAATAATGTAGCTTCCCCAAATAAGTTTGGCCCATTCTATCAAGGAAAAAAAAAGATATTGGCAGTTTAGGGAAAAAACATTTCAGGTTAGGGGAAGATATATTAGTATTGTTTACAGTTAAATGCCCTACTAAACTGAAAAATTGTTTGTTAATTCATTTTATCCAAAATTTTGAGAAGAATTGTTGATTAATACTAGAGAACACTTTAATTCGCTTCGTGATTATGATAAAAGAATCCAACCATATCACATTTTAACATTTAACGGTGTCTTGAGGAATGTACGTCAAAATTGGTTGAAACTTAAACACATTGGTTCTTATGTAAATCCTTAATTTTCATCAAAACTCAACTCAACTAGAGAACAAATGAATAAATAATATAGTTTTCATTTAGTCATGGTAAGGTCCAAAAATGTAAATGAAAATTAAGTGGGTCTTAGGGATGGCAGTGGGGCAGTTTTTTACGGGTATTCGCTCTGCCCCACACCATTTGGGGCGGTTTGGCTTTTACTAATCGGTTTTTGGGGCGGATTCGGATATTAAAATTGGATTCATTATTGTTAAGGGGCGGATATGAATTTGGGCACATCCGCCGCACGGATATAAGTATGAAAATTACAAATATACTCTTGACCATTTTTAAAGCAAAAACCCTAAACCTACCCAATCGATCTTTGTATCACTATGCCTCTCAGTCTCAAACTTCTCTTCAGTTCCTCCTCCACACAGACCTCCTCCTCAACCCTCCTCCATCCTCCACTCAGATCAAACTCCATTCATCCCCTAATCTTTTTTTCCTTTCTCAAAAGTCAACACACCCTAGTCTGCCCGCCCCTGAGTGTCTCTTAAACCCTAAGTTGCAAAGAATCAACAATGGCGGCAACAATCAATCTTCAAAAAGGGAACACCTAACTCCCACCAGAGGTGAACAAGATCCTCTACGTTCGAAACCTTCCCTTCCACATATCCGGCGAATAGATGTACGACATCTTCGGCGAGTATGGGGTTATTCATCATATTCGCATGGGGACAGACAATGTCACCAGAGGAACCGCCTTTGTTGTCTACGAAGACATCTACGACGCCAAGACCGTTGTTGATATCTCTGGTTTCAGTGTCGCCAATCATTATCTGATTGTCTTGTATTATCGGCAAGCGAAGATGAGCAAGAAGGTCGATCATCAGGAGAAGGAGGATGAGATTGCAAGGATGCAGGAGAAGTATGGTGTCTCCATCAACATATAGAACAAGAAATTGCTTCCTTGCCTTGCCTCACTTTACTTTTTTCTTTGAGATTCTATGATTGTGTGTATAACAAGTAATTCAGGCCTGACTTGGTGAAGAATAACTTTTGCTTTAGTATTCAATGAACTGCCTCGTGCTATTCATTGTTTATTTGTTTTGGAGCTTATTTTTTTAAGCCATCTTCTATGAATGTATCTTTTTTTTTAATCGTTGAATAGTCTTCTTTGTGTACAGAACAAACCACCTCCTCCTGTAAACATATTTGGCAGGGCGGAAATCTCCCAATCTATGTGAAATGGAGATGGGTTTTAAATTAAAAAATAAACGGATTGGCGAGGCAACCTGTAATATGCAACCTGTAATAAAACCATTGAACCTGTAATGCAATGCAACAAAGAAACAGTCATTGAACCCATAATGTAATGCAACCTGTAATATGCAAGGCAACACACAAACAACCATTGAACCTATAAAGCAATCCAACCTATAATATGCAATGCAACATAGAAACAACCATTGAACCTGTAATCCAGTGCAACCTGTAATATACACACTGAACAACATACTGAATATGCAATGCAACCTGTAATATGTAATGTTGTGCAATGCAATACATACTAAACAACATCACATATTGACATAGTGAACAACACATACTGCAATGCAATGCGAATTAACATATACTGACAAACTGAACAACACACACTGATTCGGTTTCTCTTACATTTGTCAACATTGAACCATTGTTTTTCTTACATTGTAACATATACATGGCACCTACCCCTAAACTGGCATGCCATGGTATGTACCATCTGTACCAAAAAACTGAAACCTATACCAAAAACATTGTTTGTAATTTTTCTAACATATACATGGCATCTACCCAAAAACTGACATGTCATGGTTACAAACATAAACTATATGTACCAACTATACCAAAAAGGTAGGAAAAGTCACCAACTTTTACCTATTTCCCAGGTACTGAGTCATATTCTGACTCATTATAAAGATACTTTATCCACTAGCAGATAGAGCACATGACATTGCATTGATACCATCTTTCATCATCTTCTTCTTTTTTGGACCACCACCAAGTGTATTGCCCAGTCCTACAACACTCGGCGTCCTCTCAACATTAGTAGCAGCTATGCCTTTGCAAGTAGTCTTGTTGTGCCCATATTGTTTGCATTTATTGCATCTCTTTGAGTTCTTTTTTGCTCCCTTGGGCTCCCTGTCTTTACCCCTTTTCCTATTCTTTCTAGGTCTCCCAGCAGGCCAATGAAGTGGAGGAGGTTTAACAACATGTTGTGGCTATGATAACAAATATGCGGCATGAAGTACTAAATGTGATGAAAAAACACAATGAAATTAAGTATTTTACCTAAGGCCAATAATTTGGATGGTGGGTGTACATACAAGTCATATGTAGTTTTGTAGGCTTCAACTGAAAAGTATGGACTACAGTACCTACATGAAACACAGACAACTTGAAATAAATTAAATTACAACCCACTTGAAACAAATTAAACTTAATTTGGAAATTCATCCCTTGTTGGAATAACCACAGCACATGCATGTTCACATGGCAGACCTGTGACTTGTCATTGACAGCAAAAGCATGTATGATTCTCAAAATCCACAGTCCAACTAACACCTCATCTATTTATGGCAGAAAACAATCCTTTTCTACAACCAGTGGTCATATACCTATGATACTTTTTTTTCAGTCTCAACAAAGTTTTTTCAACCCTAGGCACAACACCATCATTTTCCATGTTTTCTGCCTCAAGTTTCCTTGTATAGTGCATACTCATCAACAAAGTGCTTTCAACCCTAGGCACAACACCATCATTTTCCATGTTTTCTGCCTCAAGTTTCCTTGTATAGTACATACTCATCACCATCCTTAGAAACCTTTCAACCATTTTGACTATGGGCATCTCCCTCAACTCAAACATCATCATGTTAAATGACTCAGAAAAATTGTTTGTAATGTGTTCACACTTTGATGTAGTATCAAAGTATGACCTTCCCAATGAAAAAAAAACTATGCTTCCAACCATTCTTTTGCCTTGGGATTATCAATCTCAATTTGTTTCATTACTAATTCAAACTCTTCTACCCTGTAAACACTTGCAGCAGCCCAACTCAAACTCCCCATGTGAGGACCGTTATGGATCTTTTTGAAATTTTGGTACATGTGTCTGAAATAGTACCTATGATGACTACCCCGAAAAACTTCATACACAACCTTAATCAAACCCTTTTGCCTGTCTAAAGTGAAGGTAGGCTTGCTTGGGTGTTTTCTGAGATATGGGCCTATAATAGTTAGAAATGTGTTCCAACTATCATAGTTTTCACCCCTGCAAATGTAGATCGCAATAGGGAATAACACATTTGCATCCAATGAAATGGCAGACAACATTACTCCCCCATATTCTCTCTTTAGAAAATAACCATCTAGACCTACTATAAGTCTACAACCCTTCAAAACCTTTCAAACTTGCTTTAAAAACTACACACAACCCCACAAAGTTGTCATCAGCAGGATCCTTCAACCATTCAGCTATACTCATTGGGTTGTCCTTTAAGATTTATCTACAAAGTTCAGAGACCTTAGTAAAATTGTCCATGTAACCTCCATAGATTTTTCATTACATATGATTTTGGAATTGTAAGCAGTCTTGTATATGATCTGTATACCATGTTCATCCCAAAGGTATTTCTTGATGTCATTAGGCCTGAAGTTTTTGTTAGTTCTAACGAAGGGTTCTACCACTTCAGCAACCAAAAGAGATTTAACCATTGAATTTTTCCACCTTTCATCACCCTTGCATTTGTGTGGACTGAAATGACCTCAACGTAGATGTTTGTTCCCTAGGTAATCTTCTCACATAAACCCTCTAAGTGTAGGTAGGATCTTTCACCTCAAATCAATCTTCAAGTTGTCATTCTTAGACTATCTATATTCAAACTTGTTCATTATTACATACTTTCTCATCCATTGCCTACACTGCTTCATGGTGTCCCATTTCATCTTCTCATGTAACTCTTAAATAGGCATGGTCATACTCATTCTAGTCTCTTCATCTTCATTCATGCATGAGGTGCCTCTTGCAAATGAATTGAATTCATCTTGTTGTTCTTCTTCTAGGTTATCCTCATCTTCTTAACTTTCTTCATTGTCATCGCCCAACTCATAGTCTTCATCCTCATTATCTTCATCTATTTCAACTTGTCCTTCAACATCCTCCCCAACATCCACTTCCTTGTTTTGTTCCTACCAACATGATCACTATCATAATGATTCTCAGCATCTAGTTGGTCAATATTCACAAGTATACCTTCAAAGTCGGCCAATGGCGATGGTGGTGGCACATCTTCATCTTCATCATACCCATCAAGTAATAGAGAAAAGTCCCTAGGTAGAATAGGTCTTGGTCCATTAACCGAAGGGTCAGCCACTGATGGTTCATCCATTGTTGGTTCTTCCATAATATCAAAGTCACCAGCTGCATCACCAAAGTCACTAGTTGCATCACCAAGGTCAACCTCAATCTCTTCATCGTAATGCACCTCCTCAAGCTCATCATCATCATAAAGAATGAGAGGGTTCATAAAGTATGTTCTTTCTCCTACAATTGGTTTAGAATTCTTCTAAATTGAATTTGATCTAAGACCATACTTCCTTGATGAAGTTTCAAACAATGGTTTCGATGAATTAGGATTAGGCTTACAAGGCTTTGGCTTTGGCCTTGGCTTCGGCTTCGGCTTCGGCTTCGGCTTGGGGGTTCCTAAATATGGGTTTTGTAAATAAACATGAAACTAGGTTTTCTTACTGAACCTTGTTGTTTTAATGTTGCCCATAAATACAACAAGTCTGCATCATTTTCACCACTTGGACACTTTGATCAGCACAAATCCATATAATTGTAGTGTTCTTAATTTCACACTGCTTCTCAATGTCATCTTTTATATCCTTCAAACACCACTCTTCCCCGTCAATATCTTTCAAAGTTGTAATTTTTCCATTAAGTATGACTATCGCTCGCCCATTGGCCACCATAATGAACTAAACTAGTCATCTTGTCACGTAGAGCCATCCCTGCTACAAGTATATAACAAGATATATCATATATACATAGATGAAAAAAAACATTCAATAGTTCAATGTATAAAGAATTGATTATAAGCATTCAATGAAAAAAAATTCATTAGTTGATTATAACAGTAGCAACTGCAATGTAAGCTGATTAAAACAGTTGATTATAACGTTAGTTGATTATAACAGTAGTTGATTATACATAACTATAGTTCAGTGTATAGACAAAATCAAATCAAACATGACAAATTTACACAAAATTGAACATAGAATCATACGCAAATTTACACCAAAGTAATTGATTATATAGACAATCAAATCAAACACAAGATCAAACAAAAAAATTTAAGTCAAAATCAAACACATAATCAGAGCTTATCTGCTCAAGCTCAATTTGATAATTAAACAACTTAAAAGGTTGAAGCTCAGTGGTAGCAGTGGCTTTGAAGCATGAGCTAAGCTCACTCCAAGCTCAGTTCTCCGTCTCTCCCACTCTCCCTTGTTTTGACGAAGAAGAACCCTCTCTTCCATACTCCCTCTCTCCCACTTTTGACGAACAACGCAAATCAAACAATCTTCTCTCCCTCCCTACAGCGATCTTTATCTCTATCCCCCTCCCCTTAGTCCAACGATCTCCTTCTCTCTCAATCGAACATATCTCCTTCTCTCTCAATCGAATCGATTTTAGGGTTTGGTTTGGGAAAAAAAAGGGATAATTAAACCTCACCTGCTTGGCACGTGAGGGTAATTCGGGTATTTGCAAAGAAGTAATGGAATCTAGTAGTCAAAGTTGTTGACTTAATGGTCAACAGTTAAAATAGGGGTTAGACGGATTAAAAGAATTAATGACACCCAAGTAGGTTTTCTCCTAAATTAGTGGGGGCTAAAGGGAAAATAACCCCCAGTCTAATTGATGAGACATCAAACAATCATCTGATCACAACCGAACACTTGGTACATATCAACTCTAATTAAAAAAAGAGCCAAGACATACCAGGTCCAATCCAGGCCCAAGTTAATTTCTATTCAGCCCGTAAGCGCCCAAGGCCAGATTATGATAGCCCAATATGATAAGAATCTCAAGGTTTAGCCCAGAATAATAAGGCCCAAATACAGACCTTTGGACTATAGCAGACCCAAGGTCCATTTATGCTACTCTTGGTCCAATCAAGCATTGAGTTCTAAATAGAGCCAAGTGCCAAAGAAGAATCAGATGGATGGGTGAAGAACCCTACATGGACATAACTTGATGAGGAAAGATCCTAAGAGAGATCTCCTCCCTCCATCCCACATTTACAGGCAGAGTCAGTGAATGAGTAAAACACTCTCATTGTATAAGGTGAACAAAATAGATGAAAGAGGTGCACACATGCAACCTTAATTTTATCAATCTATTTCCATCCTTGTTCAAGTGCCCGACTTTACCATCGGAGTGTCTTTGGCCGCCACATGGTGGTCTATGGTTCACCGCTACTTATTTTTGCAGGTCAAAATCAATAGGGACGAATTTGGACGCATCACTAATATTACTCTCGAGACCATCCTTTGCTCCAACTTCAGATGCCCATTTGCTCACTCATCCACTTCCTCCTTTGTTGTCCTCTACCCCTCCTCAAATTTGTCGACAACAATCGATGGAGTCGATGGCGATGATGATGCAGCTACTGGAAGCTGCAAGAAGGAGAATTTTTTAAGGTTGGTCAAGAGGAGATGGAAGAAGGAATGAGCTGGCCATGAATATGAAGATTGAAAAGTCTGTGGAATCAAAGAGAAAAATGCGGAATATAAGAGAATTCTTTAGAGTTTGGACTGCTCTTCGTCGACCCGAATTTGCCGCCTAATTTTACTGCCACAGATAGCTATAAAAGGGACCAAGGAGTGACTCATTTGTATTCATTCAAGTTTCTTCCTTTGTGTCTGAGAAGAAATTCGAATGAGATAAGTGTATTGTGTAAACATGTGAAGCTTCATCGATGCTTGTGATGATAATTTGTCGATTATAAGAGATTATCCCTAAACTTCTTTGCACTTTCTCCTGAATAGTGAAGTTATTCTTTTTGCCTTGTAGATGTGGAGAATTTGTCGAACCGCATTACATCGTTTCTGTGGTACTTGAATTACTTTATTTTCATTTACTTTACATTCTCTTGATTATATTTTGGGATTATTATTTTCTATTGTAATTATCAGTTCTTCTGCATTGTTTATGCTTTCGTGAGGTGCAACAGAATTGGCTTTACTATAGCAACAAAATCGAAATGAACGACGACGAGAAGTTTGTTGATGATTCAAGATGAGAAGGACATTATTTGTGTTTGTGTTTATGTTTCTGTCAAGAATCAAATTTGAGTTCTTTTGATGGTTTATGTCGAAATAAAAAGATTCGGTTTTCTTTAAGGTTATAAGGAATCAAAGTGGTAGATAACACATAAAAAGATCTTATGTTCATTTCAATGTGACTGGATTTTTCCAATTCAATTTTCAATTTAAGGCAGTGGACTGGATGATAACCAATTGAAGTATGGAAATATCTGAGAGAAGTTTGGATTCAATGGCTAACTAGGCTCTTTAATAGGATTTTGGAAACAAGAAAAATGCAAGATTCGTGGAGGCACAACATTGTGGTACCAATTTATAAGAACAAGGGGGATATTCATAACTGCTCAAACTATAGAGGGATAAAGCTTATAGGTCATATGACGAAACTTTGGGCGATGGTCATAAAACAAAGACTTAGGATTTTAACCACCGTTTCGAAGAATCAATTTGGATTTATGTCGGGTCGGTCTAATACGGATGCCATCTTTTTGCTTAAGCAAATTATAAAAAATATATATCGAGAGGAACGTAAGAGTTTGCATATAGTTTTTATTGATCTAGAGAAAGCCTACAATAGGGCCCCCAGGGAGTTAATTTGGTGGGTGCTTGGAATAAGGAAAATGTCTCAATGTTATGTCAATATCATTAATGATATGTATGAAGGGGTTGTAATTAGTGTTCGCTCAATAGGCGGGATGTCCAGTGAATTTCCAGTGTCAGTTGGACTACATCAAGGGTCGGCCTTAAGTCCATACATTTTTGCTTTGGTCATGGACGAGTTGTCGAGACATCTGCAAGAAGATGTACCTTGGTGTATGTTATTTGCAGATCATATTGTCTTAGTTGATTAGATTAGCAAAGGTTTAGGTCGGAAATTAGATAGGTGGCGGGAGACTTTAGAGAATAAGGGTTTTAGAATTAGTCATTTGCAGACAGAATATTTAGTGTGCAACTATGGTTGTGAATCACGAGGGAGGAGTAATGCAATTGAGATCAAAGACGTGGAGGTCCTAGAGTGTGAGGCTTTTCGAGATCTAAGATCTATAATTCAAAAGGATGGGGCTATTAAATAAGATGTAGACCATAGGATTAATGCTGGTTGGACGAAATGGAGAATGACGTCAAGAGTTTGATGCGATAGAAGGATGGTGCAAGGTTAAAAGGGAAATGTTATAAGACAATTGTTTGATCAGTAATGCTATATGGTTCAGAATGTTGGGCTACTACGGGACAACTTATGCATAGGATGGTGGTAGCAGATATGCGTATATTAAGATGGATGTGTGGTAAAACCCCTAAGGATAACATTAGGAATGAAAGAATTAGGAGATACTTTGGTGTAGGGCCCATAGAGAACAAAATTAGAAAATGCGTTTAACATGATTTAGTCACATGCGGAGCAAACCAAACATGACGCCAATTAGATGTATAGATTGACAAGTTAATGGAGGATGTAAACGGAGGGGACAACCGTTGAAAACTTGGTTGAAAGCGGTGAAGGAAGACATCCTTGAGTTTGGATTAGGCGAGGATATGTGGGAATACCACATTGCTTGAAAAACCAAAATTTGTGTAACCGACCCCGAAAGTATTGGAAATGGGCTTTAATAATGATAATGAATTTTCAGTGGAGTTGAAAACTATGTCTAAGCTCAATAGAACGAGGATAAGGATGATGACGAATTGGTGTTGGTTCCGGTCCGTTAAAGGGGGGAGAGATGAAGAACATTAGATGTAGATGGTGGTGGTTTGTGTTTGGAAATAAGAAGAATAAGTTGTTTCACAAGGGAATTTAAATCTAAATTATACACATGTGCCCACTTAAATTAACGGATAGACTTTAGTCAACATGGGTCAACTGACACGTATGGGATAAGACCAAGTTTAATGGTCACTGTGGACCAAGCCCTATTTTCTCGCCTATTAACTTGGAATCAACCATAAATTCTTTTTAAAGAGAACACTTTTTTTAGATGTCATAACCTTTACATAAATAACAAATACATTGAAGAATTACAATCAATCATACAATTTCCTAGACTATGATATCTTTAACATTTTTTAAAGGCAATGACTTTTTGACACCGTCAATTTCCCTCTTTAACACCACCACCTCAAAGTTTTTGCATTTGTTGAACCTACCATGTGACACCACCACTATTTAAAAACAATTTTTTCCCCTCTTTTCTCTTACTGTGTTTTTCACCTCCAAATAACACAACAACAACGTTGCCCCACCTCGTCGCTCAGTCTTTCCAATCGCCGC
Organism: Berberis vulgaris; assembly: GCA_963556465.1. Classification (NCBI taxonomy): domain Eukaryota; kingdom Viridiplantae; phylum Streptophyta; class Magnoliopsida; order Ranunculales; family Berberidaceae; genus Berberis; species Berberis vulgaris. The sequence continues at coordinate 16,073,265 of OY747133.1, forward strand.
CTATTTTGTCATTTTTTCGCTATTTCCCTCGCCAATTTTGCAACACGGGCTATGAGCTTGGGTTCCAATCTTGTAGGTACTCAATCTCTCATCCCTTATTGCAAGATTAAGATGCAGGGTGGTGAGGCGACGAGGCGAGGGGTTGCGAGGAGTGGTGCATGGGGCGGCAAGGCGAGGTGGTTGCCTACTGCTGCTATTTTTGTGTGGAGAAGAAGGAATCACGCGAAGAAAAAAAAGTGATGGTGTCACTGAGTAGGTTGTGGTAGACAGAAAAGTAGGAGTGTGGTGTCAAAGAATGGAACTTGTGGTGTCAAATAGTCAATGCCTTTTGAAAATAAACCTTTTTAAATCTTAGAAACAACTCTAGTTAGGGGTGGGCATAGGACAGGATTATACATCATCCCATCCCGTTGCTTTATCTTCAGGAAGGGATCGACTTTGTGTCATCCCAAACAGGTTTGGGACGAGACGGGATGAGCATGATTGAATTTTTGTGAACTTATTACTAAGCTATTATGATGTGCATATTTAAACGTATAATCCTATAATTACTATATTATCAACCCTTCCATCTACTTATTTCAAACTCTGAAAAGTACGGACAAGGCTCAAATATAGTCTAGGCAACTATGTAAGGTCCAAGTCCAATAAGAGTGGGGCTGCTCTTTGAAAGCATACTTGACCAACCCATTCTCACTTTAAGCATATTACATAGTGTTTTTGTTCCAGAATATACTAGATCTTGTTTTTGTAGGTTTCTATTTACATTCTTATTTATGTCATCAATTCAAGAATACTATAGTCAATTTTCTATCATTATACATATTAAGGAGTTATCTATGAAATTTTTATTGTTTTAAACTCTAAGATAGTTATTTGTGATGTTAAGTTCACACAACTCAAAAATTCATGTACCACACTTAATTTGACACACAAAATTTTGAGTAAATAAATATTAAAATTAATAATATTATATTTTAAATAAATAAGTTTGTGACGGGATGGGAGGGATTGAGAGAATCTTCATCTCGATCCCATCCCACTCTAGATTGGGATGGGATGCGATTGAGATGGATTTGATCAATTCCAAAATGACCACAAAAAATCGGGACAAGATTGGGATCACGGGATGGGATGCCCACCCCTAACTCTAGTTTCTAGGGATATGGTTCTTAAACCCACATTTGTTGTGTAGGAAAGAGTTGGTAAAAAATGGGTCGGATACAATTGGGATATGCAAGAAATTGTATCCCAGTCGGATCTTAAAGTTCATATCAAATTTTGGTTTGACTTCAAATTGAATAATCATACTCGACCTGATTAGATTTTTATTACTTTATTTTGTTCATATGTGTTTTTTTTTAATAGTATGAAACTCTAATACTTATAACGATTTGCTATGTTTGAACAATATACTTGGCTTAGGCACGTGCATAAATAAAAAGGAATATGATTTAAATAAGTATGATATATTTGGATACGGTCAAGTTTTTAATTATAAAATCATATCCAACCCATATTTGAACTGGATCACTGACAACTAATTTTTTTTTCCATTACAACTGGATATCCTACTAAATTGTATCCAAACCGTTTTTCAATCAGGATATTATTTAGAAAGAAAATGCTAGGAAACCATGTTTTTACAACCAGGTTTTGTAATCATGGTGACGTGGCGTGATCTTGAAAGATGGATGAAATCCCCAAAGTTTTTATGTGTATCTCGAGGTTGTAAAAACCTATTCTAGCGATGCCACATCATTCTGGTTATAAAATCTGGTTCCCTAGCCTCACTTTAGTTAGAATACACATCCGCCTATTCAGATATAGTCAATTGTTGAATTTATTTTATATCCATACCCATTTATCCTATGAAAGCAATCAATCACTAATATTGAAAACCCACTACAAAATAAACCTCTATCATTATGCAAAACCTTTCGTCTGTGCTGCTAAAAAAAAATGACTTGGAGCTTCACCACGTACTCTGTTGTCCTTCCGATCTTTGTGTTTCTTAGAATCTCATGGTTTGTGGGTTTGTTATGACTTTAGGTGTGAATTGTATTTGAGTTCTTCCAAATGTACAATATTTTTTTGCAGCAGTTCAACCCTATGTTTCATGTTCAAGTTTGCCTTTTGTTCTAATGAATGAGTTTAGAATTGTTTGATTTGGCATTCCAACTAATTTTCTTTTTATGAGTATTTCAATTTTTTTTTTGCTCCGTTATCCATCTATCTATCTATCTATATTACAAATCAAAATGGTGTTTCATTGTTCATGAGATAAAAGAGAGTTGGAAAGATCTTGAGAGCGGCATGTGTTGTAATTATAAAATATGTAGGAGGGCAAATCTATATTACAAATCAAAATGGTGTTTCACTGTTCATGAGATAAAAGAGAGATAGGATTGAGAGTTGGAAAGATCTTGAGGGCTGAGATTTGTTCTCTATAATGGCATGTGTTGTAATTATAAAATATGTACAAGGACACATAAAATGAAAAAAAATTGTGTAAAAAGTTGGTGGAATTTACATTTTGTTTTGAGATAAAATTTTGTTTTTTTTCTAAAAAATAAAATTGCCCTAATTGTCGGATTTTAATAAACTTGATATTGTTTGAGTGCATTTTTGAAGATCTTTCTAATGAAATCAATGATCAATACAAAAACTTAAGTTTTCAAAATATGCATTTCACGTCGTAGTTTTCAATATTAATCAAAGTATGAGACGGTCATCTAAAGGTGCACTCAAACAAAGGCCCTGAACTCCACATTTTGGAAAAAAAATTGTATGTGGAGTGCCAACGGCACGGGGACTAACCTAGTCTATATTACAAATCGAGATGGTATTTGAGGTTGGAGATAAAAGACTTTATCGTGCCAACGGCACGGGGAATACCCTAGTACATATATAAAATGGGAGTACACCAAAAAACACATGACACCCTCCTAGGGGAGAATTGTTTGATGTACCGTAATCCATTTCACTGATAGCCAGTGTCCTTTGCCTGGATCATGCATATACCGACTTACCATACTAATTGGCTGTGAAATGTTGGGCCACGTATACACATTTGTATACATTAAGCTTTCCACTGCATTTGCATATGAAACTTGATTCATATACTCTCGTTCCTCATCCATAATAGGAGATATAAAAGCTTAAAGTGAGGAGCAAGAGGCGTACTAACTGATTTTGTGTCATTGTTCATCCTAAATTGTTGCAACACCTTCCTCAAATATGCTTGTTGTGACAAGCTCGCAACTCCCTTCACCACATCTCTTTGAATTTCCATGCCACGGATCTTTTTAGCTTTACCAAGATCCCTCAGCTCAAACTGAGCACTTATCTGGCATTTCAACTTATCAATCTCATACTTGCTCTTGGAGGCTATAAGTATATCATCTACATATAAAAGAATCATCACGAAACATTTGGAAGTAGACACAATGATCATAATGGCTTCAAGTGTACTTCAACCCTAGCATAAACTAAACAAACAGCTTGTACCATTGTCATGGAGACTGTTCAACATGTACAAGGATTTGTTCGGTTTAAACACAAAATTTCATTTCTCTACAATCTTAAACCCACTTGGTTGAGTCATATAGACCTCCTCCTTTAATCCACCATGCAAAAACGCATTATTCACATCTAATTGAGCTAACAATATCAAAGTGGGCAACCAAGGCTAACGAAATTTGAATGGAAGAATGTTTCACAACTAGATAAAAGACTTTATTGTAGTTTATACATTCCTTATAAGCATAACATTTCGCAACTAACCTTGCCTTGAAGCGCACGCCATCACTAGGAGATCATTTTTTCTTTGTGTATACCAATTTGCACCCAATAGCTTCCTTACCTAAACTACACAATTCACGTGTTTCATTCTTGTGAAGAGATTGCATCTCTTCATCCATAGCCTTCTTCCATTGTCTACATTCGGTACTTTGAATTGCTTCTTTATAGGTAAAAGGCACTTCATCATCAACTACTGAAAATGCATAGGCTTCACAGTCACTACAACATAAAGCATGTTGTGAATTCTCTATAGTCGAACTCTTCACTTGCTGAGAGTTATTGGCTTCAACATAAAGCCTCATCAAAAGTCACATCCTTGCTAATAACAGTCTTCCTGGATTCAGGTACCATAATTTATAGCCTTCTACACCATCTACGAAACCCAAGAAAATAACTTTCTTAGCGAGTTCCAACTTACTTTCTTGAACATGAAAGTAAGTACGACAACTAAAAATATGCAATATATCATAATCATTAGCGGGATTTCAAGTCATTCCTCAATAGAATTTTTTTCATCAATCAAAGCCGCAGGGAACCTGTTGATGAGATGGGAGGCATATGCCACCGAGTCAAGTAAAAACGTCTTGCCCAATCCAGCATTGGACAATATACAACAAACATTCTCCAGTAATGTACAGTTCATGTGTTCTGCCACCCCATTCTGTTGCAGAGTACTTCTATCCGTGAAGTGCCTGACAATGCCCTCATCCTGACATACTTGCAAGAATGGATCAACTTTATATCACCTCCATTATCATAACAGAGTCTTCTGATCTTAAATTAGTGTATAATCTTAATTAGATCACATTGCATAAAGCTATGTATATTAATTCTTTGTTCCTTTTTCTTTTATACACAGGTTGAATCAGAATTTCATGAAATGCTTTAGGAATTTTTGCTACAAAGAGAAGCACATATTCAAAATGTCAGGTGACTTAAAAAGACCACGACCCTCTTGGGTTACTAATTGTATAGCGGAATACAATGAATAACATTGCTCCTCAAGTTTTTCTTTGTTGAAATCTTTTCTGGTGAGAAATGCTGATACATCTGGGCATTGTCAACCATTTTCGAGATTCTTAAACTTTCCAAAATTTATGTATATATTTCAAGAAGATCACACCGTTTTAATTCGAATTAGGGTTGGTCCTAAATTCACTCATACGGGTTTGTAAATTGTGAATCAGCTTGCACGATTGCAGGTCTCACACAGATGTTGACAATAAATTTGTCGGTTTGAACAGTAAATGAAAAAGAAAGAAAAGTCCAGTGTTAATGAAGAGAGTTAATTTTTGTATGAACATATGCATTCTGCTTTCAAATGCATCATTTCACAACGATGACCTATATCACAAAAACCCAACATTAGGGATACGACCAGTGCAGACAACACCAAAGGCTAGCCCTAAATATTTCCACAAAAAAATGTGAGAACAAGAGACGTGACAGGAAGTAAAAGAAATGAACTGCAATAAAGCTATATAAGCTTGGTGATATGAATAAATTTCCAAGTAACTTCAGGTATGGGTTTCTCGTGTTGACCATAAACAAGTATCCCCTCATTGTAACTCCGTCAGGATGTTAACAATACCAAATAATATGGCATCTTTTTTCAATTGGCCTTGGACACTTTTCCCCCTGTAAAACATAAACTATCAGTGATCCATTATCAGCTCAACTATCCAGTGCACCAAGGGCTTTCATGTCTTCTAAGAAGGCCATATACGAATCATCAATGCTGTGCGTCTTCGGCACAGATGAGGGATTCGCTGGTTGCGATATCCCAACAGGTACAGGAAGAGCTGCTGGCCTCGATGCTGTTGCTACATTTGACAATGATGGCTTTGGTTTAACTTTTTGGGCAACTGTTTCTCTCCTTACACGAACAGAAGCAGGAACCTAATTTTCAGCACATAATACGATGTTATACAACTAGTGCGGCAAGTTAAAAAATAAAAAACAACTAGGCTTTTGAGCTATATTTCTAAACCAAACCAAATTTGAAGAGAATAAACTCACCATAGCTGTAAGTTCTGGGGTATGCTGTGCTAGGGGCCTCTTGACAACTGTAGACGCTGCTGACTTTACATAAGATGGCTTCTGAGGTCCCACCGGTCTGAAATTACCATGGTCATCTTCTTGATAGCCTGGAGGAGGTCCAGGTGGAAGTGGTGGTCTCATCATTGGAGGTGGTCCAGGTGGAGGACCGAATGGTGGCCTTGGCATGTGTGCGAGTGGGACTACCATCCCAGGTGGACCAGGCAGCGGACGGCCAGGAATTCCAGGGGCTGATAATGGAGGTGGAGGTGGAGGTGGAGGCAAGTGTGAAATGCCTGGAGGCAATACATCAGGCTGCAATGTTGGCACTACTGCTGGCGCTTGCCTTGGAGGTGGTGGGGGCGGTGGCATCATGCTGGGGGCATCCTTGGCCCTAGAGGAACTATTAGTATCAGAATCAGAAGTTGTCCCTTCATGCTGATGATTACCCAACTTCGGCGGTAACCCAGGTGGAGGAGGGAGTACAGCAGACACCTGCATGTGAGAAAGGAGGTTTTACTGCAATTAGTTTTTGTGAGATAACTTTCACTAATATACTATTTTTAAGACAGTAAGCTCTATTGTTGTTAATGGGTCCTAAATTCATCAACAAAATGCTAAAATAAAGTATCCTTGCTTACTACGAAATGCTCTAATGTGGTACTTCAAAAAGACCCAGTGTATTGATATAGTCCATATTCCAATTTTAACCTCCAATTAACAGTGGTTTTAAAGTTCATCAACTATGTTTGGATATTGTCCTTTCGATAAAAAATAAATAGGTTGCAAGCATAAAAAGGGCAAACTAAGTACTAGTCTTAAAGGGTGGGATATGATTATTTATTTATAGGGAACTTACAAGTAAATCATGAGAAATATCCATTTTAAGTAATAAAAGTGGAACACTATTAAAGGGCATTGTACAAATTACTTATTTTTGCTATACGATTAAAGGTGCCATTATTTTATTTATTTGCTTATAACTGTATTAATATTTACGCATAATACAAACCCAATAGAAATCTCCTTCTTTTAATAAAAAGGTCCTATTTTGCTTCTTTTTAATATGTAACAATAGAATCTTTTCTAATAAAACTATGTCATAGGAGACCTTATCAAGGGAGTTGGAAGTATTTCCAATGTGAGATGTGAGTTTCAGAAAGAGATTTCTTATTCTATGCATAATGGTACAAGACTGAAGTTTTGGCATGATAGAATAATCAGTAAGGACACCCCTTTGAGCAGCTTCTTTCCTAGACTTATCCGACAAGGACATGGATGAAGATCACAGTTTCTTGTAGCAGGCAATAACCATCAAGGTTGAAACTTTCATTTGAGATGGAATCTCAATGATTGGGAACTTCAACAGATACAATCATACAACCCTGTTGAATATCACTGAATCAGTTCAACTGGATGGGGATCACGCTTTGGGGAGGAAGCACAAGCAATTCTATGATAAAGAATGCTACAAAGAAGTAGGCCTCAACTGGATCGCAGCCTGCTTGAGCAAACAATCAACAAAATGCACAACCTGATCTGGACCAAGGAAGTCCCTCCTAAGGCGTGTTTCTTTCTGTGGACTATCATCAATGGCAGAATCCTCAAAGTTGAAAATATTTACAAGAGTGGACTTATCATCTGCAAACACTGTGTTTTGTGTGGGGAGGCAGAGGAAACAGGAGACCATATGTTGCTGACATGTGAATTCATTCATCTCGATTTGAAAGAAGGCTTCACTGAGTTCAAGATTAATGCCCCAGCTGCCACCTCCTTCTTAGATTGGTTGGGTTGTGGAGCTTTTGCAAAGCAGACAACCTGAATCTAACTCATGTGGGTATTAGTTTGGGAGAGAATGCCTCATGCGATGACTTTGGTAGGGCTGCAAGTTGGGCGGGTACCACACTAGCCCAAACCCTACCCAAGGTAGGCAGGCATACATATGCCCATACCCTATACCATGCCCACTCGGGTATGAAAATTCTTGCCCAAGACAAAGGCCATGTCAATTAGGGGTGGGCATCTCATCCAGCGATCATGATCTCGTCCCGTCCCGTCCTAGTTTTTTTGGGTCTTTTTGGGATTGATCAAACACATCCCGATCCCGTCCTGATCTAGAGTGGGATGAGATCGGGATAGAGATTTTCAATTCCGCCCATCCCGTCCTGTCACGTAGTTATTTAATATTTATTATTATTAATTTTAATCAAACTACTCATCTAAAGAATGTGATAAAATTAAATCAAAACATCTAATGTTTGAATATTTACTTGCTTGATTTTGTACTCTTTGCTTAGGTAGAAACTTCAATTTAGATATTTTAGGTCAAATAGAACCATGAAAATTTATGCATTTTCACATTTTAGATTGGTTATAGGACAATTATTTTTGTAGAAAATAAAGGCAAATGATGGTTTGGGTTAGTTTTCCACTATGAGTTATGTAGTTGTAGAACATTGCTCCAAATTATACCTTGTATAAATGATATTTCAACTCTTGCAAAAATATGCTATGGAGGGGCTCCTTCCATCTCCCATCATTCACTTAATAAACTTAATTCTATTGTAAGGTAACCCTCCACAAATTGTATGACATTTAATATTGTTATGATGAAAGTTATATGTATATAAATTTGACATTATTTGTGTGTGAGCAATGTGAGGTGAAATTCTTTTCTTATTTTTCATTGGAGAACTATTTAGTACATGTTCATCCCGTCATGTCTCCTCCCGAACCCGTTTGGGATGGGACAAGGCCGGAATGAGGTCTTATCCCGTCCCAATCATGAACGAACGGGATAGAATAGGGATGAGGTCTATCCCATTTCAATCATGAACGAACGGGATAGAATAGGGATGAGATCCATCCCATCCCGTGCCCACACCTAATGTAAATATTTAGAAACCAAGCCCGTCTTGGGCAGTTCGGGTAATTTGAGCAAGTCAAATTGGTCAAGTTTACCCGTTATTATATGTTCAAATGTAATTTCATTAATTTGAGAAACGTAACAAAATCTCAATTATGCTTGATTTGTATTCTAAAAGGAAGTTTCTTAGTGTAGTTGGCTAAGTTTAAGAAAATGTATAAAATAATGCGAGACACATAACAAAATAATATAAAATAAAATAAAAACAATTTTTTATTTCATTTTGGTAACAAATCTTGGAGAAAAAAGTATTAAGAATATAATCAATAATCATACATTTTTGCCAAATTTATTTTACTTTATAGGTCTTGAACATTTGAGTATACCTCATGGATACTGGTAAAACAAAATCTTTGGAGAAAATAATCACTAACATAATTACCTATTGAGCTTTAACATGTTCAAGCTCAGTTTGTTTTATTTTTATGAGAAAAATACATTTTTTGTATATGAGCATATTATGTCAATATTAAAAAGCTCATGGGTTCAGGTATCTTGAGTACCCAAGTATCGTCCAAAACTAAGTCGGATATTAAATATATAAACCCGTGTATTGGCCATTACCCATGGAATTTTGCTCAAACCCTTACCCATGTCAGGTTTAACATAATTACCTATTGAGCTTTAACATGTTCAAGCTCAGTTTGTTTTATTTTTATGAGAAAAATACATTTTTTGTATATGAGCATATTATGTCAATATTAAAAAGCTCATGGGTTCAGGTATCTTGAGTACCCAAGTATCGTCCAAAACTAAGTCGGATATTAAATATATAAACCCGTGTATTGGCCATTACCCATGGAATTTTGCTCAAACCCTTACCCATGTCAGGTTTAACCAATCGGGATTGGTTATACCCGCCCAACTTGCAGCCCTACCTAGACTTGGATTGTTTGGAGAGAAAGAGTCGACAAAATAAAAATTTAGGAATGTTCATATGATTGTAGATAGCTTGTGGATAATGATCAAGGTTATTTTATGGCGTTGGAGTAATACGTGGGGTATCTTAAAAGACTCGCACTTTTCCTGTTTGACTGGTGGGATGTTGTGCATAATAGACACTTGATGTATTCTTGTGCATGCTTTCAGTGATTCCTCTTTGACTTGCTACTAATGAAAAGCTTTGTTTAAGATCTTGGAGATGAGTACTAGATGGTTGTTTTGCCTTGACAAAAGTTATTAATGAAATGAGTGATTTCTACAATTCTAAGAAGAAACTCTCACGACGATGATTTTTGGCGGGTGTCTAGGATGTTACTGGTCTCAATTTTCTTGACAAGTTGTATGACGTTGTTGATTACAAGTCAATCCTCCCAAAATCAATTCATGTGCAACTTGGTTTCAAATAGGCTTTCATTCAAGGGATGTCCTTGATAGGAGGGGTATCCAAATGGACGACGAACACATGCAATGTGAGGGTGAAGTGGAATAAGCTCATTTGGTGTCCCTTTAAGTGAGAGGTTGACATCGTCTACTTGATCTTTTGGCGGTGACATACGTCATCCATAAATTTGGACTTGGAGAGGACAATTTTAACAAGAAGTCCAAGATGATAGTTTGAGTGATACGGAATACAATGAAAAGGAAAATCTTCAAGGAGAAGGGAGTTATGCTTCAAGACTTATGCGACTTGTGCTTGGAATTGAACATCTCCAAAGTCTAGTTTCAACGGGGTGGATTTTGAAAATTTTCTTGAAAGTTGGTTTAAGTTTTGTAGATGAACTCTAATCTCTTTGAAGATCTTTAGGAAATCTAAGGTATATTGTAAGCCTCGTCTTGTTTCCGAATAAAAGTTCTACTACCTGCTCAAATCAATTAGTAAGTATATCTAATAAAATTAAATATGATATTAAAATATAATGTCTGAGTTTGATATATATGTGTACACAAACACACATGTATGTTTACCTACTGAAAGTCTGAAATAATTAGTATAAGGAATATTAATCGATAAATGATAAAATAGTACTTGTAAAAAAAAATTTGACACCAAATGGGTTTTACTGAGGAACCATATGAGAAGAAATTACCCGCTCAGACTCCTTAACATTAGTGTCTTCTGATGCTGAAGTTTGACTTTTTTCTCTTTCATCTCCTACCGTGCCAGGTGGGGGTGGCTGAGTAGGGCGTTGAAGCATGGGAGCTGAATGAACTGTGGTAGCACTAGCAGCCTCTGACTGAGGAGCTGGCGGTGGGGGAGGCAATGGTGGTGGGGGAGGCAATGTAGTACCCAAGTTGGCAGATGCAGGCTTTGGTGGAATCGGAGGTGGAGGTGGTAGAGGCAAGGATGAGGGTACTGCAGAACCATCTCCAGATCCCAATTCATCAGAATCTGGCAAGGGTGGAGGTGGAGGAGGTGGAGGGGCTGCAGCTAAAGCTAGCTCATCTGTCTCTGACATCGATGATGAAGCCACTCCACTCGAGGAAGCCTCCGACAAGGGAATCCTTGGCCCTGCAGTATTATACTCAATAAATTAAAATAAAGTTACAAACTAATACAGCATGACCAAAAAGTACATGAGACTACGAGAGACAAGCCTTGAGCTTTGTTACATATTAGTTGCCAGATTCAAAATGCAACACCTAAATAGTTCAACGTACCAATAGATGACTTGTACATTGGAGGCTTCCCAGGAGGTGGTGCCCCAGAAGGGTTTAGTGTAGGGTGATAATATACAGAATCCTGTGAAAATAACACGATTACTGTTGGCTCAATGAGCAAGCAACTTTAGAAATTCATTTGAATAACTCCTTGCAATTTACCTCTGGCTTGGGGTGCTTAGCTCTCTCCTCTTCCTCTGCAGTCGTTCTTCTTCGAGGAGGTCCGAGGTGGCTGAGACAACCAATAAAACAAAATATCAGACTTAGAGCAACAGAAGATTCAGGTTAAACCTCAACCAATAAGCACGGCCTTCAAAGAACAAAATATGAAACTAGAGCAATGAATATGACCTGAACATCACTGGTGTCTCACCCTTTTCTCGCAACTTTTCTTCATATTCCTATTCAAAAGAGTGATCGAGTCATTAAAGGGGGGCAAAATGCATATACAAAATCTGAGGATATACAATAATAGCACAAAAGTGCACTGCTCTAGTAATAAGAAAAGTAAACTTTTGGCCTGTCATGCTCAGTTAAAGAATACAAGTTTGGAAGTTCCAGTATGAACCAGTTTCTCACTGCTTATTTGTCAGGCTTGAAGAGGCACATCCTAACATGCAATGGTTCAGAGCTATTACTGGGTTTGCCATTATAAAAGTCCAAAAAAAAAGGTCTATAATATGTTCATAGAAAGAAAAATTAAGAGCAAACTGCAGCAAGATGGAGGATATGATAATGATGGACCTGCTCTCAGGCCAAGCACGTGGTCGTGGGAGGGGACATGGAAGAGGACGTGCTTTTTGATCAAATGGGCTGATCCATGCAGCAGGAGGAGGCGCATTAAGTGTCAAGCCTCTTTGTTTCTAATGCACAAGTTTCTGCTTGGTCAAGTGTTTGAACACCTGCGCATATCTTTGATCTTATTTTCTTTATAGACTAAATTTTACCTTGTAGAATGAATAGACATTGTTAGTAGTGTAGTGTAAGCTCGGTGTCATCCTGCTTTTTTTTCTTTTTTTTGTACGGACGATTAGGTGCTCAACTGATTGTAGTTTTCTTTCATAGGCCAGTACATTCTTTTATTTATTGATTAACAAATTAAGAGCAAACCAAATTATGCATCAAGGAAGTCTGGATGAATTGCCATTTTAAAATATCTTTTTAACGTTACGACCATAAAATAGACCAAAAATTAGGAACATTAAACACAATTATAGAGAGAACCTTGATTAGACAAATAATAAATAAATGTCATATAAGGTAACAGACCATAGAAGCTCCAAGGATATAGTTGAAATTGAAACTGTGTTAACAGGATTGCCAAAGTCTACTTGCAAGAGAGAACCTGGATGCACACTGTTGATAGTGGTTTAGGGTTTGCCAAACTGAAAATCCAGAAATGTTTTTTTTTTAAAGGTTCAATGTTATTGGTCAAAAAATTAAAAGAGACAATTACAAGGGAGGTGCCCAAAATTAAGGCCCCTTAACAAGAACATCCTATACAAGACTCGGAAAGAATTCTTAAAGTTACCAAACCTCTAGTTTATCATTATATTTTCTCCCTTGAAAATAACTTAATTGCACCAAGAAGGCATATGGAGCCATAATAGCTTATTTTCAGAAAGGATAAAAAAATTTATTCAAGAACAATGTACAGTTGCCAAGGATCTCCATGGAGCTAATAAGGATACATGCAATTTCCCAATAAAGATCTTCAATCCCCACCTCTTTGAAACCTGTTATGCAGGTATAATAGAGGCCCAATTCCAAAGTACATGCAATAACATCTACCAGCGAGGTTCTAAGATGTAGTTCCCATTAAAAATGAAGGCATTTCTAGCATTCGTATTGACCCAACAAATGGGGCAGGGGGTAGATTCCACAGCAGTTTAGACCTGAGCACTCTACAGACCAAAAAAATAATAATAAATAAATAATAATAAAAATTCCATACAAGAACTCGCTCGACTCAAAATACTCCTACACCCCCAAAGAGATGAAAAAAACGATTCTGCACTTCTTGAGGAATTTGACACCAAATAAGATCTCTTGATTCTACCCACCATCACAAAGCAGACTCCTATTCTCGACTTGCATCCCCTACCTAATCAGAAAATCATGCGTAAGAATCCACTTCCAGCCCAATCTCCTCATAAGTTTAGGCAGCAGGCTCCTTACACCACACGGCAATTATGACAAGATTGACGACACAATTTTCATAAAAACAACGCAATCGTGAACATCCGCTTCTTCTCTCACTTCCACACACACTAATCCTCCTCTGAACAAAAGGGATTTAAGTCAAGCTGAATTGACTACCTCCACATCAAGTATCTACGGAAAATAAGGTTCTGCTCGAAACCATTTTCCCCTCCCACCAAAAACTCCATCAGCAACCCTTCCCTTCTGGCAACTAAAAAACCTAGAGAAGAGATTCTTCAAGGGCACATCAGTCACTCATATATCGTGCCAAAACTTCAATGTAAACCCATTACCTAAAGAACTTCCCTTCCAGACCTCCACCCTCATGTTAGGAATGTTGCTCCAAAGACTGACTCCCCTATGAGCATATGGTCGCCCTTATATGGTCTAGTACGATATCTAGGAATCTGTTAGACCACCAGTAAAGTACACGTATACAAGGCGTAACAAGAGATTGGAGTCATCTAACAACCAAGAGAAAGCATAGCAAGCAAGTGGGCTACAAATCAGCTAGAGGCAGTTAAGAGTTGTCAAGTTGCTCTGTCAAGTTGTTCACCTGTGATGCAGTTAGCAATTTGTCAAGTTGCTCTGTAATAATTAGCAGTCTGTCAAGTTGTTCTGTTATGCTAGAAAAGACACACATTGTATAAATAGAACTCAGGAAGAACAATTGAGATTCATTGAGAATTCTGTACATGAGCTTCTGCTCTACAATTGGGAGAGACAAGCCTCTCGAAATGCTTGAAAACATTGTACAATCTTCTTTCCTTCTTCAATAACAAGGTCTTCATTCTCTGATCTCTCTTTTAATTTGCTATCTGAATCTGCAGTTCATATCAAATTGGTATCAGGGCAGTTATCTTGGGATGACAGGGAAGACTACAAGTCAGGGTACGGTGTCTGCAAGGGTAGAGCTTGTGGAAGAGCAAATTGGAGGTGTTCAAGAGGAGATAGGGACTTTGAGAAGGGAATTTCATTCCATAGCTCAGAAAATAAAGCAGATGGTGAAACATCAGGAGGAGGCTTCTTGAGTTGCTTCTGCGTCTGAGCAATCAAGAGAGACGAAAGGAGGAACACCTCACTCAGGAAACAGATTCGACCTCAAGTACAGAAAGCTCGAAATGCCAAGCTTTGACGGATCAAATCCGGATGGTTGGATTATGAAGGCTGAACGTTTCTTTGCTCTTCATCGATACACAAATGAAGAAAAATTGGAAGCTTCTGTAATCGGGTTTGAGGGTGATGCACTGCTCTGGTTTCAGTGGGAACACAAACGAAGACCGGTCGTTTTGTGGAAGGAGCTTAAGAGAATGGTGTTGAATCAATTCCGAGCAATGAATGAAGGATCTCTTTGTGAGCAATTTTTGGCATTGAAGCAAGAATCCACAGTTGCGGATTATAGGAGACGATTCGTCTCCATGTATGCATTGCTTGAAGCTCTCCCAAGCAAATTTATTAACGGGCTTAAATCGAGGATTAGAGCAAAGCTTAGGGTTTTGGAACCCAATGATATTGGCCCATAGAATTGAGAAGAAACCAAAGTTTTTGCTTGTGCATAAGGGAGGCCCAATTACAGCCCATGCTTACCAAGAAAACCCTAAAAATCCACAGGTTTCAGGTGGTTCTCGAGCTCTTGAGAAAACTCCTTGGAGAGGAGAGTTCAAACAGCTCATTGATGAGGAAATTCAGAGCAAGCTAGAGCAGGGTTTATGCTTTCGATGCGATGAGAAATTTTCACCCGGCCACAGGTGTAAACGAAGGGAGCTTCAGGTGCTGGTCTTCCAAGAAGAAAAAGGTTTAGAGGAGGAAAAAGAACTTCTTGAGGAAAAGGGGGTCGATCTGGAGATGGTGGAAGTGGATCAAGCCGTCGAGGTTTCACTTCACTCTGTGGCTGGACTCTCTTCACCCAAGACGATGAGATTGAGGGGGATGGTTCATGGAACGCAAGTGGTGGTGTTGGTCGATTGTGGGGCAACCCACAATTTTATTTCGACCAAACTGGTATCGAAGTTGGGGCTTCCGATCTCGACAACAGGGGTGTATGGGGTTACTCTGGGATCTGGAGATACATTGAAGGGGGAAGGAGTGTGCAAGGGTGTGTCGCTCAAGCTGCCAGGGCTTGATGTGGTAGAGGATTTCTTACCCTTGAGGTTGGGCAGTATGTGATTCTCAAAATGAAATGGTTGGCAACTTTGGGAAGGACTTTCACAAATTGGCAGACGCAAGTAATGAAATTCAAGGTAGGAGACGAGACAGTTGTTTTGAAGGGAGATCCGACTTTGGGGAAATCTTTAATTTCTTTGAAATCAATGCTTTGTACACTCAAACAGGAAAGTCAAGGGTTATGGATGGAGTTTGGGCGTTTGGCTATTACTAATGCGAAGCTGGAAGTGGTGCCTAATGAGATTGAGCAAATCCTCAATAAGTATCAAGAGGTATTTCAAATGAAGTATGAGTTACCACCGGTTAGGGGTCATGAGCATGCAATTTGCTTAAAAGAGGGTACTTCACCGGTTAACGTGAGGCCATACAGGTACCCCCAATGTCAAAAGGATGAGATTAAGAAATTGGTTGACGAAATGATGATAGCCCGAATCATACGACCCAGCAAGAGTCCATTCTCAAGTCCGGTACTGTTGGTGAAGAAGAAGGATGAAAGTTGGAGATTTTGTGTTGATTATAGGGCATTAAATAAAGAAACGGTTCCAGATAGATTTCCTATACTCATAATAGAAGAATTGTTGGATGAGCTCCATGGAGCTAATATTTTTTCCAAGCTTGATCTCAAATCGGGGTATCATCAAATTCGGATCAGCATTTAAGGAGGCATGAGTTGTGCGCTAATCGCAAGAAGTGTGAGTTTGGACAAAGGGAACTAGCATACTTGGGACATGTGATCTCTAGAGAGGGAGTTTCTGTAGACCCAACAAAAGTTTCCGCAATGATGGAATGGCCATCACCCAAAAACATCACTGAGCTCCGAGGTTTTTTGGGTTTGACCGGTTACTACCGTAAGTTCGTCAAGAATTATGGTACTTTAGCTTGGCCGCTGACAGAACAGTTGAAGAAAGATAATTTTGGCTGGAACCAGGAGGCGGAAACAGCATTTCAAGCCCTCAAAAGGTGCATGTCGCAAGTACCAATATTGGCGATGCCAGATTTTTCAAAAAAAAAAATTATTGAAACGGATGCTTCTGGGTATGGTTTGGGAGGAGTGTTGATTCAAGACCATCGTCCAATTGCGTACTTTAGTCAAGTTCTTAGGCTCCAAGCAAGACAGAAGTCGGCATATGAGGAGCTTATGGCTATCGTATTTGCAATTGCCAAATGGAGACCTTATTTGTTGGGAAAAAAGTTTGCACTGAAAAATGATCAGCGGAGTCTGAAGTATCTACTGGAACAGCGCGTGATAGAGGCAGAATACCAAAAATGGGTGACTAAACTGATGAGCTACGACTTTGACATTGAGTACAAGACTGGGAAATCCAACGTTGTAGCTGATGCTCTTTCCAGAATCGCACCTATTCCTCAATGCAGTACATTAATGGTGCCTCAATGGATGGATTGGCAGCAAGTGTGCAACGAGGTGGCCGCAGATGAGACCTTCCAGCAGATTAGAACTAATATTGAGGAGCGCAATATACCACATTTGGGTTTCACCATACATCAGGGATTGTTGTTATATAAAGGTAGGGTGGTATTAACTCATAAATCCCCTCTCCTCCCTAACTTCTTTGCTGAGTTTCATAGCACGCCAATAGGGGGTCACTCCAGAGAAACAAAAACTTATCAAAGAATGGCTAAAGAGTTTTATTGGGTGGGCATGAGATCAGATATTGCCAAATGGGTAGGGGAGTGCAAGGTTTGCCAACGAAACAAGAGCATGGCAGTGTCACCTACTGGTTTGTTGCAACCAATCCCACTGTCGGATGGAATTCATCAAGGCACTGCCGCAGGTTAAGGGAATTGATACGGTGTTGGTGGTGGCGGACCATTTGAGCAAATATGCTCATTTTATAGGATTAAGTCTACCATTTACTGCTGCAACTGTGGCCAAGGTTTTTATTCAGGAGGTGGTTCGACTTCACTGGTTTCCAGTCTCTATAATTTCTGACAGGATAAAATTTTTCTAAGTCGCTTTTGGCGAGAGTTGTTTCGTGGATGTTTGGAGGTGCAGTACGGCATATCATCCCCAGGAGGTGCAGTACGGCATATCATCCCCAGACCGATGGGCAGTCCGAGGTGATTAACCAATGTCTGGAAACATATTTGAGATGTTTTGTGTCAAACAAACTGAAACAGTGGGTACATTGGTTGGCTTGGGCAGAATATTAGTACAATACTTCCATACTTCATTAGGATGTGCTCCATTCAAAGCACTTTATGGGCGAGACCCTCCCCGATTATTGAAGGTTGACAAAGGGTGTACCACTGTATCTAATGTGGAAGAATTGATGTTGGAACGGGATGCAATTATCGATGATTTGCGCATAGCGGATGAAAAGGCAGGCTGGTCTCTCTAGGCGTGAGGATGAGTTCATGATCGGAGACAAGGTATTTCTAAAGTTGAGACCTTATCGCCACAAATCTTTGATTCGCAAGACTACACAAAAATTGGCAGCAAGGTATTACGGTCCTTACACAGTCCTACAAAAGGTTGGCGCAGTGGCTTACAAATTGGATTTACAACCAACTGCTGCTATCCATCCTGTTTTTCATATTTCTCAATTGCGACGAGCCAAAGGCCAATGTTCTGATGCATCATTGTTTCCTCCTCAACTGAATGAAGATATGGAATTAGTGGTTACTCCTACAGCAGTTTTGGAAGTGTGACCTAGTTCAAAAGGGGGCAGTTCCATTGTTGAGGTTCTTATACACTGGAAAGGCTTGCTCATTTTTTGAAGCCACTTGGGAAGATTTTTCATTGATCAACACTCAATTTCCAGAATTTCACCTTGAGGACAAGGTGGCTGCTTTGGGGGGAGGAATTGTTAGACCACCAGTAAAGTACACGTATACAAGGCGTAACAAGAGATTGGAGTCATCTAACAACCAAAAGAAAGCATAGCAAGCAAGTGGGCTACAAATCAGTTAGAGGCAGTTAAGAGTTGTCAAGTTGCTCTGTCAAGTTGCTCTGTAATAATTAGCAGTCTGTCAAGTTGTTCAAGTTGTTCTGTTATGCTAGAAGAGACACACATTGTATAAATAGAACTCAGGAAGAACAATTGAGATTCATTGAGAATTTTGTACATGAGCTTCTGCAGAGACAAGCCTCTCGAAATGCTTGAAAACATTGTACAATCTTCTTTCCTTATTCAATAACAAGGTCTTCATTCTCTGATCTCTCTTTTAATTTGCTATCTGAATCTGCAATTCATATCAGAATCCACCCAACCCTTCCCATTATATTTTTCTTTGATCACTCTCCTACACATGCTACCTGGTTTTATAGTAGATACTAATCCTATTTATGCAACGTAAAACATGTATTTAGATGACATTATAGATCAACTAATCAAGATTTTCAAATAAAAATGTAGAAGCATCAGTTCATATAGTAAAGTGGAATTGCTAGTTCATATAGTAAAGTGGAATTGCTGCAATACCAATAGGTTCCATCAAATGTATAAAAAGTTCATATTACCTTCCTCTTCTTCATAACTAGGTTTAATGTATCCTCCAGCTGCCTTTTTTTGTGCTTCCTTGCCTTATCCAGAGCACCATCCGCCTCTGCACAATAAAAATGGACATACACTTGAACAGAAAACTCATGTACCCAACTTGAGCAGTCAAAGATAAAAGATGCTTGAACCCATAACACAAATAGGACTCAATATACAACAGTCACTGAAGATGCTAAATATGTGTAATCTTAAATTGACTGCAGACAACAATCAATAGAGGTGGGCATTTCAGACCAAAGGTTTTTTATATGTTATTTTAATGTCCGGTCCTAAAACCCGGCCCATACTGATGTTTCCGATTCAGTCCTCAATTTCACTTTCCGGAACATGCTGAGTAACCGGCCTGACCCGGGTATGTTAAAAACCTAAGAAAAAAATCTAGGGTTTTATAACTTTCATCCCAAATCACTCTCTTCTGCCTCCTCTGCTTGACAACGACTCCTCCTCTGCTCAACAACCATTTCCTCTTCTTCTGTGACTCCACTTAAGTCTCTATTCTTCTTTCTCTACCTTCTCTTCTCCAACGCTAAAACGCTAAACAAGCAGATCTAGGGTTTCTCCACTCTTCCTCCTCACAAACCGTTTTGCTTCTAACTGAAATAACCCATGCTATTTGTTGCTCCTCAAGGTAAGCATCACTGGAGATAAAATATTTTTAACTTGTATCGCTGTATGTATTCACATGTAGCTAAGATTGATGTGAATCACGAGACACATGTTGCTAATGCTAATGTTAATGCTAATGGAGAGATCATATGTTCTCTCATCCTATGGCAGACTTGGCAGTACATTACACCTCCAATCTTGAGCAAGAAAAAAATAATCTTGGAAATTTTCAATACTTGGAAAAAAAGCACCCATAAGAAGAAATTGGATGCTTAATTTGTCGAAAGTTATAACTAATATTTTTAGATTGTTTTATGTTTTAATCTCCCTATGTGACAATAGTAATAAGGAATTATTATTTTAATACGTAGTTTATGAATTTTTTTCATTTTATAACTAATTGCTTTTATTAATTTGAAGTGACTTGAGCATTACAACCCGGTTGGTGATCCTTTTCTTCCACAAACAAATTCATCCAAAATCAAGTTTGCTTTCACAGGAAAGCTAGCAAGGATCCACAGTGTTTGAAGTTTAGTGCAAAATTGCTTATCAATTTGAAAGCTAGCAAGGATCCACAAATTCATCTCCTTATGAAACTATGCATGTTACACTTGTCACGGATCAATTTGAAGTTTGGTGCAAAATTGCAGAAGAACGCAAACAAACGCATTCAACCACTTTATATGGCTATAACCGCCATCTTTCGTGGTTAGTAACTAAGAAAACCAAGCTTAAATAGAGTAAACTTCTCAAGAAAATGGCAATCAATGAAGCTAACCATGTTCAGCAAAACAATGTTTCAGTTCATGTATGTATTAGCACTGCATTGAAATGACCACTTATCTTGATTTTGATTTTTCAGGTTATCAACTTATCATAAATAAGTCGACGGGGCTATTGGTGATTAGGCAAATATGAAAAGAAAATGTCGTGTTTTTTTCCCGTCATTGTGTATATTTTGGGGATTATATTTTCGGGTTTCTTAAATGTTTGTTAATAACAAATAACTATTAGTTGAAGATGTTTTCAAGGCGGATGAGTTAACATAAGAGGTGAGAAATCTATTAATATGTTGTATGTAGCGTGTAAAAATGATCTTCCAAATGAACCACGTGCTTATTCAAAGGTTTCAAATGAGAGTGGTGGGGTTGGAAATAAAAAAAAGGGAGTGATCCATTATTGGATGGTTTTATGAAGAAAAAAAAAAAGGATGTGGTTCTTATTACAAATGAAGTTGATAAGTATTTGGCGGAGGCATCTCAGAATCCAAAGAATTTAGCATTAATTTGCTAAAATAGTGAAAAGAGAATTCTCCAAGGTTCCCCATCCTTTCTAAGGTTGCAAGGGAACGAGTTTACGGTTCCGGTTTCAAGTGTGGCTTTGGAAGCCGCCTTTAGTGCCGAAAAAAGAGTTATGGATCCTTTCCGGGCTTGTTTGACTCCTAAAATCATGGAAGCTCTTATTTGCACCAATGATTGGCTTAAAACCAAAGCGTTTGACTTCTATAAGGAGCTCACAGAGGACGAAATAGATTTCTACTTTGGAGAAAATAGAGAAATGTAAGAGAATTTTATTAATCTTTGAATACTTGTGCCTTAATTTTAAGTTTTAACTTTTTCAAAATATATTTTTCTCATGTATGCGTATACTTGTTCTTAACTTGTAGAAATTGAAATATTGCAACTTGCGAAAGATATTACAACTACTAGTACGGCTAATCCAATCATCTAGATTGAGGTATGTTTGATAATTTAGCCACCAAGCATGTATTCCCTCTTTTTACTTTATAATTTCAACATCATGTCATGGGAAGGATACTATAGACTCATTCTGTGAGCTTTTAGGTTTAATGGCATACAACATCAAGTCATGGGAAGGATACTATAGACTCATTCTGTGAGCTTTTGGGTCTAATGGCATACATAATCTTTTGGGTCTATTTGGGTTTCACATACAATGTAGTTGTAATGATAATTCAGGTTAGAATGAAACCATCACATCCCCATCAACTTATAGCCCCATCAATTGAATTTTGCTACCAAGATTCAATATGTAGGGTATGTGATTTTTTCATGAAACAAAAAGCTTGTCATTTTGAGATGTTTAGTTTTGGATGTTTGTGATAATGAATTAGTTTATGTATATTACCTGAAAATAAACTAGTTACAGTATTTTCAATGGGCAGCTCAAAAATTAAAATTGGGTTTTGATTGGGTTATTGGTTTTATTTTCATGCTTCAATGGACGCCCAAAGCTCAACATGTTTTAAAGTTTCAGCATGAGTCAAAATGTGTGCAATTGAATTGATTGAATGAATGATTGTATCTTATACAAAATGTGGTTTTATAACCTAGTTTAAATTGGAATCTCTTCATTTTGTTTCAGCATTACTGAAGCTAGCTTCGGACTCCCCAGATGCAAAAACCTTTAACGATGCAAGTGCGAACAACACCATGAGCAACTCAACCACCCCCACCAGCAGCACCACATCATCAAATTCAGGGTCATCTAATTCATCTTCTACTACAGGTCTGATTATCTTTTCCATTGCATGGATGTTTGTGTGATTAAGTGTTGGGTTGTACGTTGTAGTGTTGTACTGACTATTGCATGGATATTTATGTGATTCAGTAAGTGTTGAGTTGTAGTATTGTAATGACTATTAATTGCTAGTGTCTCTAACTGAACCACAGGTGTTATAACAGGGCTGGAAATTTTGGGCTGAAAAAATGGCTTGGACTGAGACCGAACCGGCCCGGCCAAAAATTTTGGTTACCCAGTCTGGCCTTGGTCTCTGAAAATCAAAATTTTAGAGGCCCGGTTGATCCCCGGTCTTTGCTTTTTGAGCCGGTTAATCAGACCAGCTAACCCCTAGCAATCAATATAAATGCAAGCTATCATTCAAGGATGACACTATGAAACACTTCATTGGCATTACTTCAAAAATGAAAAAATTGAACTGCATTTCTAGAATAAGTTTTTGTGTGTATTGGAGATGAAGCAACACCATTAGAAATGGTTCCACTGAAGCTAACTAAGAAACACAATATTATTCGAGGAAGTCCAAACAATGGCATGATAGTGAATACAATATGGACATGCATGGAAATTTTTAGGGACATTTAGTCTTTAGTTCCGATCATACCAATAGTGTTTGGCTCCTCGAATTGTGAATGTTACGGTATGTCAAACTAGGTCCCTTGATCACAATGGTTCGGATGTATATTCTATCCTTCATGATTTCAAATTTTTTTTATTAGAAAACAAAACTTTTGTATTAATGTATGATTTGGACAAGGAGAGGGGCAATATAGCTAGACAAAAGCCCCCTCCACAAGCTATACATCAAGAAGTATTGGAGATGACTAAGCTCTCCCAACTAAACATACAAGTAGCAAAATTGATATCCCTATCCCAGTTAGAACTCCAAATCCACAAAGTAACTTTCAGATCCATCCATAATGGTTGAATTGACTTAGCTAACAACTCAGTTGTTTCTTTCTCTCCAAACTCCAAAGCACCCAAACCATAGCATGAATTCGCTTATTCGAAGCCCATTTTCCAAATGCAGTGAAATTCGAGATGTGTCTAGTAGTTGAAAGTTTGAAACTAAACTCTCTACCCACACCAAAAAAGAAGGGGCAGTTGAAGCTTGAAGATGAAATCGGCGAGTGCCATTTACAGGACATTGAACTAGCACATAACCAATGAATTCCTCAGAAAGATTGCACATATCACATGAATGGAAGCCCTCTCTTGATGAGATTGTCCACAGTGTATGATGGACTGCAAGAGAAAAGAAGCTCTTGGAGGGACCTCAGACACCCACACAAGTTGTTGAAGGTTGCAAATTTTGGTGTAAGTGGGATCAAGGGCTTAGGTAGCAGTGGTTAGGATCTTTTACTATTCTCTGACTGAGAATGATGTTTCTTTGGTGTTCCACACCCATTTGTCACCTTCACCATCCAGCACAGTGTACAGAGTACTAAGGGACAAGAGGTTGGCCATTTGAGGAAGCTCCCAATCATCCAAATTCTTTCTTAAATGAAAGTTCCATGCTTGAGCTTGATCGTCCCAAAAAATCTTTGATTAGACCTAAGTTCTTGTTGGGTGCATTGAAGATAGTTGTTATTTGAGAACCAAGAGGACTATGGCCAATCCAGGTGTGGTCCCAAAATTTAATTGTCACCCTAATGTGAGCTTCAAAAGATACCCTATTTTTTTACTTCAGCCGTTATTTTTACTTCAGATATGTTGTTCATAATTCCTCTTCATAGAGAGGTGCCATAAGCTGCCCTAGGCTCAGCAGAACCAATCATTAGAGAGAGCACCATATTTATCAGCTATAACCTGTCTCCAAAGGAAGTCATTTTAAACCCCAAATCTCCAAATCCAATTTGCAAGCCAAGCTTCGTTGAACTCTTTAACTCTCCAGATACCCAAACCGCCAGTAGACTTTGGTTGACAAACTGTGTTCCAGTTGAGCAGACGAAATTAACGAAATTTCCTGGATGAGGTGAAGGAACCCCATAGTAAACTCCTCATGATCCTTTTAATTCTATGGGCAATGGAGAACGGAATGTCACACAAAGACATCATATGCATAGGGATGGAAGCAAGTGTATTCTGAATCAGTGTGACCCTACCAGCTTTGGAGATATATTTCCTCTTCCAAGTACCCAACCTTTTCTCAATTCTTTCTAAGGTTTCTTCCCAGACACTAGTGTTCTTATATTTTGCTCCCAAAAGGCAGACTACAACCCAAACAATCAGCCCAGTCATCAATTCTCGACTTGGAAAAGTTGACTTTAAGACCTGAACAAACTTGGAACCATAAGTGGATGTCTCTGATAGCTAGCACTTGGTCCAAGGAAGCATCAATAAAAAGTATATTGTCATATGCATATTGAAGGATTGTCATTTCTGAAAAAGAAGAGGAAGCTTGGAAACCATGAATCAATCCAGATAACTGGGTGATAAGCCTTCAGCTGCCAGGAAGATAAAGGATTCCCTTGTCTAAGACCCCTAGAGGATCTGAAGTGGCCAGTTGGAGATCCATTCATGGAAACAAAGAAAAAGGTAATGGAGAGCAAGGTTTGGATCCAATTGCTCCATCTTGGTCCAAGAGTAAAAGCTTCCGTAATTTTATGCAAATACCCCCAAGATTGTGTCAAAAGCTTTGTAAAAATTCACTTTGATCATGACCATTCCTGCCTTGTTTGATTCTAGTATCAAGGAGCTCGTATGCGATTAAAACCCCATCTCAATTTCCCTTTGCCAACCCCAACAGTCTGGTATGGAGAGATTATACAAGGAAGTATTTCATTGAGCCTTGAAGAGAAAACTTTGGCTATCACTTTGTAAACTAAGTTGAGCTTGAGCAAGCTAACTGGTCTGAAATCAATAATAGATGAGGGCTCTTTCACTTTAGGTATGAGTGTGATGAGAGTAGTGTTGACTCACCATTCCAGGAAGCCATTGTGATTGAAGTCTGCGATGGTCCTTATCAAGTCATTGTTCATAAAATCCCAAGCTTTAAGGATTAAATCAGAAGGGAAACCATTCAAAATAGGAGTAATATCAGCCTCAAGGTTTTGCATTGCCCAAGTAACATCAGCTTCAGTTATATCAGCTTGAAGTGTGTTTCTAGCAACTATACATCCGAAGAGGCCTTGGTCTCAGTATAAAGATTGGAGTAAAAATCCATAATGTGGGTTGCAATAAGACTGATCATTTGTCACAGTGTTTGTGTACTTGGAGTCTTGGAGATAGCAGATGGAGTTCAGAATTCTTTTAAAGTAGGCTAATTTGTGGAAAAGTTTAGAGAACGTCTCCATTCTACCCCATTTAACACTAGCTTTTCTCTTCTGAGTAAGCATTCATCTTTATGCCAATTAGAAACTAATGCAACTGCATCAAAGATGAAGTAGCAAATAGAAGTCCAAACTAGTCTTCTTGTGTTGCTCTGATTAACAAAAGACCCTACAGCTTACCCAAACATTTTCATATAAAACTATTACAACAAAATTAAAAAGCACTCAACATAAACTATGAGCTTACGCAAATAAATTCTTGCATAGAACCCTCTTCCATACTATAATGTATCAAAAACCAAATACTCCAATCAATAGTAACCAGTAGTAGCAAGTCACAAAAGAAAATTTGTGTTCCATTCCATGACCCGGTTTCTTGTAAGTAATGTTGCACTTTCTTATGTGGTGGTAGTAATGTAAAAAAATTAGAAAAACGAAGGACAGTGACTTACTCATCATTTCGAGCTTTTCAATCTGCTCCTTGATTGTATCCGGATCCTTCTTCAATATGCCAACTTCCCTCACCTTCTTCCTTTCCTTTTTGTTCTGTTCAACACAAAATATTACAATTACAGATTGATTGTAATGAAGAATTGAATGAAATAAAGTTGTAATTTTTAGAAACCATTTATATTGAATTTGCAGTAAACCCTAGAAATGTAAGATTTTGAAAGAAAGAAAGAAACAATGGTTACCCGCTTCAACTCTTTCTTCCGAAGCTCCTTCCGATAGGCGTCGGTGGGGTTCATCACCTTCCCTCCTTTGGTCGTCTTCATCTTCGCTTTGCTCTCTCTCTCTCTCTCTCTCTCGATGAGCTTGGAGACCAGTTTCGCTTTGGGTTTGGTCGTTTATTATCTTTTCTTTAACTTCCGTGTTTGCAGAAACGGGTTGGTGAGGGTGTTGAACCGCAATTAGAATGGAGAGCTCAACCTCGAAATCAAAAAGCGTGTAGGGATGGCAGTGGGGCGGATTTTCACGGATATCCGCCCCACTCGCCTCGTTTGGGGCGAATTTGGTAAAGGGTCTATGGAGGTTGGGGCGGATACGATTTTTAAATCTGTATCCGTTTATTAATCGGGGCAGATACGGATTTGGCCATATCCGCCCCACGGATATCTGTTTAACCGATAAATTTACAGAAATGTCCTTCAGCTATATAAAGGAAATACTACCCCTGACATTTCACTCTCTCATTTCTCACATTTCACTCTCATTTCTCACTCGAAGGAGCCGAAGCAGCCTCACTTTCCCTTCCCCTGCTTTACTCTCCTTCCCTCCTCGCCTTAATTTCCCCTCCCTTTTCCGCCTTACTCTCCCCCTCCCTTCCCCGGCTTCCCCACTCGAAGGAGCCGAAGAGGAACTCACAGTGAAGAACTCAACTCAACGAAGAGGAACTCACAAAAGAGGAACTCACAGTTGAAGAACTCAACTCAACGAAGAGGAATTCACAGTGAAGAACTCAACTCAAGAACTCAACTCAACTCAAAGCTGAAGAGGTCTCACTCACAGTGAAGAACTCAGGTCTCCTTCTTATTTTTCTTCTCTTTTAACTCAGGTCTCCTTCTTCTTCTTCTCTTTTACATCAGAGATTTGGATATGAGATCTGATCTCTGATCCATCAGAGATCCGAGATCTGATCTATCAGAGATCTCAGATCTCAGAGATTCTTTAGATCCATTTTTTTTTTTTGTAATTTGTTGTATGGTTGTGTAATTTTTTTTATAAATTTTGTAATCTCTGTAATTTTTGTGATTTTTTTTTTATAATTTTTGTAATCCCTGTAACCTCTATAATTTTTGTAATTTTTTTTATAATTTCTGTAATCTCTGTAATAATTTGTTGTACTATTTTTTTTTTTTTTTTTTTTTGTAATTTACGTACTTATCTTTTACTGGATGTATTTATAAATGAAGAAAAAATTTTAACGGATATGTGGGTGGGGCGGATATCCGTCAATCCGTGCGGGGCAGAGGTGGTTTTTAAATAATTTTGTAAACGGATTGGCGGGGCGGATTTGGGGATCTGTTATTCTTGCCGGGGCGGGGATAGATTTGCTCAAATCCGCCCCGTTGTCATCCCTAAAAGCGTGAACCTAATTCGGGTTTAGGGTGGGTGTGTTGTCATTCAAGAAGGCCCTTGATAAATAACACCACCACTTATATTGATGGATACCACCACTCACATTTTTTTGTTTTTTTTTATTTAATGAAGAGCACCACCACTTTATAAACAAAAACACCCTAACTCATCTTCTCCTCTCTCCCTTTCTTCTCCAACTCCTCCTCCTCCTCTCATCTCCTTCACCCTACCACCTTGCCACTACCACTTCATTTTGCTCATCTTCCTCCCTTTCACCCACCACCTCACTATCGCTGCCTCTCCTCCTCCTCCCACCACCTCGCCACCGCCACCTCTCATCCTCCTCCCCTTCACCCCACCACCTCTCATCTTCCTCCACATCTCCTCCCCATCACCACCACCACCTCGCCACCTCTCTTCCTTATTCCTTTACCACTACAACCTAGCCACCTCTTCTGTTCATCCTCCCTTTCACCCCACCACCTCGCCACTACCACTTCTCATCCTCCTCCCCTTCACCTCACCACCTCTCATCTTCCTCCCCATCACCACCCTCACCTCGCCACCTCTCCTCCTCCCCATCACCACTACCACCTCGCCACCTTTCATCCTCCCCTTCACCACCACAATCTCGCCACCTATCCTGCTCCTCCTCCATTTCACCCCACCACCTGACCACCGCGACTTCTCTTCCTCATCATTTTCACCCTAGCACTTCTCCTCTTCCTCCCATCACCACCACTACCTCTCCTCCTCCACCCCTTCACCACTACCACCTCTCATCCCATATCCTCCCATCTTCTTATTCTTCTCTGATTTTATTTTATTTTATTTTTTTTTATCTTATTTTCTTCTTCTTTTTTCGCCATTTTTTTATCCTTCTCCCCTTCACCCCACCACACTCGCCGAAAGCTCCGAAATGGCAACAAAAATTGCTGATGGTGCAGCAATAACAGAGTTACCACCTCATTTGTAAATAAAATGCAAAAAAAAAAAAAAAAAAAAAAAAAAAAAAAAAAAAAAAACATAACGCACTATTTTCGAGTGTAAATGTTGAGGAGGACAATATACCATATGTTGATCTTGTTAGCCAATTGTAAATGTTGATCTTGTTGATCGGAGATGCCCATATGTTTAGTTTGTATATATAATAATTATGGGATGTTGGTTATACAATACAGTTAGGAATTTTGTGAGTATTTGCAATTGCATTTTCATTGCTTATAATATTTGCATGTATAGTATATAAAACACACAAAAAACACAACAAAAAAATTTCCATTTGCAGATTCGTTTTGCAAAATATTTTATTTTTTCCCATCAAATTCAAAAAATAAAATTTCGCCTTTTAATTCCTGCTCAAGACTTCAACTAGCAGAATGAATAAAAAAAGGGGAGAAGTGGTATCCTTGTCTAAGACCTATTAAGGATTTGAAAAATCATTGTAATTACTTTGAAACATAACTGAGTAGTAAGAGTTTATACCCAAACGCAGCAGTTCCTGCAAGCTATACACTTATTTTTGCAGCGGCTAATGTGAACACAATAAAATAAATTGCAGTGGATCATGCGAACTTGTCCAAAATGCCTACAAAGAACCATATGCAGCAGAAAGTGCGAGCCTAAGGCATCAGATCGCACGAACCGCTGCGGTTTAGGAAAAAAATAGAGTATGTTTTCTTTCCAAACGCAGTGGTTGTTGCAACTGGGATAACAATCCTCGCAGCGACCGTTGCATTTGGACAGAAAACTGACTCTATCATTTTATTTTATTTTGATTTTTTGTATTTGAACATTTTTTGGGTTTTTTTTTTCAATTCCTATGTGTTTGCTATAGTATTTACATATTTGATTTACTGTTAAACCCCGCTTTTGACCTTCTCAAGTTGGGGTATTTAAAATTAGGGTTTAGCAATAAATCAAATATGTCAATACTGTATCAAATCCATAGGAATTGAAAATAACCCAAAAATGTTCAAATACAATTTTTTTTTTAAATTTACAGTCTTTTTTATGTCAAAATGCAACGGCCGCTGCGAGGATTTGTATCCTAGTCGCAACAACCGTTGCGGGTGGACAGAAAACAAATTGTCCAAATTTTCAATTTTTGTATTTAAACCATTTTTTTCAATTTCTATTGTTTTGATACAGTATTGACACATTTGATTTATTGTTAAACCACACTTTTGACCTTCTCAAGTTGGGGTGTTCAAAATAGGGTTTAGCAATAAATCAAACATGTTTATACTGTATAAAACCCGGAATTGAAAAAAAACCAAAAAAAAAATTGAAGTTTTGGACAGAGTCAGTTTTATGTCGAAACGCAGTGGCTGCTGTGAGGATATTAATCCTAGTCGCAGCAACCGCTGTGTTTGGACCGAAAACAGACTCTTTCCAAATTTTCAATTTTTTGCATTTTAACATTTTTTTTTTCAATTTTTATGGGTTTGATACAATGTTGACATATTTTATTTATTGCTAAACCTCACTTTTGAAGTTTTAACAATAAATAAAATATGTCAATACTGTATCAAACTCATAGGAATTCAAAAAACCAAAAAAAAATGTTCAAATACAAAAAATCAAAAAATTGACAGGGTCTGTTTTCTGTCTAAACGCAGCGGCTCCTGCGAGGATGTGTATTATCCTCACATGAGCCACTGCAGTTTGGGCAAAAACCTGACTCTGTTTCAAACAATTGTCGAATTTCTACGATTTGTAGGATCACATTCGCGTCCATTTGCTGTGATTGTTATTATTGGGCTCACTGCGTTTGAGTATCTCTGGAAATTATTTCCACATTTTCCTTTGTCAATGAGATTCAAGCATGCTTGAAAAAATCATCATGGTTGCATAATCACAATAACATTACTTGGGAAGACAAATAGAATTGTTTGGAAATACAAATAGAATTGATTGGAAAGACAAATAAAATTGCTTGAGAATGTAAATAGAATTGGATGGGGAAGACACATTCATAACCAATTCATTTAAGTTGAGCATTATAAAAGAGGAATAGTCTATTAGTATTCATAATCAATTTAATAGAAATAAGAGAAGATGAAGAGAAAAAGGTAAATGTTCAAAAAAGAATCCTCCTACAAATAATGGAATGAAATTGGAGATCCAAAAGAAGAATCTGTTTGGTATGAGGACCCTCACTCGTTATCATCTTTAGATGATGAGGAAG
Source organism: Berberis vulgaris (assembly GCA_963556465.1). Taxonomy (NCBI): domain Eukaryota; kingdom Viridiplantae; phylum Streptophyta; class Magnoliopsida; order Ranunculales; family Berberidaceae; genus Berberis; species Berberis vulgaris. Next base: position 16,104,207 of record OY747133.1, read on the forward strand.
AGCTGTCAGATGAGGAAGAGGACAGTGAATCATCATCGTCCTCTTATGAGGACGATGGTGATGGTGGAAATTCGTTAGTGGACTACTACTCCTTCGACGAAAGGGCCACAAACGTCATCCCCTCAAAGACTTTGTTAACCGTGTCCAAGACAATTACATGTATTTTTTGGTATTTGTTTTGTAATAGTTTCAAATATTAATGGAACATCTAATGTTTAATGTTTGTTTGTTTTTGTGTTTTTGTATTGTAATTTTTTTGTATTTCTAAAATTCCAATTTGTGTGTTGTTAATTCATGACATTTTGTTGTGAAAAAAAATAAATAAAAATAAGAAGAAGAAAATAAGAGAATAAGAATAAGAAAATAAGTAAAGGGAATAAGAAAAAATACATAAGAGGAAAGGGAGTGAAATATGAGGAGGTGGAGGAGGAGGCTGACAGTGTGGTGATGGTTCTTGATGGATAAGAGAGGGATAAAGGATAAGAGAGGGAGAGAGGGTGAGAGAAGGTCGGCGGTATGGTGGTTTGGTTGATGGTAGCGGGCTGGTGGTGGTGCGGTGTTGACGGTTGGTGATAGTTGCTGACGGTGGTGATGGAGAAGATAGGGAGATAATAGAATAAAGGGAGAGAGGAATAAGACAGGATAATGAGTTAGGATTTTTTTTTCTTTATAGGTGGTGTCCTTCTGAAAGTAGAGGGTTGGTGGTGTCCATCAGTACAAGTGGTGGTGTTATTTAGCAGGGACCTTTAAAAAATGTCCTGACTGTGTGATGCCACAATTTCCCCTATTTCACCCACCTTTTTTTATCTAGTATCAGCACCTTTCTATCTCAAACCACCACCATCTTTCTATCCCATACCACCACTTGTTTTTTGACACCACCACCTCTTCCATAGAACAATAACAACAGTAGCTTCTCTTTCGTTGTTGTCAATGTTGTTGTCGCCACCCGACCGTTGTTATTGCACGATCGTCATTTTTTCCCTTTTTCTCTTCCTACTATTTTCTTCTCATCAATAGAATGATGCAATAACAGTAACAACGACTGTTGTCGGCTACCTGTTATGTCATCGTTGCTGCCCTGCCATCACCCCCACCCCATTTTTTTATTTTATTTTTTGATCTCGCTCCAGCCCCGTTCTCGCAGAGGTTGGAGCGAGATCGAAAGAAAAGCATAGGCGATGTTGAACAATAGCTCCAACAACCAAACACCCTTGCTGCACAACCCACACTTCTATTATTCTCCTTTGCAATTCTTCACTTTAAAGTAGTCAAATTTAGTGTTATCTTCGACATCCACTGATGAATGCATCAAATAATTTAGCTTAATAAACCTAGACACGTTGTTCAACACAACTCCCTAGCAATTACAATTGCTCTCACAAAAACCCTCACAAATCTTTTAAAGATCCCATTTTTTAAACCCCATTAGCTCTGTGTAAGGCAGCTCATACGTTGTTCTTCTCAAAACTAAAATCCATCTCTCAAATATTTCTTTTCGTTGCAGAAGTTGCCAGATTAAAGTGCAAAACGGGTGCCAGAGTGATACTCTATTTCCTCATCTAAGCAAACACATTTGTTCCCAACTATATAGAGACCATAAGATTCAAGGGAACTCGGTAATTTGCTTTCTCGTCTTGAATTGCTTTGAAGTTAGAAACCAGTTTAAACAGTCCTAATAGCGCCTTTTGAGGTTAACATCTAATTCAAGTCTGAGTCTTCTTTAACATCCAATTCAAGTCTGAGTCCTTTGTTTCCTAAAATGGGTTTCTGAAAGCTATCATATGGAAGAACATCTACGGGTGCTTAGACTTTTTGGTACATCCCCAAGAACCTATTCAATCTTGCTTCAACCTCTGCAATAATGGGTTCCATTCTCATAGAGGTTGAAGCGAGATCAAAAATTATAGGTTCCACTCTCGCAAAGGTTGGAGCGAGATCGAATGAGAAAATAAAAAAGGGGGGGGGGGTGATGGTGGGGCGGCCGACAGCAGCAACGCGCTCCTGCTACTCTTGTTGGTTGCTTTTGAGAAGAAAAACAGAGGTTGTAGCAAGCTGATGTTTAGAAGAAAATAAAAGGAAGATATAAAGAACAAAAAAACAAGGGAGGTGTGGTCGAGGGCAAGAGAGGTGCGAGGCGGGGCAGCAACAACAACGGCAATGACACTATTGTTCATGTTTGTTGTTGGAAAGAGATAGCAAATGGAAAAGAAAAGAAGAAAATAAGAGAAAATTGAGAACAAAAATGTTTTTAGTGGTGGTGTCCCTTAGTAGGTTAAAAACGAAGTGGTGGTGTTAAATATGGGAATTGGTGGTGTCAAACAACCGCTATCTTTAACAAAAACTTTGAAAATTTTGTCTAATTTTATTTTTAGGGCAAATAACTTTTTTTTTTATATTATTTGATTGTTATATGTTCAAACTAAAGAGGGTCAGATTAGTCATTTTTGGCTATGCAGAAGACAGTCCTCAATGTTGAGGACTGCTTCGAGCATCGACTCCACCCAAATAAACTAAATATTTTTAATGGGTAAGTTCAAAAGTCAATTTTGGAGTTTGGTTGAGTTTTGAAGGTGCATTTTCATGCTCCAATGGATGGGCTGAAGCACAATGAGTTTCAAATTTTTACTTAAAAATATTGTAAAATAAAAAATATATACAGTCTTGGTTAATGTGGGAGAGGCTATGCATGCACAAAAAAGTTTTGTGTGCCTAGCCCAACAACTATATTCTAAATGACTAGTTTAGTCCCCTTTGGCTTGAACATCCAGAGGTCATCGTAGGAACCATCAAGGGTTTGAGAAAGAGTTAGAGCACAAATTAAATGGTTGTGCTAACATGTAACATTGTCATTTTTTTACTATCTAACACCACCACCATCTAAAAAGAATCTCATTTTTTGATCATTTAAACAATAGGGTCGAGGTGTTGCAGCAAGTGAGAGACAACGGGGATGGACTAGTTGGTTTCTATTACACATCTAAAACACAAAATTCTTTGATCCCAAAGCACAAATGACCATAACACTGTAAATAAACTTAATTGAAATCTAATGTTATTAGTTTTTCACTGAAAATACAAGTGGCTTTGCATATGCATAATCTTTAAATTTTTTTCTTTCTTGAAAGTGATAAGGTTGCGTTTGTTTTATGAAAATTTATTGTTTGAAATGTTTATTTTGTAGAATTAAAAAATTTCGGTGTTTGTTTATGAGAAATCATAAATCTTTGCGAAATTTTTATTTCAAAAGAGCTTCAAAATCAACATACTAATTTTTAATATGATGTTGATTTTTCAAGATTTTCCTTTGTTTTTTATTCTCACCATTTCAACTCTAGGGATGGCAGTGGGCAGATTTTCACGAATATCCGCTATGTTCAAACTGTGTGAGACGAATTTAGATTTACCTTAACGGATATCAGGGTGAATTCGGGGGTCCAATTTTGATTCGTCATTGTTTCGGGGTAGATACGGATTTGGCCATATCCACCCCACAAATATCCGTTTATATTACTAAAATACCCTTAATATTTAAAGTAACCCTAAACCTAATGTTCCTCTAAATTCTCCTCTCTGACGAGGGAAAAGGGACGACGGGGAGAAACGTGGAGGCGCGATCGAAGCATTTCTCGCCCCTCTCACGCATATTTGTGTCTCGATGAGGGAGAGGTGTTGGCGTCAATGCGGACCTTCCAGTTCTTGTGAAGCAACCAACCGATCTTCCCAAGGAAGCTTCATCGCCTCCTCCAATAACTTCTCGTCTTCTAACATTTCTTCTTTTAATCTAAAAAATCTCTTCCACACACACTCTCTCTCTCTCAAGATTTGTTTGCAAGAGAATAAGAAAAAAGATGAAAGATAGACAGAGCGAGTTTGATTTGGTTTGAGAGAGAAAGTAAGATTCAGATTTGTTGGGTTGACTTGGCAAAGTAAAATTATGTTTTATCATAGGGGCTTGCTATTACAACTGTTTGATTCATTTCTTTATTTGGGAATAGTGGGGAGAGTTACACGTTTTTTTAGTACTTTTAGTGAGCTGATGTTGTGTTCTAATCTAATACTGTAACGGGAATTGAGTCGGTAGGAGTACATGAATGTATCACACCACCGAATTACCCATTTTACCTATGCCTTTATCATTATTTATTTATTATATTTTATCTTTATAAATATATTTGTAAAAATAACTCTGGACTTTCTTGAAAAAGTCTACAACCCAATCAACAACGTCATCAATCCATGAATTCACCAAAGGCAATTCTGTAATTTTACTAACATTACGTAAATACTTTTTTTTTATTGTCCTTTTTTTTAGTGCCAAAAGGCACAGTCAAGTCTCTTCTCTAACGAAAATTCGTTTTTGCTACAGTCATATTTTTCTTTCCCGAAATACCTCTATTAAATTAAACAACTACACACAGACCAAAGGACAACACAGCTGAGCAGGAGACAAAGTTTCTTCTTCTTCCGTCTTTCTCTGTTCTCAAAGGCAGCACCTCCGTCCAGTCTTTCTCTCTTCTTCCTCTATTTCTTCTCCACTAATGTAAGGCAGATTCAAAGCTCTTATGTCACCTCTAGACTTCATCATAATATATGGGCCGCCTAGCTCTCGAAACCCGTATTCATCTTCATTCAAAATGGACCTCCTAATCTGCCATAAAAAAAAAAAAAAAAAAAAAAAAAAAAAAAGTAAGTCAGCTTAGAACTTAAGAAGCACTAAATAGATGCGGTGATTCACACTGCGTGATAGAAGTGCTGGTGTTGCCATCCTTGAACTTATAAAGGGATTCTCTTGGGAAAAAAAATAAATTATAACAATAATATAAACTCATGCTTTACCTAAAAAAAAAAAAATCCCAAACTAACAAACATCACATTTTCATTTTAATCATAGTTTATGTACTTCCCCATCCTGAAATACACGACTTCACTCTAATATATTAATGTTTGTTTTCTTTTTGTTTGACGAACATAATCAAATATATAGTCTAAAGTTTAGATCATTATTAGATCACTACTCGGATGTGGTTGAATAATTAAGAAGGTTATATTTTGCTATAGATTCATGGAATCAATTGAAACGTATGTAGTTCATTCCTAAAGTTCATGATACAACCCAATTCAAGTCCATTGATTCTTCAAGAGACGAACTCCAATCTTAATTTGCAACTTTCTTTTGTCATGTAAATTAATTTAGTTGGAGTTCTCTTTGGATCATCTCAACGAATTTTGGACTCACTTTCACGCCACCCCTGGTAACCAAACAATTCTCTCTTTCTTGGTTTCAATCAAGAATCAACAACTTTCGATGTTGTTTCGATTTAGTTTGAGTTGAATGTTAGTTTGGTATTCAATCGAGGTCGATTGAACTTTCAGTGTTGGACATTTCTATGTAATTAGTTCATTGCTTGAGATTAGGAAAAACAGAACTTGCAAATGAAATGCATTTATATTTAAAAACATCTTTTTTCAATGATTTACTTTTTTGATTTTCTACTGTAAATTGGTTTTAAAATATCAGTAAGCTTTCAATCGTTAAGAGTGTGAGCTGTAGCTTGCTTCTCTTTATGGACTTGGTAGTAGAAATTCAGTCAGAACTACCACTTCCATGATTTACTTTTCCATTTTCCACCTTTTTCTAATTTACCACTTTGTGAGAAAAACACATTGATTGGATGCTTCTTACCCGTATATTTGGATAATTGTTCAAGTTTTATGGAAAAAATTTGGATAATTGTTCAAGTTTTATGGAAAAAAAAAACAAATATATATACACGTTGAAAGTTGAGAACATGGCGTGTCTCGGGCACTATGGATTTCACAGGGAGCAAATATCTCTACCTAGGAACTTTCAGTGAGAAGCTATAGTACTCAACCCACTTGAGGTATCTTAAAAGTTGGAGAAGGCTTTAATTATTACATGTTTTGGTTCTCATAAGTACACAAGAAGAAGCAACTGAGGCCTATGATATTGCTGCCATAAAATTCCATGGTCTGAATGCAGTAACAAACTTTGAGGGGAGGAGGGCAGATGATGACAATATCACCTCACACTCACAGCTGACTGATGGATTGAACAACTATGGAACTTACCATTGCTGGTCTCCTTCCATTTCCTTTCAACAAGCGCAGCCCTTGAGCATGCACTATCCATATGGTCAGCAAAGAGGTTGGTGCAAGCCAGAACAGGATGTTGTAGGTGGGTTTCAAGATCTTCAGCAGCTGCAATTCCTCAGGTATGTGAACTTCATTTGCTTTGTTTAAAACTACGAACTTAGATATAACTACTTTAATTAGAATTTGAATTTACTAATCTTGGCATGTAGAGTAAAAGCTCTTCTGAAGCTCCATCAACTCAAGGAAGTCGAGTCTAGCTTAGATAGTATCCTGAAATTTGAGCAATCTTCTGCCTGTTTCTCACAATACAATTTCTGTGGGATTCTTACTGATTCATACGTCTTCTCATTGTCAGGTTCCATTTTTTCATAATTCAAGTTGTATTTTCTTGATGACTTTTGTCAATTGAACATATGTAAGATGAAGCAATCGATGTTAATAAGTATTCGAATGAAAGTGTGATGTACTTATCCTGTGTACATGACTATTTCATCATATTAATAAGGATTCAAATGAGTGCGTGATGTACTCATTTAGTGTATGCGATTGATTTTCAATTTTAAGAAAAAAAACAAAGAGAAGAAAATATGAAAACGTGACGAAGAGCATGACCTTCAGCATGACACGATACCTGTGTTGCGACGGTGTGTCATGCCGAATGCATGACAAGGTACATTGTGGAGAGTGTGCAGCCGTGCCTACACTATAGTTTAATAATTCCTTAGGCTATATAGATTACCAACTTTATTCTCACTCCGCTACTCTTTTGTTGAAATTTGTTGCTCTGTTTGTGAAGTGGCCTTAAGAGAGAAATTGACATGTTGAGTTGTTATTGAGAAGAACTAATAAGATAGTTTTTTTTTAACGGATATTTGAGGCGCGGTGGATATCCGCCAATCCGACCGGAGTGGGAATGGTTTTTGAAAAACAGTATAAACGAATATTCGGGGCGAATTCGGGGATCCACGATCCCCAATGGGGCGGGGACGGATTTGCCAAATTCGCCTCGTTGCCATCCCTATTCAACACTAGAACCACACCATCTAGCCACTGTTAACACCAACACCAACACCACCACCATAGTATGACCACCACTACCACGATACCACAACCACCACTACTAGCATTACTACCACCACTAGCATTACTATAACACAACCATCACAGACACGACCCCCCACCCGATCCTCCCCTTTGCCACAATAGTCAACCCAACTGTATCGCACAAAATAAATATTTGACCATTAAAAATTAATTTCCATGACACAACCAAACAATATAAAAAGTTATAAGGAAAATAAAAAATTCTTGAAATTTTATTTCCAAATTTTTTTCCCTTAAATATTTATTTTCAGTGAAACAAACGGAGTCTAAAATAAAATCAGTATTTCCCTTCCTTAACTATAATTGTAACTAACCTAAAATTAATTCATCAAAAATACAAATAAGAATAAAACATAAAATCATTTATGGGGTAAAATTGCATCTCGAAAGTTCATGGACCAAATTACTTGGTGAACCAACTGACCAAGGAAGGGTATTTCAAGGAAGCAAAACCAATTTCAGAATTTCTAAACACATATATAGCTACTTTCCGTCTAAGGAAGAAAATCTACATTTCAAATGACCCATAACAGTGCAACTTCATGGACCATTTCGACCAGAGGGTGACAATGGAAAATGTAACTACTTGGATTTCCAGGTACCTCTCTTTTCCTTCAATCTCTCTAAGTTTTTGCATATCTTATTTCATGTTTGTGATTTGAGTTTCATATATCTTCTAAGTTTGTGATTTGAGTTGTTTATAACGATTAACGCTTGTTGTTTATTATAAGAAAAATACCCGTACCCATCAAAGTTATGTTTTCTCCCATAATAATGTTGTCCTACTGCATTTCAACACAGTTTGAAACTATGTACACATTATTTAGCAACTAGGGTGTATATTTAATAATTTTTTATTCTAAAAATTCAATTATAAGTAAAATTAAAAATTTTAGGAGTAAAATATTGTAACCGAAGACTACACTCTCACTATTGGAAGGGCATGTTTATAGTTTATACACAATTGAGGGCTTTCAATAAATTATATTAGAGGCTAAGGTATAATTAATTAATGTTCGAGAGAGGTTGATTTGATTATAATAAGTATTAAATATGGAGAGCAAAATGAAAAATCTAAAAGTTAGATGTAAGGAACAATTTATAGTTTATAAAAATCAGGACTTCAAATAAATTATGTTAAAGGCTTAGGTATTGATGAGACATCAAACAATCACTCGATCACATGTGGCATGGGTTAACCCTAGCACGTAAAAGCTTCGGCGCATTCTCACGCGGATCCATGCACAAACTATTGTTCAGCCTGTAAGTCAAGTGCTCAGGCCCAAGATTAGCCCAAGAGGCATGAATCTTAAGGCTTGGCCCATGACACCAAACAACGAATCTCGGAGTTTTCACAGGCCCGAGATTCACTCACATGAAATTAGCTCTTAGCCATATCAATCATTTAGTCCCAAACAAAGCCAAATGTTGAAGAGACTTAGTCATGCACAGGTGAGATCTTATGCGAGATCTCCCTTCATCACGCACTCGACGCATGGACAGTTGGGAGAGAACACTCGCTATAAGAGATGGTGAAAGGAGGAAGAAATGTATGCATACAGGCTGCAATTTACATACAGTCTTCACTCTTCCTTGCATTGATATCTGACTTAAGCATCAGAGTGTGTCCGACCATCACAATGATGGTCCCTGACTTAACCGCTTCTCATTCTTGTAGATTTCTTGTAGTTTTGATATCATTGGGATCGCGAGGACAAATCTGAACACATCAGTTCGACGACATTGTCTGTGGGGAGACGATGATAAGTTTTCCCTGAAACGAACATCCAAAGTTCAATCTAGCTAAGCAAAACACCAAGAAATTGTCACCAGCACCAGATCTCGAGCACTCAACAATGACGAACCGACAACCCTCCGGCCAAAGAAGCCCTCCACAGGGTCAAACCGATCCAATTGAGGGGCAGAGCGGTCGCACGACCCATCCGCTGAGGTGGCCACGACTGATCCTCACATAGATCAGATCATGCTTCATATGAATCATCTAGCACAAGTAATAAAAAGACTCACTCAGGATTGACAACAACAACACGAAAATGGAGGAGATTTGGGGAGATCCCACACCAAATTGTACGCTCGAGAACGCGTCCAAAAAATTAAACCTTCCCAGGGAAGATCAAAGAGTTGGTCGGCAGGAGAGCTCAAGGGACGATGGGAATCACGAGGACCACGCCCCGAAAATAGACTGTACCACAATCAGGAACATGTTCCGATTGAGGGCAACCAATCCGGGCGTCATGTATGACCTCACCATCCCTCCATTCTCGGAGGAGATAATGAGCGTCTCACTTCTAAAAAAGCTTATCCCACCAAAGCTTGAGTTCTATGCCGAAACATCAGATACGTCAGATCATTTGCGCCATTACTACCAAGTGATGACGCTCAAAGAAAGTTCAGAGGACATCCTGTGCCGAACTTTTCCCACTAGCCTAAAGAAGACTGCGCTAACCTGGTTCTACAATTGCCAACCAAGATCTATCGATTAGTTCCAGGTCTTGGCGAAGGCGTTTATCACAAGATTCGTAGGAAGCTAACGAATCAGAAAAAAGTCTCACTACTTGTTGAGTCTCAAACAGAAGCAAGGTGAGACCCTCAGAGAATATGTCACTCGTTTCTACGACGAGCTGACCCTAATCGACGGTTGCAGCGACGACATGTCGGTCATCGCCTTCACATATGCCTTCCGAGGAGGTCAGCTCTATAACTTCCTCACCTTGGAACACCCAAAGGATATGGTTAACTTGCTGAAAGGTACACAGAAGTGGGAAAAAGGCGTGAAGAGGATGACTGGTCAAAGAGGAAGAACAATGACAAATAGACTGGGTCCGACAAGGCCAAACCCGACAGCGCCACCAACTACATCGGTGCAAGTTTCATTGAGTTCACTCCCCTCAAATCCAGCTTGGCCAAAATCCTCTCCGCCATGAAAAACTGGGACGACATCAAGTGGCCTTTCAAGATCAAAAGTGATCATTAAGGTGTGATAAGAGCAAGTATTGTGCCTATCATAAGGACCACGAACACATCACCTAGGACTGCCAGAGTCTCAAGAATGAGATAAAGTACGGGGTTCGAAGGGGAAGACTCGGAGAATTCATAAATTTTGACGAGAAACGGGCCCAAGAGAAAGAGAAAAAAGAAACGAACCCAGAGTCCGAATAAAATATTGCAGACGTCATTTACGTCCTTTACAATGCACACAATGGATCGGAGTAATCCAACCGGTCAAGGAAGCGAGCAATACGGAGCAACAGACAGGTTCCCACAGAGAAGAGCGCCCAGTCCAACATGCGCGGGTAGAACATCCAACCCCGGACCTAACATTCACTGAACAAGACATGCAAGGGGTTTACTCCTCGTACAACGATGCACTACTTATAGCGATGCAACTGGGAAAAGAGGAGCTGAAACTGGACAACTAGGTGAGGGTTGGCTTTAGCGGTAAACGAAGTTACTCAGTCGGGAACATCATCCTACCCGTAGGAGTAGGGGAACCGACGAAGCTCCTTATGATGGAGTTCATAGTGGTAATCGCTCCCTCTGCATACAACATAATTCTGGGAAGACCTTGGCTCCATCAGATGGGGGCAGTGGTTTCCACATGACACTATTGCTTCAAGTACACTGTTAATGGAAAGACGGAAATTATCAAGGGAGATCAGTCTTTTGCCAGAGAATGTCGCTACGTGGCGATGAAGCTATCGAGTAGGTAACCACGATAGCCCAAGTCTCCTCGAAGAAAGATGGACCTACAAGCCAAGGGCTTACTGGTAAGGAACATCAAGATAGCATGTAACACTTTTGAAAATCAATAAAGGTAATCTCTTTAAAAACGACTCTACTCCATGCTCAACTCCTTCTACAGGGGAATACTTGGTCCTTATACGGGGCCCAAAATGGCACAGAAGTGACCGAGCCTAGCCCCACTGAAGGCAACGATGGCTTGCCACACAAGTGATCTAGTCTGCCTAAGGAACCGAGGTACGCTGTGGCAGGTCGAGCTCAGTCATCGGACATCTCACCGCCCAACGAAGCCTGATCCTAACACGGGGACTGAATGATGCACAACCAGCCAGGCCTATCATATTCAGGATGTCGACAACTTGCCGCTTAAGTGGCCTAGTCTGCCTCAGGAGACACGGCAGGGCAAATGCGGCTTGGACCCCGTTCACGGACAGTCCACCACATGTGGGCTAACCCATCCATGGATAGTTCACTGCAAGCGTGCGAGTCCAGTTCACAGACAACTCATCACTTCTAAGACAACCTAGTCCAATCACAGGATCACGATGGCACACATGCTGGCCTAGCCCAGTCCACCGCAAGCAAGCGCAGTCCCACGAAAGTTCTCCGCAAGTGGGTGAGTCAATTCTCAGGATGACTCCCCGTCCTAAAATAAGCTTGTCTGACTACGGTGACCGAAATGGCGCACAAGCGACCGAGCCTAGCCTCACTGGAGGCAATGACAACTCGTTGCACAAGTGACCTAGTCCGCCAAGGAGCCAAGGTACGACACATCGGATCGAACCCAGTCCATAGACAACTCACCACTCAAATAGAGTCTAGTCTAGACAGGCCTAACAGATTCATTTCCAGCGCAAGTCTTCTCAATGACTGAGCTAGAGTACTATAAGGACTTAGCCTATTGGGGCAAAAATTGTTCCTCAACAATTCAACTCATGTTCATGATTGAGGTATATTATAAAATCTAGCTTAGACAGATGTAATCGATTATTTCCTAGTAGGGGTAGGCATCCCATCCCGCGATCTCGATCCCGTCACAATTTTTTGGTTTCTTTTGAGATCGACCATACTCATCCCGATTCTGTCCTATCTTGTTCTAGAATGGGATGTGATCGAGACAAAGATTTTCAATCCCGCCCATCCCGTCCCGAATTTATTTATTTAATGTTTATTATTATTAATTTTAATGAAACTACTCTTCTAAAGGAAATTTTATGATGTATTGAAATTAAATCAAAACATCTAATGTTTGAAAACTTGCTTGATTTGATATTATTTGTTTAGATAGAAACTTTAGTTTGAATATATTAGGTCAAATAGAACCTATGAAAATTTATGTTTTTTCACATTTTAGATTGGTTATTGGACAATTATTTTTGTTGAAAATAAAGGAAAATAATGGGTTGGTTTCTATGAGTTATGTAGTTGAAAATTCGGTCAATGAACAATATTTTTCATTTTTGAACTTATATTAAGACAACTTGAGAACTTATGTTATTCATACAAGATACAATTAGGACTAGTATGAGATGAAAATTTATATGACTTTATATTGTTACGATGAAAGTTATATGTACATACATTAGGTGTTATTGGTGTGTAAGCAATGTGAAATTAATTTTTTTTGTTATTCTTCATTAGAAGACTATTTAGTACATGCTCATCATGTCCTGTCCCGAACCCGTTTGGGATGGGACGGGGTTGGGATGAGGTCTATCCCGTCCCGGTCCCGAATGAACGGGATGGGATAGGGGTGAGGTTCAACCCGTCCCATCCCATCCCATCCCATCCCATGCCCACCCCTACTTCCCAGCGTAGATCTTCTCAAAGATTTAGCTATAAAACTTCAATGGCCTAGTGATGCGGATTTAACTAACCTAAATAAATAGGTTAATTCAGCCCACTTGTAATAACCGCAAGTGCACGGTGCCTAACTGGTAGACAACGGCAAGTACGGGTCGATCCCACGAAGAAGGTGAATGCAATTGAAATTTTAGAATTTAATTAAACTAATTTATAGGAAAGGGGGTTACAACATTTTTAAAGTTAAACTAAAAATAAATTAAAAATAAGAAAACTAAGAAAAATAAAAGATAGATAAAATGAATTTTTGTGGGCTTGGACTCACAATTTAGTTAGCAAAATTATTTAAATCTAAATTACTGAATTTAAATACGAGAAGCGTTAGGGATGAGAATCCCTTGCTTGCACCGAATATATGATCGTTAAAATTCAATTAAACTTATATCATGTTTCTATCAAACATTAACAAATTATTTCAAGCAAATACGCTCTTACAAAGTATTAAGTGTCTTTTTAGGGCACACTTAATCAAAGTTTAAGCTTAATATTTTTAGCACATGCTTTGAATATTAATAAAGGATAATTCTAACTACCAAACATATCAAGTTTCATTTCTCGAACATGCAAGGTGAAAGCAATTTATCAAAATTCAGAAATAAATTGTAATTAACAATTAAGCACACAATTCAGTAAAATAAATCAAAATAACTTATACAACCCATTTAGTTTATCACAAGCTTGATATGGTGGCACTCAGCAGATCAGCAGGTGGTTGTGCACGAATCCCGAGGAAAATGGTCCCAAAACGCTCTGTGGTGGTACAGAGCAAAACCGGGGGTGTGAATAGCCGAATAACCGAATTTGACTCTTTCTCCCGCCCTCGCTACAGTACTGCCTCGCCCGGTCGTCTTCTCCAGCGCGACAGCGCCTGTTCTCGCGGCTTTCCTTCGCTCCTCGCGGCCTTCCTCGTCCTCAAATCATCTCCAGAACCTGAAAAAGAGAAATAGAGGGTGAGGAAACACCAATAAAACCGCAAAAACAGAGAATGAAAACGAGGACAGGAGCTCCCTGTTTCTGAGTTGCGAACGCTGTCTCGCGAAGTGGTGGCGGAATTGCTCGGTCTGGTCGTGACGGTGGTCGCGAGAGTTGGAGTCAGGAAGAAGCTCGAGACGAAGAGAGGCCGAGAAATGATGGGAAACAGGGTCTGCGAGGCAGAACAGAGTCACGGTGCGGCTCTGTTTCGCGGCGTGGTTGCGGTGGTTCTGTCGCGGAGAGTCGTGGTCTGTTGTGGTGGTGGGACTCGTGCGGAGGTGGTGGCAGTTGTGTGGACAGGGGAAAGGAGCAGAGAGTGGTGGTGGAGGGAAAATTGGACGTGAAACAGGGTTGTCACACCCCTGTTTCACGGTGGTGACGGTGGCGGTTGCGGAGCTCGGTGGTGGCGATGGTGAGGTGACTGTGTGCTGAGTGAGTGGAGTGAGTGAGAGATGGATGAGTGGAAGAGGGATAGGTGGTGGTGGTGAGGGTGAGGTGAATTTGAGAGAAAGAGGATTGAATTTTTCTTCCTAATTTGCTTCTTTTCCCTTCTCTTTTCTCCCCCTTTTCTCACCCCTATTATCCTCTATTTATAGAAAATAGCCAAGATGAATAAGGATGAGATGAGGTGAAGATTCATCAATGAGGGTAGGATTGGGTTTGGTTTTAGGTTATGGATTAGGTTATGGATGGGGTTTAGGTTATGAATTAGGTTTCGGGTTTAGGTTTGTGGGTTTTAGGTTATGAACTAGGTGTTGGGTGTAGGTTTGTGGATTTTAGGTTAAGAGATAGGTGTTGGGTGTAGGTTTGTGGATTTTAGGTTGTGAGCTAGGTGTTGGGTTTAGGTTTGTGATTTGTTTTATACCACCATTGAAATTGCCTAATTGTCGTTTGTGACTGCTTAATATGGATTCATCGTTTAAGCTCAAATTCCTGCAAAGATATTAAAACGAAATAATTACTATAAAATATAATAATCGAAACACTAACATGTACAAATTAAGGGATATATTCTGTAATAATTATGTGAATATCAAATACCCCCAAACCTATATTTTGCTAGTCCTCGAGCAAAACAATAAAAAGAAAATCCTAACTCACTTTCGCAGGAATCATCGGTTGCACTTACCTTAAACGTGCAACAAGGCTTTAAACCCCTAGATTACCTCTAGTGGACGAGTTATAGTCTCGTGAGGGTTTCCAGAAATGTTACCCACAAACATTACTGACTCAATCAAAACTTGGTCAAATAGTGTTTATTTTAAGACTTCAAGAAATGCAGGAAACAAATAGTGTCATTTTAGTGTATCAACAAATCTCCAAATAATTTAATATTCTCCAAAGGTTAGAAAAAATTCATAATCATCCTCAACTCAATGTGTGTGTGTGGATAGCACTGTCAACATAACTTTTCATTTCAGAGTAAAACAATGACTAAATCTCCTGTAGAAAGTTTGTTTTGACTTCAAACCTCTCATGTCACTCACAATAAAGCACTCAGAGATTTGGTATTTCACTTAGTTTATATGTGAGGAAAAGAGTAAATAATGGAAAACAATCATCTCACATATAGTAATATGAAGAACGAACTTTTCAAGAATGGAATGAACATGATCTCATGGACAGGAATATCAATTACTTTTGGAAATGTTGAATCAAACACCATAGGTCTTAGTTATTAAATCTCCATATCTACATAACCAACCTTTACCTAAGATCAACTAGGACTTTGTTGGGTTGTAATGGGGCTTGGGTAATGGTTAATGGGGGATGTCAAAGGATTCTAAAAAAATTTCTTAGGAATGTATACACCCATTATACGTACAATTAGGGCTGTCAAGAATAAATCAATGTTGCGCACCATCAATTTTTTTCTTCATTCTCACATCTTTATCCTCATTCACATTCTTCTTCTGCTTTCTTTTCTTTCTTTTTCTTTCTTTCTTTATTTTTTTTTTCTTTCTTTCTTTTTCTTTCTTTCATAGAGGATTTATGAAATATCTCATATTTTGCTCTTTCATGCCCTTTTTACACCAAGTATATTCATCCGTACACATTCCCAGAAAAATTGGGTAAAGGTTAATGGGTTAACAAATAAAAGGTTAATCTATGGCTCAAAAGGCTACAAAAAGTTAATGTTATGGGTAAGTTAAAAGGCTAGTTAATGGTTTAAAGAAAAAAAAATGCCTAGATCATTTCCTAAGTTCGGGTCAGTATTATGACATCTCAATTGAATAAGCCAAGAAGTTCTAGTGTAATAATTCAATTTTTATGTCATTTCCAAAGCAATTGATCAAAAGAATGAAAATAATGAGATCATCAACGAGATAATGTAGACTCAAGAAAAATCAGAGTTTATGTATAACCCTCAGAAAAATAGAAAGGCTCAAAGCTTTCAGGGTTAAGTCTCCACTATTATTCTAAGGTTTTCTAGTATATATTTCACTCATCAACTTCAAGTTATGCTAACATGGCTCATGGTGCAAAGATAATCGAGTTGAAAAATCTTATGAACTAAATCTAACTTAAGGATCTTAATAAACTTTCAGTCTTTATCAATATACCAATATGTCAAGTTGGTTTGCATTTTCTTGAGCATAAACATTTAAAATTCATTTTCATACTCGTAAAAGACCAAGTTTTCTTGACAGAAAAGCAATTTTTTTTTTAAGAATAAGAAAAGAAATTTAAGAATAAGAAAAGAAAACACTACGAAAAAATGAAAAATTCACCGACTCATGAATCCTACCCCCAAACCTAATCCAAACATTGTCCTCAATGTTTAATAAAATAATTCTGACAAATGAATGAAGTAAGTACATGAGAGGGGGTTAGAACAGTATTACCGCGGTGAAAATTTTACCAATTTTCAAGAAGTCATCCATCAATGAGGCTCACCAACATAAGAATCATGGAGTTTTCATTAGAAATCGATAAAATGCAGACTCGACACTAACAAAGAAAACTAAAAAGAAAGGCAAGTTGTAAGTCAAAACTGTTACGGAGCTAACGAGTATGAGTGAAACACAACTAAATAGGGTACTCGAAAATCAATCCAGACTAACAGCAAAGACACACAACTAAAGCTAGGCTGCCTCCTAGGAGCGCTTGGTTTACCGTCATCAGCCCGACAAATATTCTTCCTAAAAAATGGTGTATCAAAAAGTGTAGAGGAAGAATATGACAAATACTTAGTCCATGGTCGTATATCAACAACCTGAACAGTTGAGGATCAGTCCACCAAAATATAGCAATCACATGGGGCACCAAATACACTAGGACATCCCAAAAGTGACCAGTAGTCATACACAACTGAGGATTCTTGCGTGCTCCAAAAAGGGAACATCCTATGTCTGGTTCCAAATCAGAAGATTGGATAATTTTCACATCAGGATGGTGAAAACTAAAAACCTCACTACAGCACAAGGGATCGGTGAAAGTAGCCTTAGTAAATGGGAATGTGATGCAAGTAGATGAGACAATGGATATATCAGGTGGTACAGGCTCATCACATGAATCATATAGAGATATTGGTCTAGACAACTCATCACCTGAAAATGCATACCTGAGGGTGTCAGGTAATTGTTTAAGGTCAAGCTCAGGTGACTCAACTGATGGGGCTAGTTTTGACTCACTGAGTGGAAGAGGCTTCACTTTAGACTTCCATTTATAACTAGGATCCACAATGGGGACTGAGTCAAGCAAATCATTGACTTCCCTAATGGAATCATCAACATCAAAGTCTAAACTAAATTGAGTCAAACAAGCCTCTAAACAGTCAAGGAGAGACTCTAAAAAATGTTCACAGTTTGATTCGATGCATGAGTCACTAGGGAGGCATGAGTCAACACGGGAAGGAGATGTCTGTAGCGTCTCAGAATCGACAGGTTCATCAATAAATGAGTCACTAGGGAATTTTTCTGATTCTATCTCAGGAAGTGACTCAACTATCTGACTCACAGTCATCTCAAGTTTCCGGATAGCTTGAAAGTTTTGTTGAAAAATAGTTGTCAATTCTGTGATATCATGAGAATTTTGCACAAGTATTTCTCCTGTTCGCTCTATAAAAATTTTCATTATATCCTCTAACTCATTATCAAGAATGAAAGCTTGAGGAGTCTGAGGAGTGTCTAGAGGGTCTTCATGGTACTGACCATGAGCCCATGAGAAGTCAGGATGATAGGCTAGGCCTGGGTTGTAATAATCTAAATATGGATCATAATCAGGTCGTCGCATGTCATAAAATGAATTGACTTGCTCGGAAAAATAGGCTGGATAATCCCTTGTGTTCATTTTTTTTTTTTTTTTTTTTTTTTTTGAAGCACTAACTCTAAAAATATACACAAGCTCACATGCAATCAGCAACCAATAAATGCACAAGAAACATGCCTCCCTAAGCAATCAACGTTTTTGAGATCAATTATCTTTTTATCTTTGGGGGACAATTATTTCTTATGTAATCTTTATGACACGGCAATGGGTGCTACAAGTTGATCCTAAGAGTGTACACTTTACACCGCAAAGTTCAAAATCAGTAGGCTAGAGTTTTGTTTCAAAGAAACCGGATTATCGCACAAGAGAAGGAGGTCACAATGGTCCAATTAAGTACTTCCTTGTGCTACCGCTCTGTAAGCCAATAGATGTGAGAACGATGTGATGTTAAATGCACACTTGAGGTTTGTGTTCCTAACCAAAAACTGTTGGTTACACCAATTCTTCTTGTGGATCGTAGCTTACTTATGACTCGGCGTACCGGGTAAATTACCCTTGTAGCAGTGGCCTCTCGGAGTTCATTGAATGATTAAACCCATCGTCACTTTTAGCTTGGATCAACACAAAAATTATTGGATTCACCTTGGTCTTGGTTGTCCTATGAACACCGTACCTAAAAAATGCTCTATCTAACTTGCTAATTGATTTTAATTATGTTAGGATATTGGTTGCACACAGCTGGAGTGATGAGGTGGGGATATCAAGTCCCACCAATTTCTATTTATAAGCTGGGTCTGCTTATTATGAATTACTAAAGTTTAGCATCCACAATTACAGAAATTTAACAACCAATCACACAATTTCAAACAATTACACCAAGCACCCTGGTCGCTAATACATTGCGTGTGATAGAAATACTTACAGTGTGCGTATTCCAATCTGCACAAAAAGTTAGCACAATTCAAAAAAAAGTCCGACTTCTTTTTATCCGTTTCAATCAACACACAAGCACATGCAAATAAATTTACTGGTCTTGGTCTTAGAAGTCGGATTTCTAAATCATAAAAAGTATTGGGTAACAATTAAAATTGTTTCCCTATAACTTCTTTTGACTTAGAAAATTTTGGGTTTTTTTTTTTTTTTTTAGTGATTAAACAAAATGAAAAATAGTAAAATTCTCAAAAATTATTACACCACACACTCGTAAAACGAGGTGAAAATAAAATTAAAAGTCTCCTCACAAAAATAAAAATAAAATGTGCTTGATGTTTTTGCAGGATCGTCCAATTTCCTCGAAAAGCATGTAATCTGCAAAATCAAACACAAAATGAGTGTAAAAAGAACAAAATAAAAATAAAAATAAAAATAATTTTTTTTTTTTTTAATTTTTAATTTTTAATTTTTTGAATTTTTATGATTTTTTTTTTTTATAATTAGTGAAAATAAATCTTAAATTCAATTACAATGCTACCTTCCTCGGCAACGGCGCCAAAAACTTGATGCGGATTTAACTAACCTAAATAAATAGGTTAATTCAGCCCACTTGTAATAACCGCAAGTGCACGGTGCCTAACTGGTAGACAACGGCAAGTACGGGTCGATCCCACGAAGAAGGTGAATGCAATTGAAATTTTAGAATTTAATTAAACTAATTTATAGGAAAGGGGGTTACAGCATTTTTAAAGTTAAACTAAAAATAAATTAAAAATAAGAAAACTAAGAAAAATAAAAGATAGATAAAATGAATTTTTGTGGGCTTGGACTCACAATTTAGTTAGCAAAATTATTTAAATCTAAATTACTGAATTTAAATACGAGAAGCGTTAGGGATGAGAATCCCTTGCTTGCACCGAATATATGATCGTTAAAATTCAATTAAACTTATATCATGTTTCTATCAAACATTAACAAATTATTTCAAGCAAATACGCTCTTACAAAGTATTAAGTGTCTTTTTAGGGCACACTTAATCAAAGTTTAAGCTTAATATTTTTAGCACATGCTTTGAATATTAATAAAGGATAATTCTAACTACCAAACATATCAAGTTTCATTTCTCGAACATGCAAGGTGAAAGCAATTTATCAAAATTCAGAAATAAATTGTAATTAACAATTAAGCACACAATTCAGTAAAATAAATCAAAATAACTTATACAACCCATTTAGTTTATCACAAGCTTGATATGGTGGCACTCAGCAGATCAGCAGGTGGTTGTGCACGAATCCCGAGGAAAATGGTCCCAAAACGCTCTGTGGTGGTACAGAGCAAAACCGGGGGTGTGAATAGCCGAATAACCGAATTTGACTCTTTCTCCCGCCCTCGCTACAGTACTGCCTCGCCCGGTCGTCTTCTCCAGCGCGACAGCGCCTGTTCTCGCGGCTTTCCTTCGCTCCTCGCGGCCTTCCTCGTCCTCAAATCATCTCCAGAACCTGAAAAAGAGAAATAGAGGGTGAGGAAACACCAATAAAACCGCAAAAACAGAGAATGAAAACGAGGACAGGAGCTCCCTGTTTCTGAGTTGCGAACGCTGTCTCGCGAAGTGGTGGCGGAATTGCTCGGTCTGGTCGTGACGGTGGTCGCGAGAGAGGGAGTCAGGAAGAAGCTCGAGACGAAGAGAGGCCGAGAAATGATGGGAAACAGGGTCTGCGAGGCAGAACAGAGTCGCGGTGCGGCTCTGTTTCGCGGCGTGGTTGCGGTGGTTCTGTCGCGGAGAGTCGTGGTCTGTTGTGGTGGTGGGACTCGTGCGGAGGTGGTGGCAGTTGTGTGGACAGGGGAAAGGAGCAGAGAGTGGTGGTGGAGGGAAAATTGGAAGTGAAACAGGGTTGTCACACCCCTGTTTCACGGTGGTGACGGTGGCGGTTGCGGAGCTCGGTGGTGGCGATGGTGAGGTGACTGTGTGCTGAGTGAGTGGAGTGAGTGAGAGATGGATGAGTGGAAGAGGGATAGGTGGTGGTGGTGAGGGTGAGGTGAATTTGAGAGAAAGAGGATTGAATTTTTCTTCCTAATTTGCTTCTTTTCCCTTCTCTTTTCTCCCCCTTTTCTCACCCCTATTATCCTCTATTTATAGAAAATAGCCAAGATGAATAAGGATGAGATGAGGTGAAGATTCATCAATGAGGGTAGGATTGGGTTTGGTTTTAGGTTATGGATTAGGTTATGGATGGGGTTTAGGTTATGAATTAGGTTTCGGGTTTAGGTTTGTGGGTTTTAGGTTATGAACTAGGTGTTGGGTGTAGGTTTGTGGATTTTAGGTTAAGAGATAGGTGTTGGGTGTAGGTTTGTGGATTTTAGGTTGTGAGCTAGGTGTTGGGTTTAGGTTTGTGATTTGTTTTATACCACCATTGAAATTGCCTAATTGTCGTTTGTGACTGCTTAATATGGATTCATCGTTTAAGCTCAAATTCCTGCAAAGATATTAAAACGAAATAATTACTATAAAATATAATAATCGAAACACTAACATGTACAAATTAAGGGATATATTCTGTAATAATTATGTGAATATCACCTAGCTCGTTCGGGCAAAGATAGTTCCCCAGCAACTCAACTCCTGTTCAGGATTAAGGTATATTATAAAGTCTGACCTAGATAAACCTAGAAGACTTATTCCCTGCTCATGTCTTCTCAAGGACTGAGCCAAAAGACTATATGGACCTAGCCCGTTCGGGCAAAGATGGTTTTCAACAACTCAACTCTTGTTCAGGATTGAAGTATATTGTTAAGTCTAGCCTAGACAGGCGTAACATACTCCTGCCTAGTGCAGGTTCTCCCAAGGACTGAGCCAAAGGACTTCATGGACCTAGTTCGTTTAGGCAAAGATGGTTCCTCAATAACTCAACTCATGTTCAGGATTGAGGTATATTATGAAGTCTAGCCTAAACAGTTGTAACATACTCCTTTCCGATGCAACTCCTCTCAATTAGTGAGCCAGTGGCCACAGGGACCTAGCATATTCGGGCAAAGTTGATGTATATTATAAAATCTAGCCTAGACAGGCCTAGAAAATTTCTACCTAGCTCATGTCCTCTCAAGGACTAAACCTTAGGAGTACAGGAGCCTAGCCCATTCGGGCAAAGATGGTTATTCAACAACTCAACTTCTGTTTAGGATTGAGGCGTATTATGAAATCTAGCCCGGATAGATGAAAGATGACTTATCCTCAAATCAAACACTCTTAAGGATTGTGCAAGATATGCACAAAAATCAAGCCTGTTCAAGCAAGGAAGGTCCCTCAGCAACCCAACTCCTGTTCAGGATTGGGGTTTAAATAGAAGGTCTGGTCGGGCAGAAACTACTTCTTTTCAACTCAAGACCTCTCAAGGGTTGTGCCAGACAAATGCATAGAGTCTAGCCCGTTCAGGCGAAAACGATTCCCCAACAACCTAACTCATGCCCAGGGCCAATGGCATGACAACTCAATGGTTAGAGCTTGGCGAATGGTACCACTAGGTCATGGGTTCAAACCCAGCTTGCGGCATCTTTAGTGGGTTTTGGGATCCTATAAAAACCATGCTTGCCTTTCAAAAAAAAAACTCATGCTCAGGAGTAAGGCATATTATGGGAGCCCAGACCAGAAAGGTAACCCCACTTCAATACAAAGTCCTTCTCAGAACATACAAGGCTGCGGGTATACGGTACCTAACTTCATTCTAGGAAGAGGTGGTTTACAAGACAACCTACTCTCTACAAATGTCAGAGACCAACAAGGAAATACAGTTTTCAGCACGAGAACAACTCCTACACAGGATCAACTGCTAATGGAAACAGTGATTACATCACTAAGGGAACATGACTCAAACAAAGGGAAACAATAATTACGTCACTGAGGGAACATGACTCAAACAAACAAAGGTGACACAAAGAAAGATCTTCAATCGAGACTAAAGTCCTACTTCAGGTGAGGGTAGATACACCCGCCTAATCAGCCTAATTTAAGCAAGAATTGGAAATGGCAAGTACGACATCTGTAGACATAGACATTAAAAACAAACAAAAAGGAAATTTTTTTGTTAATAATTTTTTTCCTTTCGTTACAAAAACGACTCATTCGGCGAGAATAGAGTTAGAAGCAACTTCATGAGCAGTACAGTCTGAAGCTGGCTCTGGGACATCAGGATGGGCAATCGTCTCCATGACGCATGAACTGGCTTGAGGGCCACCTCATGGTCCAGAAGAGGAATCATCCGCCCCCTCGAATTGATCATAAGCAAGATGCCTGTAAGCGGAGATATCCCAATCTCTATGGTGTTCCTGAATATAATCTGTCATATCTAGACTCCCATCGACAACATCACGGGCCCGAGATTTATCATCAGCCTCGTGAAACTCATTCTCTCTAACGTCCCATTGTGCCTTAGAACTACTCATCTCCTAGCTACCTTGGCCAAGCTCTCCTCAAAGACCGCCAACTTGCGAGCCACCTCGTCACGACGAACACGCTCGAAAGCACACTTTTGGGAGAGCTCAGAAAGTTGCGCCTGAAGGGTTTCTCCAGAAACCCCCTGAGGCAAACCGCCTCACTACGCAATCAGAGAGTCAGTACCAAACTTCTCAAAGCTCGACAGGCACTTAGCGAACGCAACATGTTCGTTTATCGCCATGTCCTGTTGTTCCCGAGCATCCTTAAGTTCAGACAACAACTCATCTCAAGCAACCTGGGCGTCATCTAGACTCCCTTGGATCCCTTTCAACTGGGATTCTAAGAATGATTGAACAACCAGAGTGTTGGCCACGCCCCTCCGAACTTCAAACAACTGGGCCTCAAAATCAGCCCGAGTGGCTAATTGCTCGATCAGTGAGTCTACCTCCTTATGGGCATCGACAAGTTGTGCCTCTTGGTCGACAAACTTCGTCTCCAAGGCAAAAAGTCTTATCACGTACAGACTCCACCTCAGTACCCGCCATACCAACATGGGTTAGGTGGGTCATCCCCTAATTAGAAAACAACACACATGTATAAACAATGAGGCACGAAAAAAAAAACTAAGTGGCAAAACAATTGAATTGTCAATTTACTAGCATCAGAAGCTACTGCCCAACTCCGCCCGTTGCAACGGCTGGTCCCAAGCTTGGATAAAGAAGGAGGGTTGGTTTTAGGCCTGTGACAGCCAACCGTAAAATCTGTCACATCCCTCTGGAGGAGGGTTGGTGTTAGGCTCGTGACAACCAACCGTCAAAATCCGTCACATCCCTTTGCATGGATTTTGGTTCAAAAAGATTAATGTCGGATGATGCATTGTTTGAAGAACCAAAATACGTGTAGCCGACCTCGAGAGTATCAGGAATGGGCTGATGATGATGATGAAAAAGTTACTGCTCGCGAGTGAGGTGCACCTTTGTAGCCGCCATCTCCAATGGCAGTTGGTTAACCAGCCAAGATAAATTCATGTAACAACCTTGTGGCACATCTCAGTATCCACCAGGGCATGGGAACTGACCCCAGTATCAGTGCGAAAAGCCCCGGGACCAGGAGTCAATCCCTTCGCTCCTCCGCACCTCCTAAGGGAGAAGACTCAACAACATGCTTCCCTTTAGCAACAATAGTGGAAGGAGGCTTAAACAGAACTCCAGTTTTCGGACTTATGGAAGGATCACGTGCAGTGTTTTCAGGAACAAATTGTCATTCTGCAACAGATAGGCCAGAAACAACCACCTTTGACGACATCGCTCCTTTTACATCTCAACACAAGCCAGAGCCTCCGACGACTCCTAGTCAACGGTCAGGTCCACAACACCCATCTCCTCACTCTAGGGAGCAGGAGGATGAGTGGATATCAACTTGAGCCTTTAGAGCGGCGAGGGGGAGTAAGCAATCCCTCCAGGGCTTTCTTCTCCAAATGGTTAGGCATCTTTGGCACCTTCCCCTTCTGAGAATCAGGTGTCAACGCTTCAGCTCCCAAATAAGAACTGGTAGGCACGAGCAGGGCACGCCGCACATCACCATCCAAACAAGAAAACAATCCATTCCGCCTAATATTATCTGAATGGATAACTTCCAAAATATGCATCGGCGATAGAGCAAAAAAACCAACTTTCATATTCTCCTCTTCAAAATAGAGGACGGTAGAATCAGGCGCCCCTAATAAGAGATAGGAATGAGGTAGACACTGACAAATATTAAATAGAAAAGCAAAAATAACTTACTGAGATCCCCAAAGCGGGGATGGTCTGAAACTGTCAAAAAAGTACATCTGCCAATCCTCTGGATCCTTGAACTGGCCAATCAGACAATATGGCATCCACACCCAACAGATGCCACAGTTGTTCATCCTGATGGAAGCCAGAAAATGAAGCAACCTCGTCGACATGTGGATTCTGATGTCTTTCGCATAATCAGAATAGCAACCAGTATGCACCACCTGCTCGACATTATCTGAGGGAGGCAATGCTCAAAGAATACAAGTAGTGTCGGAAGACGTTAGGAACATGTAAGCGCAGGCTAGCCTCAAACATGGCTTTGTACAGGCAGATGCGCCCCTCCGTTAGAACAGAGTGACATTCCCTTTCCGTAAGAAGTGACATTCCCATATCACTGGGGATTTCGTATTGCCCACAGAGGGCAGTCAGGTCCTCCTCGAACAACAATGACTTTCTGAAGAAGTCTAAGCTGCCTTGATGCCTCCCTCGAGAGAAATTAAGTTGTGCAGAAATGATTGAATAAGAACTCAAGCTCAACTAGGCCCGAAAAACATAATACAAAACGAAAGAAGCTCTGAGAAGGTAAATGTGAAAACCCCCCCTAATGCAAGCTTATGTAGGTGTGGCGTGAATAGGAGACGTTTACCTAATTGCTGCATAAACATTTAATGTCGCGACATCCAAAAATATGCCATCATGGAATACCACGAACCTCCACATGTTGTCTAAGAACTAAGGAAAGTAATGAGGGGAAATTACGGAAAGGTAGCCTACAAAGAACATCTTTTATTTTACGGAATCTATTTGAACTTCCAAGTTAGTGGCCCAGCGTGCTGACCCACTAACCAAGGGGAGTAGCCAATAAGACATCAAACAATAATTAATCACATCCATACACGTGTCATGGGTGAACCCTAGCTCGTAAAAGACTTCAGCACAGTCCCATGCAAACCCATGTGCAAACTACTGTTATGCCCGT
This sequence comes from Berberis vulgaris, assembly GCA_963556465.1. NCBI lineage: Eukaryota > Viridiplantae > Streptophyta > Magnoliopsida > Ranunculales > Berberidaceae > Berberis > Berberis vulgaris. The sequence goes on from OY747133.1 coordinate 16,130,356, forward strand.
AAGGCAAGTGCCCAGACCAAGATATGCTAGCTAGAGCCACAGATCTTAGGGCTTGGCCCAAAACAATAAGGTCCGAACAATGAATCTCGGAGCCATCACATGCCCGAAATCCACTTGCACTAAATCAGTTCTTAGCCCAATTAAGCATTGGGTCATCAACAAAGACAAGTGTCGAAGAGACTTAGTCATGCACATGTGAGATCTTATGCGAGATCTCATCCCTTCATCACACCCTTGATCGCAGGGACAGTTGGGAGGGAATAATCAGTATAAGAAACGGTGAAAAAAGGAGGAAATGTACCCATACACACTGCAATTTACATATAGTCTTCACTCTTCCTTGCATTGATATCTGACTTACGCATCGGAGTGCATTTGGCCACCACAACGGTGGTCCCTGGCTTAACCGATGTTCATTCTTGCAGGTTCGATATCATCGATATCAACAAGGACATATCTGAATACATCAGGTATAATTAATCAATGTTTGACAGAGACTGGTTTTTTTTCAAAAACACAAAATGTGGACGGCAAAATGAAAAATCTCAATGCTAGATGTAAGGGCCTATTTATAGTTTATAGATAATTGAGGGTTTCAAATAAATTATGTTAGGGGCTTATGTATAAATATTTTGTTAGAATTTTTTTTTAATTCCCTTTGTTGGAGTTTGAGATTAAAATTAAAACAATTTAATTAAATGACTAAATAAGAGAAAATCTTAAATGGTCCATGTAGGCCTCACCTGAAAGATAAGAAATGAAATGTTAAATTCTTTGCACGTGGCCTAGTCCATTTCTTTTACTTTCACCATATTACCCACTCTACTTCTTTTGTCTTATATGACTCATAATGTAATTTTAGTTAATGACTATGGGCAAAATAGGAAACAAAATTTGGAGTCGACTACACGCGCATTGTTCATCCACTGTTCATTTGAGGTTGCAGGTGTTATTTAGTCCAGATAATGTGACTAACACAACAAGAATAACAATCATGATAATGTAATAACAACTTTGTGGTTGGACTAGATTGATTGTTCTAAGATTGAATCTTGGATCAAGCAAAAATGAGATTACCCTCGCTGACACCCATGGGAAGAAGCATTTTGGCGAATGGACAACCTGATTTGTGCCAACTGTTTGGGGAGGGGGGGGGCTAGAATTGTAGCTCATTAGCTATGTTATTTAATTGGTGATCAATTCATGATTAATATCTTCTCGCTACTGGCTGGTAGAGCTTTCGATTTGTAAATTAATTGTTTGAATAATATATAACCGATTAATCGGTGAGAGTTGATAATTTCTGGCTGAGTTACCGATTAATCGATCCATGACAATATATTATAAATAAACGAGAAACTTTTATTTTATTTTTTAACAATTTTCATTAACCTCATCAATGCTCTACCATAAGGCAATACCTAGAGTATCTGAAAGGCTATAGAGAGAGAAAAATTAAAGAGAATATATTAAAAAAATTAACAAGAAAAGAGAAAAATGACCAAAGAAAAGTATCAACATTAATTTTTTTTATAATTTTCCTTAAATTGTGACGTGATGTTTACTAATTCATTAATTTTCAATGTCTTTTCCCTTGTAGTAAACATATTACTTAGAAGGTTAGAGAGAATATGTTTATAAAATACATGCCATTTAATTTTGATTAATCTCATAACGCTTCTGAACTGACTAGGGTCCGATTAATGATTTAACTGCGAAACTCACTAGCAGTGGTTCTTGTTTGTTTTAAAGGTTGTACGTACATTCACCGTTGCACTATTCTAATTGAAGTCCTAGGGTGCTCCTGCAAATATGATTATACAGGATGGGAATATAACTATAAGATTATCCTACGAAAATTATAGTTGTTGCTCAACAAATAAGACGAAGAACCATTACTGACTTACTGACATACTGACCAATTGCATGGCATTGCATTGCATTGCAGCTATAAGATCAAATTTGATGAGCACTAGAATGTTAGAATTATCGGTTCTCTGTGAGGCAGTTCAACATACTGAGGACAACATCTTCTCTAAAAGCAAAAACATATTGGAAGTTAAATGTTCTGAATTTTTGTGGAAATAAAAAGATAGTTAAAATGTTTTATAATCAAATAAAATGTGGAAGAAGTTATGGGGGGCTTCTTTGATATTTCTTGCTTGATTACTCATAGGGTTCTCTAAACCAAAGTGTTAAATTCAAAGCTTTAAAAGAGGGAAAACACAAGAGAGTAACGGGGCATTGGAATGATTATCTCTTTTTTTCATACCATTATAGTGCGGATGAAGCAGTGATTTATCACCAAAGTGGGAAGTAGGCAACTTCAGAAAAGCACACATCTCAATGTTCCTCTTTTGTATGTCTGGTTTTGCTTTGTTTCATTTTTTAGAGGAATAAACTTCTACTCAAATTGGAATAAGGAACAAAATACGTAGACCGATAGATATATATTTAAAGAGAGATTAGAGATTATTTGAAAACTGGCCACCCCATTTACAAGATGATTTTCAATACCTACCTCCTTGATGGAAACCCAATTTCATACACAAGCAATAACATCGAGTACATTTGTTAGTGTTATTCATAGTTTGTAACTTAAATATAGTGTGAGATTGTTTTAGCAACCTAGTTGTACAAAAGAAGAGGAAAAAATGAGTTGTTTGGCCGGGTCGATACAGGTGAAGAAGCCCAAAAACTAAGTTTGAGTTTTAATTGAGCTTTGAAGGCACATTTTCATGTTCTAATGGATGACTTAAAACCCATCACCTTGAGTTTTTAGCCCAAGGCATTGTTAGTGAAGAATATGGGTCGGTGTCATTTGGTAGAGTTACCCATTCCAAATAGTCCTCATTTTGAGTGACTAACTTTCAACATAAATTTATTGTATGCACCCAAGATAGAAGTTAGAGATTAATTTTAACTAGCTAAATTAACTGTTAGACTATTAGTTTTGTTTTAGATGTGTTGAGCTTTATGCCAAGTTTACCGATAGAAGAGGTTCTCCTAGTGCTTTAAAATTTTGCCTAAACTCAACCATTTTTTTTTTTTACCCTTAACTCCTCCCACTCCATGCTGCTGGTAGGTATCGAACTCGAGATGTGAGAGATAAACCACCATAGCCTTAGCCAACCAACCTGGCTACCTTTGACATCTATTTAAGTTCAAGGATGGGCCTACTACCGCAGATGCTCTTGATTATTACAACTTGAGGGCAAGGCTAAAAGACTCTTCTTATTATTATTTGACGAGACATCAAAACAGTCATCCAACCATAACCAAACACGTGGCACAAGTCAACCCAATAGGAGGAGAAGGCTCGAGCTTGGTCCAAGTCAGGCCCAAATCAAGTCCAAGTTCATTTCTATTCAACCCGTAAGTCAGACGCCCAAACCCAGATTATGCTAGCCAAATGTGGTATGAATGTAGGATTTTGGCACAGGACAATAAGGTCTGAATACAAACCCTTGAACTACGGCAGGGCCAAAGTGTTAATGTTGGTCCAATCAAGCATTGAGTCCTAAAGAGAGTCAAGTGTCAAAGAAGGATCAGTCATGGATGAGTGAAGTGTCTTACATGGACATAACTTGATGAAGGAAGATCCTAAGCGAGATCTCCTCCCTCCATCACGCATTCACAATTAGAGTGAATGAAAAGTGAAACACTCATAATATAAGGTGAACAAAACGGATAAGAGAGGTAAACACATGCAACCCTAATTTTATCTATCTCCATACTTGTTCAAGTATTTGACTTTACCATCAAAGTGCTTTTAGCCGCCACAACATTAGTCTTTGGTTCACTGTTGTTCATCTTTGCAGTCAACATGGACGGATTTGGCACATCATTATTATTTTATTTCTTTATTGGAAAGGCAAACAGGATTTAAACACATATGAGAGGGTTGAAGAAGCAGCCAAGAAATAAAAATAGAGCCATGGGGTTAAGGTACATATTCGGATTTCATCTCTTTTCATATTTGTCAAAAACTGAGTTCAGAATTATTTTTGTTCTCACGGTTCACTTCATATACAGTTGATAAGGAAAGAAAGTGAGGGACGCTTTAGTAATAACAGAGCGTTAATACATCAAACCTTGTTTTGCTTGTAATGAGAGAATATTCACAAAGCAAATATAGGGAACATTTGTGGATTGGAGAATCTGAAATCAGGCAAAAGAACGGACACATCTGCTACTACAGCTGTGAAGATTTTATTATTATTATTATTATTATTATTTTTCTACGCAACTATTCTTTTTCATTAACATTCTTCTACCCATACTTTAGTTCAATCAGTGATCCAAAGGATGGTTATTATGTCACATTTTGGAATCATGCCTACTATTGTTATGTTTCATCACAACTATAAAATAAACATACACATGCATGTGTCAAATATCTATTGGAAATTCCGAATTGGGGATATGTTATGCTTGACGGAAAAAAAAAAGGTTGAAGATATATGATTATATATGTTGGATCATTTTATTTTCCATATCCTCACTGTCTTGCTACTTACTCTTTCTTTCAATATTGTGTTACACTTTGTGAAATTTAAGTCATACACCATGTCATTCACTTAAAGGCACATGAAATTTTTTGGGCGGGGGTGATCTTCTTTAGATATCTCTTTTATAACATATGTGAAGTAAGAAATTGTTTTCAGATTTTCAGCGTTACTACCATAGCTAGATAAAATTTGATATGGGCAGGAGGATCCAAGTTCATTTCGGGACAGTTTCTGATTTGTTTGTCTATGATAAGGGAAGTATTGATATTCTTGTGACTTTATATATGTATAGGTGAAATTATGTATGAATTAAGGGATCCTAATCGTTGAAGCGTCCCCAGTGACTGAACCATGTATACACAAGTCCAAAAAGTGGTCCCAAATTGCGTTCAACATCATGCAAGAATCGGCTTTAAGATGTAGTAGCGATTGGCCAAAAATAAAGCCTCGCCTCTTTTATTCTTCTTTGGACTGAAATCCATAAAAGCTTGAAAAAAGAGTATCTTTGCAACCCAAACCAATTAACTAACTCCTCCGGCCACTTCTTCTGTATATCTATCTAACAAGAAGAGATTGAAATGATGGTGGCACAAGCATCATTGTTTGGCTGTCAAGCTAATCCCAGCCCATTTCAAGCTCTACTGCCATCTTCCTTCCCACCTGGAACAGATCAAAATGTGGTGAATTGCTTTCAAATGGAATATTTGGCTCGAAATGGAAACATCAGTGATAAGGAACTGAAGAAAGTGCCCTCAGCTTGCAACCAAAGCTTTAGTCTCCGCACTGTACACCTCCTGATTTACGTTTTTACACGTACTTTCACCCGTACCATTGGTAAGTTTTTTCTTCTTCTTTTCTATAAAATACCATTACATCAATGTACCGGACCTTCTTGGACCTATATAATATTGCATGATATATCGTACGTGATATAACAATATGGTATTGGGCATTCTTATCTATCTAAAAGTTTTTTTCAAAATTAATGGATAAAAAAAAACTTGTACATGATATTGGAGTAGCAATAGAAATTCCTTTCAACACGTGAAGTAGCTAGGTCAACCACCACATTTGGTGATACTTTCAAGATTTAAAAGACTAGAATGAAACGAAAGTGACAATGAGGCAGCGAATAAAAGAACACCAACAGTTGGAGTTTATAAGTTCATCGGCTAGGATGATATCATAGATATGTTTGTTCAATTTGGCTTTAATTATTTGGAGGAAAATGTTTAGAATGTAATGATCTTTTATGTTTTGTTACATAATAATTACAGGACCCAAGGAATTCGCTACATGCAGTCTACAGTGGGCTTCTGAGTTGGAGGGTATTTCATCTTTCAAAACAAAATTCATTTAGTAATCACTTACGTGTTTGTTTGCATCATCCTGACTTGTAATCTATCTCTCCTCCGTTGTTAAAAAATTTCAGGGAGTTTTTGACAAGTATGATAAGAACCGGAATGGAAAGATTGATTGTTGTGAACTGGCACAAGCTCTTCAGGACCTTGGGTTAAATGTCAATCCTGGATTTGCTCTTTGATCAAACTGGTGGCAAAACTAAGTCCCTTAACTATGACAATTTCATCGAGTAAGTTTCACATTAATATTACTATTATTATTAATTAGGTGCTAAGTGGTTTCACAATAATATATCATCATCTCACTAGCTAGCTAGCTAGCTTTTCCAGTTGCGTGATAATTAATAACATCTTCATGAATTTTCTGTCTCCTCGCCTACACTACTGTTTATGTAACTTACTTCTGTTTCTTGTGTACCAATGCAGGTGTTGCATCACAATTAAGGTAATATACTTGTCTTTTAAAATTGATTCTATTTTTCTAATTATTATTTTTGTCATAAACAATATCTTTTATTTATTTTGGTGTAGGGACTCACTAAGAAATTCAAGGAACGATAGCAATGGATTAGCTACTTTCAACTTTGAGACGTTGTTGTTGAACTTTTTACCTTTTCTTATTGCCTAGAAGCTGCCGGGCGTTTGATTCAAAAACTGTTTGCCTCTATTAAAATAAGTTGTGTGTGTTTTGGAGAAGTGATGATGTACTTGTATTCCAAATAAATACTTAAATTATTGACTACTTTGTAATTGAAAAGTCCGGAAACTATAGTAGTTGACTGATTATGCATGGCCACGATAAGACCACAAGATCCATATTCACATTTTATTAATTTCTTTGTGAAACTTGTTCTCAGCCAACACCTACCACTGGTTGTTTTGCAAATTCCATCCCCTTTAGAATTATATTTGTTTAACAAATGGTTATTATTTGGTATTGGCCGAGTGTTATCGGTTCTTTCATTTGATAATTCTTCTATTTCTTCATTCATGATTATAGGGTGATGTCAATGTTTTGGCTTAATTTCCATTTGTAAATCTATCTCAATTCCATTGCAAAGACAAACTAAACCCTAGTAAGAGCACATGGGAGTGATCAGTGGTATGCATGTAACACCCTAATTGTGAAATTTCATCAAAAATGAAAGAAACTGCTAAATATGATTAAGATGGGGGCTAGATATAATTTTGATATTAATGATGCAAAAAATAACTAGACTGAGGAGATGGGGAGTGAATGAATCATAGTTGTTCTCATGCCCTTGTAATTGATATTGCAATGCTTTAAGTGGTCGAAATTCAATCAAATTTTTTTTTTTGTCAAACAAGAAGATGTTTATTTAAGGAGAAGACAAACCACAAAGAAAATGGTACGTACAATCCTAAAGCAAGGAAAGCCCACAACAAAAAACCAAAACTACCAACTCCCCAAAAAGAAAAAGAAAAACAACCAAAACAGACCTGAGCAAGCTCTCCCAAAAATTCCTGAAAAAAAGCTCCGAAAAGTAAAGGCCCACGAAGAACTAATAAAAAAAAACCATGAGCCAAACAAAAGCCACGATCGAACCGCAAGACGAAGAAGATTGGCATAAGATCTCTGCAAAAACCAGACCCGAAAGAAACAATAACCACAAACTCGACACAAAATCGGCAAAAAACCTCAACCTGAATACAAAGCTTGCACCATATCCAAGGCTCGGTCTGCATCTAGGCTGAGATCAACCCCTATCAAATTACTGATACTTCTGAAAGATGAATGGACTTCGTCCTCATCGCTGCTAAGCTTTAATTCAACATAATGCCGCCCTAAACCACTGAGATCACTGTCAATATTGGCCCTTGAACACTCGCCTGAAATAATCCCTATGGGCTGGTTTGAAGCAACTTCGGTAGAATGTTGATTGGTTAAAAAAGCTTCAAAACCTGGCGGAGCTCCCAAATGAATAGGCGTGGAAGAGCTTCCCTTAAGATGCTCAACGCAAGGTTCAAAACCTGGCGGAAAAGGAAGAATATTTTCCTGAATCAGGTCAGAAGTTAAGCTCCGCTCCAATTCAACATTTGCATCCAATTGTTCCACCTGCCCCGATTTATTAGGAATGCCCGATTTCACTTGCCTTATTTTAACATTAGAGATGACCTAGTTGGAAATACTGAAAAATTGGCTCAAATGAGAGATCGATCTCTTTGCACATTTTTGGCTTGTTTAGGGGCCCTATTTTCTTGTTTTGCAGACTTGTTAAGAAGAGGGTCCAAATTGAAAAGGTCATTCTCCACTAGGGGTGGGCATCTCATCCCGCGATCCCGTTCCGTTCCGACCCGATTTTTTCGAGTCTTAATGGGATTGAATAATTCCATCCCAATCCCGCCCCGTCCCGATCTAGAATGGGATGGGATGGGATGAAGATTTTCAATCCCACCAATCCTGTCCCGTCCCGAACTAATTTTTCAATATTTATTATTTATTTATTTATTTTAGGATTGCAATATTTGGATGCCCATACAAATTCCCTGATGCATATAACATTTTAGCATTTAAAATTCTCAATGTCGTTAGGCTATCAACTCATATTTGAAGACCAATTTGTTTAATTGTATTTAATTAGGGTACATTCGATTTCATTGAAAACTTTGGATACTCAACCTATAATACAATTTAATGGGTTCCTAGTATCATCTCATTTGCAAGGATAGATATGCATGAAAATTAAACGCTGTGAGAGATTCCAATGACAGCTTCATGTGCTTATTATGGCATAGGTTACATTTTGTTTAGTTGATTGCATTTTGGTTTATTATTTCATTTTCAGCATGGTTATGTGTGAACATGCAATTTTGCTGAAGATCTATTTTAGTTATTGAAATTGCATGGTCAATTTGAAACACGCTGATCCCGTATGAACGGGATGGGTCTATCTCGTCCCATCCCGTCTCGTGCCCACCCCTATTCTCCACTGCCTCGAGATATGAGACCCGATGAGTAGTAGCTTTCTGTTCCTGGATGTTGTTCTCAGCTCTGATAATCTCCCATTCCAATCGAAGTTCCTCTTTCGATACAACTTGTAGTGAGGCAACACATTGTTCTGACTTAGATAACTGAGTCGGAGAGTTTACCAGAAGGCTTTTCCCCTTATGTAACGAACTCGGTCGAAAAGTCGCGGCCTTCTAGTTTTCACCATTTGAAACAACACTCGGTTGCTTTAATGGGGGTTGCTCTGACTGTCGGAGAGATGTTTCAGGAAAGTCATGAGCTCTGGGTTTCCAAACCTGGTGATGTTGACTGCCAACCCTCTGTTTGGTATTAACAAACACCAGTAAGGCGGATTGCCCACCCAGCATCGCCACCGGTGACCAACAGATCTTGGAGTCAATCGTCGTCCTCACTAAATTGACCCCATTAACTCCAACAAGATGTTCCACCTGAGGAATAGGTACCCCAAGAACTCTGGAGAAGAAATCAAGCGGAGAATCATGCTTAATATTAGCCGATTTCTCCGACTCCTTCCTGACAACTGAGGAATTGGGATAACAAAAACTGTTGTTTGAAACCACCTCAGCATAAGACCTGGGACATGGAGGGGGATTCACTCTGGGCTGCTGAGTGAGAGAAGTTTTGGTTTTGGATGCTTGAGGCCTGGGTATCAGCTGCTTCTGATGCTTGATAGTTGTCCCATTCACTAGTTTAGCCAGAGTTAACCAGCCGTTGCCATCAAGATTGACTGGAACTCTCAAAGTCTTGGTTCCAGAGCGCCAACCAATCATGATTGAGAGAAAAACACCACCTCTGTTGGACTCCTTAACCACCATCATCCACCGATTCCTTTATTTCCAACCGGTAGTGAAGCTATGTTTGCCTGCTCTCACAGCTTTTTCGAGCTGTAACCCTAACCAAACTCCTATATTAGATTCCAAAAAAACCTTAGCCCGAAACTTTGCACTTTATTCAAACAGGAAGAAACCACCTATGGTCTTTGTAATCCCAAACTCATTCCCTTCGATTTTAACCACTGATTTACTCCCATCATCAACTGTCATCATGAATCACTCCACTGTCAAGCAAGACACACAAATTGCAATAAAGAGTTTGAAGAGAATACTCATGATTCGGCTCCCCACAGCCCTTGCTCGTAACCTCGCAACCCTTGCTTGCAGCCCTAAATCTCTTACAACACTTGCTCGCAGCCCTAACACGGTCTTACAGGGTTCATGTCATCATCCTGAATCGCAGCCCTAACGTGGTCTTGAAGCTCATCACCTTGCAGCCGTGAATCGCAACCCTAACGTGGTCTTGAAGCTCACCACCTTGCAAAGAGATATAGCAAAGGTACTTGATAAAACCAGTGACAACTTTCAACATTTTTAGTAGGGGTGGGTACTTGATAAAACCAGGTACTGGATAGAACCAAATAGAATACAAGTGGATCCAAAATAACAACCACATTGGTAGTTGTGATATACCCAAATAAAGGGTTTAAGTAAAAAAAAATATTCTATGGAGCCTCGTTTTACAACCTTTTTAGTAGGGGTGGGTATCACATCCCGCGATCCCGATCTCGTCCTGTCCCATTTTTTTGGGTTCTATTGAGATTGATCAATCCCATCCCAATCCCAGCCCGTACCGATCTAGAGTGGGATAGGACCGGTATGAAGAATTTCAATCCCGCCCATCCTGTCCCCTCCTGAACTGATTTTTTTTAATATTTAGTATGAACTATGTAGTATGAAACTATGAAACTATTTATTGGCATAACTATTTTATTTTTTGTTTTATTTATTGACATGCCTATTTTATTCTCACAAGCTTCCATGCGACTGACCTAGATAATGAATCTAACTCAAACTCTCTTCACTTCTTTTTTCCCTCTTCCTAACTCTTGACAACAACAATATGTGCTTCTCGTAGTTTTTAAATGACAAACCCATTGATCATTTTCATTAACAATGTACAAAAAATTGCTATCTTCAATAGTGGTTCTAAAAAAACGGAGTAAAAACTAATGAAATGGGGTAATGATAATAAATGTTTTAAAGTTATACAGTTGTTTTTAGAGTTGTGTGTTTGGTAAATAAATTTTTTTCAATCTTGCATGTTAAATTTTCAATCCAAAATTTAGTATATGCTCATCCCGTCATAAACCCGTTTGGGATGAGACGAGGTCGGGATGAGATCTATCCCATCCCCTCCTGTCCCGATCCTGAACAAACAGAATGGGATAGGGATGAGGTTCGTGCCCACCCATACTATTTAAAGGCCTTGTTAAAGTGAAATTACAAATTTGGGGCCAAAGTCAGATAAACCAAACGCATAGGATTGGAATAAATAGAGATTGTGCTAAAATTGTCCAATCAAATACATAAGATTTCCCTATCATAATCCCAAAATCGAGCAACGATCCATCTTGAGCGTCACATAGGCCAGTCGGCCAACCCCCATTAACTTAAACCCGTGAAAGGGTCGTCCTTAAGACCCACAAATGTTGTTTATCAATTAAGACACTTAGTCATGGTTTGTTTAGATTTTATTTTCTTATATTTCATTTTAGTTGGATTATAGTCCTTTTTTTTGTTGTATTTTATTAAAACTATGTTTTGCACAACCATGTCATCAAAGACTCCAAAGTGGCTGCAAAAATAAGCCCCGATCAAGTTAAGGTCATATCAAGCATTCAAATCAGGTTGATACCATAAAGGCGACCATCATACGATAGTCCTACCAAGTTAAGGTCAGCCAACTCATGCGGAAGAAACTATAAACTGAATCAATGTTTGAATAGCCCTTAAAAATCCATTACGGAAGAGTAATAATCATTAATAAAATGGAAACTTCGATTGAAATGTCAATCCTTGGCATTTTAAAATTTAAAATTCCTTTTTAAAAAAAAAAAAAAGAAAAGAAAAAAGAGTCTTCCATTGTCCATTTGTCTATAATCAAGTGGGGTTGTTAGTTGATTAAAGGGATACCGCTATTAAATACCACGAATCTCCTAATCTTAGACTCTAAACAATTTTGAGCTTTGCTAGGGGTTGAGGGAGGGAGCGAGGGATGGGTGGTAACCACCCATTCGCCTCGAGATGAGCGCATCAACCTCGAGTCATGCAATGTCGCTCATCTCGAGGCGGATCCACCCATCCCTCGCCCCTTTCCCTCGTTCCCTCCCTCGACCCCTAGAATTTTCGAAACAATTTTAGAGGTAGGACTGGTAGCCGCTTTTGAGTTAGGGTTGGACTTTTTTTACCCTTCAACCCCTTCTCTTTGAAGGCAAATTCTTCCTGGCCTGGGAAAACCAGCGAGGTTGCTGCTTGGGTGGGGCAAAATTACACTTTTGCCCTCTTTTTAACAACCATTTTAAAAAATGTGTTTAAAGAGGGGGGCAAAAGTGTATTTTTGCCCCCATGCAATAAACCAGGCTGGGGGACAGGGGGCCTGTAGAATCTCTCCTCTTTGAAACAGTGAATTGTTGGTCAGACTCGGATATATGATAAAAACCGACATTTCTCCCCCAACACTCCCAAATCAAAATTCCCAAACCTCTCTAAGATCGATCTAACAATGGCAGGACATCCTCCACCCCACGGATACGGGTACGGCCCACCACCAGGGCAACAGCCCTACACATCCTCTCCCTACGGCGCCCCACCACCACCATACGGAGCCCCTCCTCCTTCCGCCACCCCCTACGGTGCCTCACCACCACCTGGCCCCTACGGTGCCTCACCACCACCTGGCCCCTACGGTGCTCCCCCCTCTGGCCCATACGCCCCCTCCGCCCCACCCCCCGGTGAAAAACCCCCCAAAAACAAGTACGAGTACGAGACAGGCGCTGGTGGTCCTGGCGCACCACAACCCCAGACGGCTTACCCTCCTTCGGCCCCGTACGGAAGCCCCTTCTCGTCTCTGCTGCCCTCTTCCTTCCCCCCTGGGACGGATCCGAATGTCATGGCTTGCTTCCAGATGGCTGATCAAGATGGGAGTGGATTCATTGATGATAAGGAGTTGCAGAGAGCTCTTTCTTCTTATAATCAGAGCTTCAACCTCAGGACTGTTCATCTCCTCATGTACCTCTTCACCAATTCCAACGTCAGAAAGATCGGTAAGTTTCACTTTCACATACCCTTTCTCTTCTTCTTCTTCTTCAATTACTGCTGCGAGTAAGTCTAGGGAGCGAGGGAGAGGGCGCGATGGCAGCACAACACCGCCCACCCTCCTCGAGATGCGCATCCCACGTCTCCCTCGCTCTCTAGAATCAGGGTACTGCTGCAGATCGTCCATGGCGCATTTTATCTGTACTGCTCTCAAATGGTTAATGTGCGCCTCTCTGTAATGCCATGTGGTGTGTCAAAAAGTCTAAACGCGCTGTGATAAATGAGGGTTGAGTCTAATGTGAGCAGGGAGGGGCAGACGATGCCCGATGTGTAGGGTCTAAGGTCTAACCTGATGCGTGTGGGCTTTTGCATCACGTCACACACACTATTTGGAAAGTTTAATTGTTTAGATTCCCGAAAATGCCCACCAATAAATTAGAATGGGATTCTCCACAAGGAAAAAGTTTGAAGAGGATGGATGTTTAGCATATTTGGCAATTTGATCTAATGAAGTAATGAGATATTCATTAATGAGGACAACATTTTGAGGAATTTGTGGATCCTGGTCCTCCTGGCTGTCTATCATGTTCTCACCTACTGCTTATTCCGGTGGATATAGAATATAGAGAGGCCCCGGTGTTTGACACCTCCATTTCCCTATTTGACACCACCACTCTCCACTTTTCTATCTAACACCACCACCTTTTTTTGTGTGTGTCTCCAAAGAGTCTTGCCGCGCTGCCACATTCCACTGCTTTGCCCCCTTTATCTCCTTTACGCCAGGGATGCAAGATTAGAACTCACTATCGCAGGCGTTCCCGCGAGATTGGAACCAATCTCACAAACCCAAATTTTGGGGGGAAATGAGAGAAGAGAAGAAGTAAAAAATAAGAAGAGCTTTGAACTGGGAGCGTTGCCGGAGGAGGGAGGAGGGGCGTCATTGGCAAAACGGGGTGGGGCGGGGCGTCGGGTCTACTTTTACCACTGTTGAGGTAAAAGAAAGAAAGAAGAAAGGATGAGGAGAGAGGGAAGCAAGAAGGAGAGAAGCGCGGGGCAGTGGTGGGTGCCAGCGAGATTGTCTTCCTGCAGTTGATCATAGAGGGACAGATGTTGATTGTATAGGGAGAGAGGTGAGGTGAGAGAAATAAAAAAAATGGGTTTTGTGGTATCAACTAGTAGGTTCAGAAAAATGCAAAAAATTTATGGGTGGTGGTGTCTAACAGGGACATATAGAAATGGCATGCTTAATTGACACCTCATCAACCATTGAGTGGTCAAGGAAGACTACTACTATATGATTGTAATAAAGTCATAATTTCATAGTAATTAAAAATTATGTATAAAATGTGGAGGATATTCCATACTAGATTTGAAATACGGGGCATAACAAGAAGCAATTCTTGATTGTTCAAAACCTCCTAATTCATTAAAAACCACTTAAAAGATATTGGAACCCAGTGGGAAGTAGACCACACACTACCACAATCACCTTTCTAGGTCAAGAGCTTAGTTTTAAAAATCCTCTCCTAGCCGTAGGCTCCAATAGCGCTTACATAACAACTTTTTTTTTTTTTTTAATAATATTTTAAACTTTGCTAGAAAACCAAGTTCTTGGAATCAGGGGGATGTGGTTTCATAAGAGGGGTTAATATAACCTCGATATACGCATAAACATCTTGAGGTATGCCATGTCATCCTGATTGCAAAAGTCGGGTTCCTTAATATTTTTGCTATTTTTCACAAGCAAAATAACTACAGCCTCAGATACAGAATTTGCCCTTAAACTGTGCATGGCAACAATTTTCTATGGATTTAGAATGTTGAAATGGGACCGACATGGAAATGTATGTTATAGTTACCTGGTACTAGGAACAAGAAGGTACGTGGAACGGGAACGGATTCGTGGCATGCTGGTTTCAATGGTACGAAATTCGAAGGGGTAGGTAGAGTTGGTATGCGATTTGGGGTCACAATTAATGTATTATGTTAATTCGGTACGGATTTATGTATAAACAAGATGTCCAAATAAAAACATCCACGCCCATATCGATAAACCATTCATACTAAAGGGGTAATATTCCATTGATAAGTCGTGAAGAGTTTAACAACCATTGATAAGACTACCTCTATGCTTTAGTGTTTTTTTGCCCTATTTGTCTTAAATCGCAATTGAAATAGTCATTCACTTCAGATGGATCAACAACCATTATATTACGTGGTTATTTGCAAACATCTAAAAGTAAAAAATAAAACAAATCAAATCTCGACTGTGTCATGACCAAGTTCTAAGTGTATCGGAGGCGTGTCCGATACGTTGACCACATTGACCATGTCTATGACACCTGCCGACACGTTGACCAAGTGTTCGACACATGTAGGAGGCGTGTCGTGCGAGTGTCGTGTGTCAGATACGTGTCGAACACGAATACGTCAAGTTTTTGAAGAGTTTGTACTTCCTTGAAAAGTTTGAATCAGAAAAATATTTGACACGTTACGCACTACAATCAGATTATAACCGAGATCTAATCATGGGATCCACCTGCATTCAACGAAGTAAAACAACTATATTGGATTTGTATATATATATTCATAGGAATGTGGACTTAATACATGATACTTATAGAGTGATCTAATTATGACAATCTTGATGGTTTAGAAATTCAAAAGTGTTTTAGGAAATACCAACTCTTTAATAAGTGAAGGACCCAATAAAATAAGAAAAATAAGTGTAGAACCCAACTACCCTTACTTTAGATTTGATATTGAAATCCATTGATTTGAGTCGTGACTTGTACTGCGAATCGATATGCGTGACCCAATACGAAATTTGTGGGTTGGGGTGAGCAAATCGCGTATCTATGTTTATACTTCTCATTTGATATGCCTTTATAGGTTATTACCACTAGCACCTAGCGCATGCAATGCGTCCTAACGACTATAGTTTCAATCTCATCATATTTTTTAATTGATTTCAAATCATAGATTACAATATATTTGAGATTAAAAAATGTTGCATGTATGTTTTTAGTTGTATGCAAAATGCAATTACAGAAAAGTTATCATCATCATCATCATCATCATCATCATCATCAAAGCCCATTCCCGAGATTTTCGGGGTCGGCTACATGAATTTTGGTTCTCCAAGTAATGCGATCTTCCCACATTTTCTCACCTAATCCAAGCTCAATGATATCTTCATTCACCGTCTTCATCCAAGTTTTCAACGGTCGTCCCCTCCGTCTACACCCTCCATTAACTTGCCAATCTAAACATTTTCTAATTGGCGCCGTGCTTGGTCTCCTCCGCACATGACCAAACCAAGTTAAACGTCTTTCTCTAATTTTTTCCTCTATGGGCGCTACACCTAAGTATCTTCTAATTCTTTCATTTCTAATTTTATCCTTACGAGTTTTACCACACATCCACTTTAACATACGCATTTCTGCTACTGCCATCCTATGCGTATGTTGTCCCGTAGTAGCCCAACATTCTGAACCGTATAGCATGGCTGGTCGAACAATTGTCTTATAGCATTTCCCTTTTAGCCTTGCAGGCATCCTTCTATCGCACAATACTCCTGACGTCATTCGCCATTTCAACCAACCAGCTTTAATCCTGTGGTCTACATCTGCTCCAATAGCCCCATTCTTTTGAATTATAGACCCTAGGTATCGAAAAACCTCACACTCCGGGACCTCGACACCTTCGATCTCAATTGCATTACTTCTCCCTCTTGGTTCACACCCAAAGTTGCACACTAGATACCCCGTCTTCGAACGACTAATTCTAAAACCTTTACTCTCTAAAGCCTTCTGCCACTTAACTAATTTCTGACCTAAACCTGCACTAGTCTCATCCATTAAGACAATATCATCTGCAAATAACATGCACCAAGGTACATCTTCTTGCAAATGTCTCGTCAACTCATCCATGACCAAAGCAAAGAGATATGGACTTAACGCCGACCCTTGATGTAGTCCTACTGTCACTGGAAATTCACTAGACATCCCACCTACTGAGCGAACACTTGTTACAACCCCTTCATACATATCCTTAATGATATCGACATAACATTGAGACACTTTCTTCCTTTCAAGCACCCACCAAATTAACTCCCTGGGGACCCTATCATATGCTTTCTCCAGATCAATAAAAATCATATCCAAACTCTTACGTGCCTCTCGATATTTTTCTACAGTTTGCCTAAGCAGGAAGATGGCCTCCGTAGTAGACCTACCTGGCATAAATCCAAATTGATTCTCCGAAATCGTGGTTAAACTCCTAAGTCTTTGTTCTATAACCCTCTCCTAAAGTTTCATCGTATGACTCATAAGCTTTATCCCTCTATAGTTCGAGCAATTTTGGATATCCCCTTTGTTCTTATAAATTGGTACCACAATGCTATGCCTCCATGAATCTGACATTTTCCTAGTTTCCAGAATCCTATTAAAGAGCTTAGTTAGCCATTGAATCTCAACTTCTCCCAGACATTTCCATGCTTCAATTGGTATATCATCCGGTCCAACGGCCTTCCCTGTCTTCATTCTTTTTAAAGCTTCTCTCACTTCTGTGGCACTAACTCTGCGATGGAACACGCGATCCCTCCCTTCCTGTGAAGCATACCCCTCCAAGTTTAACTCCCCTACATGTGTTCCATTGAGTAGGGTCCAAAAGTAATCATTCCATCTATCTAAAATAGCTTTATCCTGCATTAAGACTCTTCCATCCTCATGCTTAACACACTTAACATGACTCAAGTCCCTAGTTTTTCGTTCTCTAGCCTTCGCTATCTTGAAAATATCCTTCCCCCCTTCCTTCGTACCTAGCCTATTATAAAGAGCATCATACGCTCTCTTCTTAGCTTCCCCGACTGCTTTGCTACTCAACTTCTTAGCCTGCTTATAAAGCTCATAAGACTCTAGGCACCTATCTTTTTGCCACGCCTTAAAGCATCTTTTCTTTTCCGCAATGGTTTGTTGCACATCCGCGTTCCACCACCATGTCTCCTTATCATAGAAACCTCCTCTTTTGGCCTGTCCTAACTCTTCCTTCGCACATCTTCTTATTCGGTTTGCCAAATGTTCAAAAAGATCCGCGCTACTAGTCCTATCCTTTGGTTCTAGATTTTCCCCACCCTCTGAAACTGACTGGCCACCCAAAATCCTCTTTCGAAATCTTTGGCACACATCTCCCTGTAAGGTCCACCACTTAATTCTCGGTCTAACTTGTTCTATAGCAATACGACCCCTACTCTTAAGACAAAAATCGAGAACTAACAGCCTATGTTGGGATGTCAGACACTCTCCTGGTATAACCTTACAATTTTTACACCTACCTAAATCGTGTCTCTTCACAAGAAAATAATCAATTTTCCTTCTATTATGCCCACTCGCAAAGGTCACCAAGTGATCTTCCCTCTTCTTATAAAAAGTATTTACGATCCCAAAATCCTGAGCTAAAGCAAAATCTAGAATATAAATCCCCGCAGTGTTTCGATCCCCAAAGCCTTGACTTTCATGTACCCTCTCATACCCAACTCTATCCTTACCGACATGGCCATTCAAATCCCCGCCTAGGAAAACCCTATCGGAAGAGGGAATTCCAAGAACTAACTCTTCTAAAGAGTCCCAAAAATCCTTCTTAGTATCCTCGTCCAAACCCACTTGGGGTGCATACACACTAATAACATGCACTATCTCTAGTTCTAAAGCTAATTTAATACTTATGATTCTATCCCCAAACCTCATAACGTCGACTACTGCATCCTTAAAAACTTTATCTACCACTATTCCCACCCCGTTCCTAGTGCCATCTTTACCAGAATAGAAGAGTTTGAACCCTCATCCTAAATCTTTAGCCTTGTTCCCCTTCCATTTTGTCTCTTGAAGACAAACTATGTTTACTTTCCTCCTACGCATGACATCCACTAATTCTATTGTCTTTCCCGTCAAGGTTCCTATGTTCCAAGAGGCTAATCTAATCATTCTATCTCTAGCTCTAACCTGGACTAGCTTCTTTACTCGCCCCTGTCCAGAAAGGTGCGAGAACCCTTGCCTATTTAACACTACAGCCGAGCGCCGCTGCAGCGCGCCTTGCTCATTTGTCACTACACCCGAGCGTAGGTGCAGCGCGTCACTTATAGCGGGGGACGCCCTATCCTTCTGCATTAATCTTTTTGAACCAATATCCATGAAAAGGGATGTGATGGGTTTTTTACGGTTGGCTATCACAAGCCTAACACCAACCCTCCTCCTTTATCCGGGCTTGGGACCGGCCGTTGCAACGGGCGGAGTTAGAAAAGTTATCAATTTTTTAAAAATTATTAAGTCACTTCCACACGCACACATTGCAAAGGATATCATACTAAATATGCATATTATTGCAAGTTTTATAATTAAATTTTTTTAAATTTACAATTAATAGTAGATATCTAATTTTTGGTGGGGACATTTTAAAAATACAAAATAACTATAAAGTAGCTTGGGATTAAACTCAAAATGTATAGTTGAATGTACAAATACATGCTTGACATTGTTTTTCTTTATTTATGCAAGATTGTGAAAAGGTGATTTTGTGAAGGGCATAATTGGAAAACATAAAGTATCCAAATGAATACAAAGGCACTATTCATCCCACCCTTCGTTAGTTATAGTAGTTAAGATGAGAAATAATCATATTCCAAAGACTATAGCTTAACTGTGCATTGTTCAATTTGATAATTAACTTGAATGCCATATTTGATGCATGGTGGGTGATACATGCTATTGCTGCAGATGTATATACAGGAGGTTGTCCTTCAAAACGTCAAAAGTATTTAGAAAATTATACAGCCAAAATGAATTTGACTAAATTTTTTTCTAATTTCTACATATGGACTTGTAAAGTAAACCTGGCGTGTTTTTTATTTTCACAGCTAAAGTGAAAATAGTTCAGCTTGAACTTACTTCACAGTTCTTTAGAAGCTATATGCTACCAACTGAATCCAAATAAAACTATTCTTTTTTTTTTTTCACAGCTAAAGTGAAAAATAGTTCAGCTTGAACTTACTTCACAGTTCTTCTTTACAAAACTATATGCTACCAACTGAATTGTAATACAACAACTATTTTTTTTTTTTTTTTCTGTAAACCTTTCACTTAATCCATATGATTTCTAAAATTGCAGGACCCAAGGAGTTCACTGCAGTGTTTTATAGCCTTCAGAGCTGGAGGGTACGTGCAAATAACATTTCTTTTTGCTTTGTTGTTTTCATCAACTTGTGATTGTGTGTTATAACCTAGGGCAATTTTCAGGGGATATTTGAGAGGTTTGATAGGGACCTAAGTGGAAGAATCGATTCAACTGAATTGCGTGATGCACTACTGAGCCTTGGGTTTTCAGTATCTCCTGTTATCTTGGATCTGCTCGTCTCCAAGTTTGATAAAAGTGGGGGTAAAAACAAGGCCATTGAATATGACAATTTCATTGAGTAAGTTTCACTTACCATCACAGATTCAATATTTTAAGATAGTTGCACATATCTTCCTACTTTCTGAAGCCACTATGTTGTGCAGTTGGGCCAATGCATGTTGTCCTGTCTTTCAATAATTAGTTAAAATTGAAAGAATTTTTTTTTCCTTCCCTTTTTATCATTATACTTCTCGCATTAAAATTAGATGGCAATGGGCGGTATGGTTTTAGCATTTTGTCACTTCTGATATTAGGATTGTCTGTTAGTACTGGCAAGAATCTATATGACTAGAATCTATGAGACTCCAAATTGCAATGAATATGTTCACATGGCAATCATGATGACAATTAATTTGCGTGTCATGTTCCATCTTTTGTTTACTTTTGGAATTAATTCAGGAATTTCAGTTACAGTGGAGCATTCAGGATTTAATTTGAAGGTTATGTTATTTAGATGCTTGATGTTTCATTCGCTCACACTAATATAAATTTATTTTTTTGTGTTTCTTTGCAATGTAGATGTTGTCTCACTGTTAAGGTAATTTCTTTTTCCTGTTTTTATTCTGATTTTCTCAATAGATACTCTGTCTATAGTTATTTGATTTGTGTTTTTATACAATTCTTGTAGGGGCTCACCGAGAAATTCAAAGAAAAGGATACTAGCTACAGTGGATCAGCAACTTTCACCTATGAATCCTTTATGTTAACAGTTCTACCCTTCATCATAGCATAGGTTTTCAGTATGGATTATGAAGTTTGGCATACCTTAGCTTCATAGTTTCTCTCGAAAACTCTATGTTTGATAGATGACTAGTTCGTGGTGGTGTTAATATAGTCGGCAGTTGTTATGTTGGTACCATCTGGGTGGTTTAGTGGATAACTATTTAACAAAAGATACTAGTTCTTTATGTAATTTGTGGCTTCTGGATTGGAATGAGTGTTACTTTAGTTTCTGATTTGCATGTTTATGTAGTCTTTTAAATATAGTAGAGTTGGTGTGGTTCCATGCTTTTGTACGCTGTTGCACTGTGCTTTTTCGCTTTAGTTTCCCCAATGATTATTCCATGAGGTGTATGCTGAAGTTGTAATTGATCCACCTTGTATAGAAGTGAATGCCATAGGCAGGTGCAGTTTTTGTTTTTTGTTTAAATTTATTATTGACAAGGTGGATCATTTACAGACCTCCTTTGGCTTTCTCTTTCGTATATGATGTCTTCAGGGGAGGTCTCTAGCAGGAAAAACATGGAAAATCATTACAACTTTTTCCAGTAAGCTTATATTTTTCCAGTCCTGTTTCTCCATTCATTTTCATTTCAAAAGCAAGGCTCGTGACTCCGTGACTAAGATTTTAACGTTAGTTGTCTGGTTTGATAGAATATTCATCTGTCAAAATTCTCAAAATTAGGTGAGACAAATATTTTTTTCCCTTTTTCAAAGACTTCTTTGGATATTAGTATTTTATTGCATTGGCATTGTTTTTACTTTTTCTTATTAGGTGAACCATCTTCTTATCCTGTGTCGACTCTTGACTGCTATACCTGGATATCATAAGGCTAACTATTTTCAAATTTGTGATGGCAACCACGTTGAGTCAGGATTGAACCTGAAGTATTGTTAAATTGTAGTTCACCATAAAAAGCTTAAGCATGCCTAGCAGATGCATTGGTGAGGATTGTGGAAGCAAATGAGAAGGGCAATTATACTGTACCAGTGGAAAAAAATGTTCATATGGAGACGATTTTGCAAATGTAAGCAAAACTTCAAGATGATCTTGGAGTGTATAACCAGACCTCTCTTCCCTTCGCTTGTTGAAGAGGTACTGCATTTGTTTCACAGTCCTGACAGATACTATATAAAAAGCAAAAGCAAAAGGAATACAAGAAACTTACTAAGATCCCCGAACTAACTGACCACTATAAGTGAAGTACCCAAACTTCAAAGAGGCAAAGGAGCAGTGCTTCCACCAATTCTTGGAGTCGTATGGAAGAATGTCTAGACAAGAGGGCTTCCTTAGCCAGTAGACCCCATGCCGATTCATCCAGATGGAAGTTAGTGAAGCAATTTGGTCGACAGTTGGAGCCCCGCATCCTTTGCCTTAATCAGAGTGGGCAATTAGGATCCTCCACCCATTTGGTGTCATCTGGGCCGGGACAATGCCTTGGTATGACAGAAAACGCCAGACGACGTCAAGAACGGGGAAACACATGCCAGCTTTGAATATGACCTTGTACATACAGACATACCTCTCCATCGGGACAATCAGACGCTCATCTTTTGCGAGGAACGACAACCTCAGGTCGTTAGGAATTTGGAACCGTCTGCAGAGATCGACAAGTCCTTTTTCATCATCAACAACTCCTTAAAATAGTCAAGGCAAACTGCATGTTGCTTGTGGGCGAAATGAATCCGTGTAGACATGATGGGAGAAAATGAAGGTTCGCACTTGATTAGACTTGAAAGTTTGAGAACAGAGGATAGCAAAAAGCTATGCGAAGTAAAAAGATCAAACTCCACCAGACTTATATAGGCTTGACGTGTGGGAGAAGTAATCACCCAACCGCTGCATAAGCATTAAATACAACAAAGAAGCTGAAAAGGCACCAAAATTTGCCATCATAGTATTGCACGAGCCCCCACGCACAACAAGTAAGTGGCCATGTACGCAGCCCCACTAATTAGGGGAGTAACTGATGAGACATCGAAACAGTTACCCAACCAGCATCGAACACCTGGCATGTCAACCCTAATGCGAAAGGGCCCTAATCTGGTCTAAGACAAGCCAAAGGTCCAACTCAGGCCCAGGCTAATTACTATCAGCCTGTAAGTCAGACGTCTAAGCCTAGATTATTGCCCCTAGGACAATAAGGCCCGAATACACACCACTGGACTATACAGACCCAAGGTCCAATTGCACGCCTCTTGGTCCAATCAAAATTGGGTCCCAAAGAAAGCCAAGTGCTAAAGAAAACTCAATCATCTACTGTAGAGTCAATAAAGGGGTCAAGCACTCACTAAATAAGGTGAATAAAATGCAAGAGAATGGTACATACACGCAGCCCTAATTTTATCAGTCTATCTCCATCTCTGTTCAAACACCTGACTTTACTATGGGAGTGCCTTTGGCCCCTACAATGGTGGCCTATGATTCACCGTTGTTCGTGTTTGCAGGTAAAAAATCAACAGGGATAAATTTGGTCGCATCAAAACCGAAACATCTTGGTGGTGTCAACATCCAACTTGCAAAAGCAAAACCTACGAACATTTCTCTTGTTGGCAAAATGCTTTGGTGCATGTACACCCAACCCAATGACCTCTGGTATTCTCTTTACTATCCTTGTTTCTCTCTACTTCAAGCTCATTTCAAGCAGAAGAGAGTTTCCTGTACATGGAGAAGTTTAGGTAAAGCTTTTAACATCTTCAAACAGGGTATTCTCTGGTCAGTGGGCAATGGTACCAACTTTGATCTATGGAATGACAACTGGGTAGAAGGGTTTACTCCCTTGAAGAAATTTTGTTCCTCATTTCACAGTCACTCTCTGTGATAATGTCTCGGACTTAATCGTTAAAGATGACAATCATAGATATTGGGACAATGACACCATTACAATGTTCTTCCCCTACAATGTTGCCCAAGCTATTTTTGTTACATATATTAGACCAAATGGAGAGCAGGACGAGCTCATTTTGTTACAAGGAGCAGTGAGAGTTATTGCAGTGGATGTTTCTGGTTCAACTCTTGCTACTATCACTTGCCCGATCACAGGTGTGATTATAGA
The DNA here is from genome assembly GCA_963556465.1 of Berberis vulgaris. NCBI lineage: Eukaryota > Viridiplantae > Streptophyta > Magnoliopsida > Ranunculales > Berberidaceae > Berberis > Berberis vulgaris. The sequence continues at coordinate 16,154,533 of OY747133.1, forward strand.
TAACACAATGGCAGAAAGTTATGCAGCGAAGGCATCTCTATTAATGGAACAGGCACAACAATGGAAAACCATTTTTTTTGCTAAGCGACTCGGCTAATCTGGTGGCAGCAATTCGGAAAGAGAATGACACATCTTTTGCTATTAACTGGGCTTGGATACTCATTCTAAGTAATATTAAACGTGTTAAAGGTGTGATGGCTCAGTGGTTGAGCAGTGACGGATGGTATCACTAGGTCACAGGGTTGATCCCAGCCGGCCACATTTGGGCTATTGGAATTGTAATTATAGAAATAGGGAACTTAATGCATCTGCCCACAACCTTGCTTAGCAAGTTGGGCGGTCTATATGTAATGTCGATGTTGTTTGTGTTTAATTAGCGTGCTTTCATAAAAAAAAAACTTTGTTAACAATGAGACGAAATTGAACATTTTATCTAGCAATTATCTTAAGTAATTTTTAAAGAAGTTTGTAACCCTTCTGATAGCAGTAAGAACAATGTCTTTTGTCATTGTGATCTTGGTATTGTTTATTTGATTTTGCATATTAAACCATGTCGCTTTTATCTCGCCTTAAGCCTTTCATTACTCCATTTGACTATTGTTGACTAGTTCAAACATCATGCATCGAAATGGTTTCTTTATTGTAGGGGTGGGCACGGGACGGGATGGGATGGGATGGGATATACCCATCCCTATCTCATCCCCTTCATACGGGATCGGGACGGGAAAAACCCCATCCTGACCTCGTCCCATCCCAAACGGGTTCGGGACGGGACGGGATCAGTGTGCTGCAAATATAAGAGCGTGAAAAATAACTTTCTTATAATTAGATATAGATGTGGCATGCAAATATAAGGGTAGCCACTAAATCCCCTAACAATGAAGTCGAGTGGGCTGACTTTTAGAAAATGACATGATAAATGAGACCCACTAAGAGTATTGTGTCGCTGTGATGGCCTCCCAACTGATTTTACAATTTCATTACTGTGGGAAACAAAATTCATGGTTCTTTGACAAAATGACATTTTATCTTTTGTTAGGGAAGAAATATAGACCTATTGGTGATTAAAAAAAAATATTTTTACAGCCCGGGGCATCTCAAATTCTTGGCTCTGCCCCTAAATGTTCCCTTTTGAATATGTGTTACTCAGTTAATTGTTATTTTTCATCTTTACTTGAGTATTATCAATATTTGGAAGTTAAATAATTGAAGCCACTTTTATTAGGAATCCAAGCAACAGTCTCCTATCTTTCTCTTGCTTAATGAATATTTATTTCTTGAAGTAACATTTCTGTTACCACTGCAAACACCATGAGTTTATGTCAGTCATCTGTAAGTTTATATGAATAAAAATAAATAAATAAAAATATTAATAATAAATATTAAAAAATTAGCTCGGGACGGGACGAGATTGAAAATCTTCATCCCATCCCATCCCATTCTAGATCGGGACGGGGCGAGATCGAAATGAAATTATTCAATCCCATTAAGACCCGGAAAAATCAGGATGAGACGGAACGAGATCGGGATCGCGGGATGGGATGCCACCCCTACTTTATTGTAGGATTTAAGAAGTAGTGTCATATCTTCTCTTCCAATTTGGTTAGGTTTAAAAAGCCCATACGAATGGAAAGATCCCAAAAAAGCCCATCAAAATTTGGTAACACCCCAGTCCTCTAAAAAAAATAAAATCCTTCTAGGGTTAACTACGCCCCTCTCTCTCTGTTTCAGTAAAGCAGCAGCAAAGATGGCGAACTCCGATCTGACCCCGCGCATTGCGCCGAACCTGGACCGCCATCTGGTCTTCCCCCTCCTCGAGTTCTTACAGGAGAGAGGCTTCTACGCCGACGAGGAGATCCTCAAGGCCAAGATTGAGCTCCTCAACAACACCAACATGGTCGATTACGCCATGGACATCCACAAGAGCCTCTACCACACCGAGGAGGTCCCTCAAGGTTCCTTCTTTTGCTTTTCTACATCATGTGTTTCTCACCTAACCTTTTAGGGTTTTAGGTTTTAGGGTTTGAATTGATGTGTTTTGTTTTGTTTTGTTCTGTTCTGTTCATAGATATGATTGATAGGCGTGTGGATGTTGTGGCGAGGTTGAAGTCTCTGGAGGAGTCCGCGGCGTCGGTGATTTCGTTCCTGCAGAATCCCAATATGCTCCAGGAGCTTCGTGCTGATAAGCAGTATAATCTCCAGATGTTGCAAGACCGTTACCAGGTAATGATGTTTCTTTTTATCGTAATTTCTTAGTTATAGGGGTTGTTGTGATTGTTTTTTGTGAGATTAATCGTTTGTGTTGAACTGTGAGATCAGTTTGGAATTTCTAGATTTTTGTTTTTGCAGAATTCGTTTTTTCTTTTAGTGTTGTGTTGCTGCTTTAGTTTTTAAAGTTAGTTTGTCATGAATTATATATACCTTAATGGAGCTTATGAGAAAACCTTATTTTACAAGGAATTTCTTAGTCCATCTAGCAAGATTAACATTACTGGAAAACAAAATTACCCCTTTTTAGGGATGATTTTTCCTAACCTAGGAGGACCTTCTTAGTTTAAATTGTAAATTGAGGACCCTAATACTAGAAACAACGTGCCACTGTTTCAGGCCGTTTTGACATTGTTCCTTGAGATACGTATTTAGCTCATTGCGTATTCGTGATATTAATAGAGAAATTCCATTTGTCTTGCTTTTGCTGATCTCAAGGCACACATGTCCCGCCTATTTGTGATATTAATAGTGAAATTCATTTGTCATGCTTAGCACTGATCTCAAGGCACACATATCGAAACAAGCCGAAACTTTGACATTATTTTTGTTGTTGGTCTTTAATTTTCCACAAAATTTCAGCTCAAACGGACTCAAATGATATAGTTTTCATTTAGTGTTGTGTATGTAAGGTTCTTAATTTACAATGAAAATAAAAACTAAAGGGGTCTTCCTAGGTCAGTAAAATCAGTTTTTGGCACTAATATGGCAAGATCTTTTATTTATTTATTTATTTTGTAGAAAAAGATATGATATGAAGGAAAGAGGGCACAAAACAAGAGGAAGTAGTTAAATTATGCTGCAATGGTCTCTTATAAACAGATTGTGGGACATATTTATATGTGTAGCTCATGGATTGAATTGTATTGCAACCAGATTGGTCCAGAGCAAATAGAAGCTTTGTATCAGTACGCCAAGTTTCAGTTTGAATGCGGTAATTACTCCGGAGCTGCTGACTTTCTCTATCAGTATCGTGCTTTATGCACAAATAGCGATAGGAATTTGAGTGCATTGTGGGGAAAGCTTGCTGCTGAGATATTGATGCAGAACTGGGATATTGCTCTTGAGGAGCTCAATCGATTGAGAGAAATAATTGATGCAAAGGTTTGTCTTATACACCACTTTTATCACACTAAATTTTCTTTTATTGTTGTATATCTTTTGCTGAATACTCCTTATTTTCTCTGATTAGTTTATTAACATTGTACTCATTGCAGAACTTTTCATCACCACTGCAACAGTTGCAAAGCAGGGTATGGCTGATGCATTGGAGTCTGTTTATCTTTTTCAATCACGACAGTGGCAGAAATGGTATCATAGACCTGTTTCTTTATGACAGGTTCACATCTGACTAATCTTCTACTTTTCTTTACTTCTAATATATTAATTATTTACTAATTGAATTCGTCTGTATCCTTGAGTGGTAATCGACTTCAATGAGTGGGTTAGAACTCTTTATATGTTTGAATGGCTCCAAGTACCATACTTCCAAGTATCAATCACAATGCATTTCCCATTATCGCATATTGAAAAGGCAGTACTGTATTGTTTCATTACTAGCCCTCTGTATTTTAAGAACCAGCTAAAATGTTGATTGCTAAGGATAATCTTATAGAGAAAAGATAAATTTTATTTATAAAGCAAGTTCTTTTAGTTTGAACCTTTTATTCACAACTCCATAATGGTGCATCCAATTGTTTTTTCTCCTGTTACCACTGTTTGCTTATGAATATTTTCTCTCTCTTTTGGGCCTAGTAACTAACTTCCTTGAGGTTGACATAACTTTCAGGTATCTAAATGCAATTCAAACAAATGCACCCCATCTTTTGCGTTATTTGGCTACTGCTTTAATTATCAACAAAAAGAGGAGACCACAGCTGAAAGAGTTGATCAAAGTGATCCAGCAAGAGCAGTATTCTTACAAAGATCCCATCACGGAGTTCTTGCAGTGTTTGTATGTGAATTATGATTTTGATGGTGCACAACAAAAGCTGCGTGAATGTGAAGATGTAAGTTTTTTCTTACCTTAATTTTTAGATATCTACTTATTCCAGCTGAGTACTAACCAAGATAGTTTATGAAGACCACTTGTGTTACTGTGAACATCGATAAGATGCTCTTATTACTGCCACAAAGCAGCTGCTTGTCCTTCTTTCTGGCATTATGCTTTCAAAATTTTGATGTTTGATTTCCGGGATGTGGCTTCTCCTAGTAGTTCTAGGTTTTACTATATGCTGAACTGTCTCAGGTTGACTATGGCACGAAATCTACTAGTCTTTATGAGCTCGGCTCTTGTGGCTGTTTGTTCCTAAAGTTAGTAGTATGTCAAAAACCTAATAGATAATTTACAACCAGAGGTTTCATCTCTTAACTGTTAGTTTCCTGCTTATGTTTATGAGAAGTCACCTTTGACGGATAAGCTATGTTGTCACCAAGGATTGTGTTTTCGTCAAAATTTTCGTTTTTTTTTTAAATTTCCGTAAATTTTGTAAAAATACAAAAATCAGCTACCCAATTTTACATTTGTGCAAGTTTTTTATTTTATTTTAAATTTTGGGTTCTTTTTCTTGTAAATTTCGAGGTTTTTTCTAATTATCATTTCTTCTAATTATTTATTGATTTCTGAAACCACCCTCTGATTTTCTAGTTATCATTTCTTCTACTTATATGTTGATTTTTGAAACCACCCCTTGACTTTCTAATTATATATTAATTTAATGTTTGTTTCATTTCTTAGTATTTAAACTTCATTTAATGTGTTTATTAGATTTATTTACCGTCATCTTATTATTATTTTTGTAAATATTTTATACCCTCATAATTCATTATATATATTCATGTATCTCGAAAATTTTACTTTTTTTCTTTACACAACGAAATATTTCACGAAGTATTTCTTAAATTCAGGAGACCGAAATTAACTCGAAAAATGAAATCACAATCCTTGGTTGTCATGAATGCTATAAGAGGAAACGAGATTCAGGGGGTGTATGTGGGTCCTCAACCAAACCCAACCAGCCCATTACTCAACTCAAATAGGTTTTTAAAGCCTTTTGAGCAGTTAACGCGTCTCATTGGGTGATATCTTAATTCCTTAACTTTTAAGTTCTCATGAAGCAAATTCTTAATCTCAATAGTGAAAGCAGAAAGTCTATTGAGAGCAAAAAGTACAGATGAGGTGCCTGTGTGATATCTAGATGCCAAGGCTTCCTGAGGATAATGATGTTCCAATATTCAACTGGGAAATGTCTCTATAGGATACACTGAGGCTCACTTCTGGGAAAGATAACTAGTGAATCTGACTGGTCTTGATGAGTGGTGTGTGAATTTGTTGGCAGTGACGGATGGCCAGATTTTTTTAATTAAACATAGGAGAGAAAATGACGATGAATCCTAGAGGATGATGTAGGTCTAAATTTATCGGTTTCATATTGTCTTGAGGTGATTGGAAGGGGGCGGCTTAAAAAAAGGTAGTAGGATTGTAGGCTTTGTGGACAGCTGGGTGGGAACGATTGAATAAGGTACTAGGCTTTTGTGTTCTTCCAGGGGTGTATTGTATATGGATTCTTATGGAGTTGATAAATAATTTGAAAAGTCCATGGACTCTTTAAATTGTCCACGGACTTCTGCTGATTTTTTAAATCCATAGACTTTTGCTACACTTTCTAGAGATTTATGAAAATCCACGGACTTTGTATGAACGACTTTTACAGATTTCTAATTATTTGCAAGATAAAAAAGAAGTTGGTAAATAGTGATGAAACAAAAAAAGTCCATAAAATAGAGTCATACGCAACCAACTATAGCAAAATATCATATATATAGCATATATGATCCGATTAACCATCAAAAACATACCTGAGAAGATAACCGGCGTAAAAAACATATATGCAAGGGATTGTAAGCCATAATGATCCAACTAAATATACTATATATATTTAATCCAGCGATTTATAAACCATAATTTAATCCAAACCCTAACACAACTTCCAGATTTATAGACCCTAAATAATCCAAACCCTAACCCAAAATCATCAACGATGCAACTATGAACACTATGCAAATATAGAAAAAGAATCGAGAAAACAAGAGGATGGGAACCAACCTCTTCGCGGCTGGCACAAGGAAGAACTTTGGGAGACTTTTTTTCACGTTGAAATCTTTGATAGGAGGCTGACAAACTATTGAACTTTGTTATTTATACCTAACACTACAAAGTCCATGAGAATCCATGATTTTCCAAATCCATAAATGTGAATGATATTTTGAATACTCTAAAACTTTTGTGGACTTTCTGAAATCCATATTGAATACCCCTAGACTTTGTGGTTTTCAGAAAGACTTTTTAAAATTCTGATTGAATACCCCTAGACTTTTGTGGACTTTTTAAAATTCAAATTGAATACACTTGGATTTTCAGAATCCATGGAATTTATTAAATTGCCCACAAAATCCAGATACAATACACCCCCCTTTAGTAAGTGGTGGGCTTTGGCTTTGGTTCCCACCTGCACTTAAGGTCCTCCAAATTAACATAAGGCTCCTGTCTTGGGTGGCTATTGGTTCTCCCTTGTGTCTCATCTCTTCTTTATCTCAAAAATGAAAAACCAAGAAAGCAAATATATAAAAAAGGAAAAAAGAAAGAAGGAAATTGGGCTTCACAAATTACCCGATCATTTTGGATTGTCTTAGTTTATTAGATGGATGATGTTGAAGGTCCTTTATGTCCCATATCCTCATACTGACATATTTGGTTTGATTATTTTGCTATAAACTTTTGTAGCATATGGTACTTATTTTCCTAAACTCTTAGTGTTTTGTTATTTATTTATTTAAAAAAAAAAAAACTTTTGAACTCGTATTTCCCATATGCAGGTGATATTGAATGATCCTTTTCTTGGAAAACGAGTTGAAGAAGGCACTTTTACCACAGTGCCTTTGAGAGTTGAGTTTCTGGAGAATGCACGCCTCTTTATCTTTGAGACATATTGCCGAATTCATCAATGCATTGATATTGGGTATGTACCTTCAACTCGATACGATATGTGAGATGTGTAATTGGAAACAATATTTCCCCTAGATATCTCTCTAGGATAAACACATTTTTAAAAGGGAATTTTTTTCATTTTGTAAATCACATTTATGCCCCTTTAATCTAGCATCATCTATCTTCGATGCATTTTGATAGGTATTTCAGGCATATTTAGCCTTAAATGCTGTCTGATCTCTAGAAGGTATTGTACCTGAGATGTGTTCAAGCAGACAATTTTTCTGCTAACAGAATTGATGTTGTTCTAGAAATTGCCAGAAACGGCCTGTGTTAAATTTGTCGGTCATAAATTCAACATGTTTCTGTTTTCTTTGAGCTATTTTTGCAACTTGCTTTTGTTGAAAATGTATGGAATGTAACCTTCTTTGTATTTCTGACAGAATGCTTGCTGAAAAGTTGAATTTGAATCATGATGAGGCTGAGAGATGGATAGTAAATCTTGTCCGTAATTCAAAGCTTGATGCTAAAATCGACTCCAAGTCTGGAACTGTTATAATGGAGCCTAACCATGTTAATGTGTAAGTATACTACCATGGATCATGCTCCTTTTTGTGTAATTTTTTTTTTGTCATTGGTATTCATTTTAAGTTTTCTTCATATGAAAACATGTTTGTGTTCTGTATTCCAGGTACGAGCAGATCATAGAGAGTACCAAGCAACTTTCCCTGCGAACTTACAAATACGTAAACCTTGTACTAGAATCTGCACAGGCACAGTCTACTGCAACTTAATCGGGATTGACGTGGGCCAAAATTTGGAGGAGAAACTACTAGTGACTCGAGGAGAGATTTTGAATTAATTTGGCAATTGTTGCTGTAGTTGTAGAATCAGTGGTGAGATTTTTTAGGACATCACCAAAGCATAGAAATATCAATTATTCTCAAGTTGTTTAACATACATAATTGATTTTGATGTTTCTGTTTAATTTATTTGAGTTTTTATGCGAGTGTAGGAGGCTGATTGATAATTCATCATTTAGTTTTTTCATATCCATCATATTTAAGTTTTCGTTCTATGGTTATCCTCCAATTTGTATCGCCTGCTCGAGGTCAATGGGTGCTGATAAAAGCTAGAATGATTTCAGTATGAGCAATGAGATGCCACTGTGATCATATATATGCAATGTTGAATCTTGTGTGGTGTCTGTTTTGTCCCCATCATGGGAATGCAGTAGTCTTGCTTGTTCAGTATTGTGATAGAAGCGCTGTGTTACAATTGTTGGTAAAAAGTGCTGTGATTATGTTTTGGGGGGCATTGTGGCGGATCCAAGATTTTATTAAGTAGCTTTGTAAGTGCCAAATTGGTAAAAAGTCTGTTTTGTTCGAATCTGTGAGAGGGCTTGCGAGATCTGTGGTATTGAAGTGATATTGTTCGAATCTGTGGTATTGAAGAGATCTGTGGGTGTTGAAAGAGTTCGTTGGCTTGAGAGATTTGTGGTATTGAAGAGATCTGTGGGTGATGAAAAAGTTCGTTGGCTTGAGAGATCTGTGATATTGAAGTGCGAGGGCTTGAGAGATCTGCGATATTGAAGTGATATTGTTCGTCTGTGAGTTCGTCTGTCAGATTCGAAGAGGGTGAAGGTGGGTTTCTCACAGAGGGTGAATGAGGTTTTTCACAGAGGGTGAAGGTAGGGTTTTCTCAGATTCGAAGGTGGTGAAGGAGGTTTCTTCACAGATCTGAAGAGGGTGAAGGAGTTTTTTCTCTCGCCTCTGACAAAGGGTGTATCTTGCATCTGAGACAGGGTGAATCTGGGCAGGAGAGTTTCTCTCGCAGAGGGAATTTTCGCATCTGTGAAGGAGGGATTTTCGCAGACAGTGAAAGAGGGATTCTCGCATTTGTGAAGCGTGCTCAGCCTGATCTTCATAGCATTTGGAGGTTTGCTGCATAACGGCGGTGAAAGGTTTCTCAATGGATCGGAACTTGTCGGCAAGGGGTAATACCTTCCAGTTTGTTTAATCCTATTTATTGCTATGATGCTTGTTTGCTGGTAAATTTGTCTTTCTATGCTTGTGGAATTGTGTCTAATCTTATGAGATATGGAGTTCAAAGATAACAATCTTCGTTTGTTAAAAATTGATGGAAAAGAATTTGGGATCCGAAGGTCAAGAGGAGGTTTGTTGTTGTTTGAATCGAGCTCGAGGGTTAGAATCAAAGTCTTTGTTGAATTGCAGATGGGAGAATGGATTGGGCTTCAGCTCAAGAAAGCTGTGGAATCAGGCTCTAACGCCTTCTCAGCTAGTTGGAAGATCAATAACCGATGGGTTATGGTGGTGAAAGAGGCCAATAAAGGAGGAATCTTCATTTCTATTATGGTGGGTTGGGGTTCTGGGTCTAAAACTCTCAGGGTGCCAGCTGACATTGAAGGGACGGGCTGGAAACAACTCGCCCAAACTATGAAGGAGGTGGTTTTAAATAAGGTGCCTCAGCCTTATCCTAAGCAGCAATTTAGAAGAGATGGAGTTTCAACTCTGCCAGGTATTAGTGTTGTTCCACCCTTGCGCAACAAAACCTTTGTTGAGGTAGTGGCCACCAATCCCTCAAGTGCGAGCCCAACTTCTATTGCCAGTAAGGGCCCCATTGCAGCAACCTCTATTCTTCGGGATTCTCCCATTGATTTCTTGTCCCAAGTATGGGGCAATCATCTGTAAGAAAGAATCTTGCAAGGTCGTTGATAGAGTTGCCTGATTCGGTGGATACCTGTTGCTCTTTCGTTTGGACACACAGCTTTCTTGGTCTTCGCTAACTCTCCACACGTGATCTCATGTGAGGCATACGAGCCGCCTCCTAGGTTGCCGACACTGAGTGATCGATCTCCCCAGCAATACCCAACGCTTCCCCATTCCCCTACTTCTCGTGCCGTTACAGCGGATAAAGTTGGTAAATTGATGTCTGAGTCAGCTCGTCCATCTCAGCAGGATAAAGGCAAAGGTATTATTGGGCCTTCACCTGGCAAGGGACCCCAGTCTTCTTCGAAACATAATTTGGCCAAGTCTAATGCTCAACAGACATTTGGCAATTATTGGAAGGTTTTAGAAGCGGTGGAAGAAGATGTCTTCAACTTGGACCCCCTTTTGACCAAGATGTCTATGCAGGCCCACAGGGATCGAAAGCTGGCTAGAAAAGCACAGCGTGACAGAGCCGCAGAATGGGCCAACTTTTCAGTTTTTCCCACTCGATCTCGGTTCATGCTTAAAAAGAGATCCACCACATCCAGCTCAACCAACAAAGCAGAGCAGGTAGAACTTAAAGGATGTAGTGCCCCTGCTGGGCTGACAAGGGGAGAGTCTTTCAACCAGACCCAAGAGTGTTCGGTATCTCTCCCTTACCCGCCGGGTTTCGAGCCACTAGCAGAACAATGTGTTAAAGTCCATGATTTTTCTACAAAACTATGTGTTTATCATTTGGAGAGTTCCTCATCTACACCAGACCACGTAGGCGCTCCCCCAGGCTTCGAGGTCCCACAGACGGAAAATCTTGGGTTTCTACTCCTTACCGAACAAACTTCTGGCAAGTATCCAGGGTTTGTTTCTAGGGTCAATGACAGCGTGGAGCCTTCTGTCTCTGACTGTCTTTCGACTCAGGAAGAAGCATCAAATCGTTCGGCTTTCAAAGAAATTGGCTTGACAGTGGGAGTGGACCTCAGTTAGGATGAAAAAATGGCTTTAGATATGGTTCAAGCTGCAGCGCAGAGTACAGTATCTGACAAAGCAATGGACATATGCAACAACCCCGGGGTTGAAGGTCTTTCATGAAGCTCAAAATTCTTTCATGGAACTGTAGGGGGCTCGGGAACACTGAGAGGCAAAGGGATTGTCGTAGATTATTTTCAGAGAATAGTCCAGACCTTGTTTTTGTTCAGGAAACGAAATTGGAGAGATGCTCTAGAGAATTTATCAGAAAATTGTGGGGTGATAGCTCTTATGATTGGGCTATGGTGGAATCCACTGGCAGTTCGGGAGGCCTTTTAGCTATTTGGGATGCTGATCTTTTGCAGATGAGGGAAGTGTTGAAAGGAGCTTTTTCACTTACTATTCAATTTCAAATGATCTCGGATAACTCAGTTTGGTCAGGGACTAACATTTATGGTCCGTGTGATCCTTCGCTTAGAGAACATTTCTGGGAAGAACTATATGACATTGCTGGTTGGGTGCAATCGCCATGGGTGTTAGCGGGAGATTTCAATGTTGTCCGTCATATGAATGAAAAAAAAAGGATGCAGGAGGAGGTCCATGAGCATGCAGAAATTCAATAAGTTCATTAATGAGGTGGAACTCGCTGATTTCAGTCTAAAAGGGGGAAAATTCACATGGTCAAATCGAAGAGATCGTCCTATCCTTTGTCGACTTGATCGATTTCTGGCTTCGGTGGATTGGATTGACAAATTTGATGATAAAGTTGAATGGCTCAAGGGTGCAGCAGGTTCTGACCATCACACGATTTTGCTAGCGAACTCGTCTGTTGGTGGCTGTTCTCGCCTTTTTTCATTTGATAATGGTTGGTTTGATCACCCTACCCTGGCAGAGGAGATGAAAGCTTGGTGGAACAACTCAGTAGTCTCTGGCCACCCTGGCTACTGTTTATGGTGGAAGCTTAAGGCACTCAGATGCAACCTTAAAAGTTGGAGGACTAAAGTTTGGGGTAAGACAAATTTATGTATTCAAAATATTTTTGCCTTAATTGCTAACATTGATGCTGATGAAGAGATCAGAGACCTGACTGCTGAGGAGAGGTCTTGTAGAGTGCAACTACATCAGGAATGGGCCACATTAACCAAAAGAGATGAGGAATTTTGGAGGATCAGATCAGGAGTCAACTGGGTTTGTCATATGGACCAGGGGTCCAAATTCTTTCATAACTTGGCTAACAGACGCAGACTGTTTAACTCCATTGAAGCTCTTAGCATGGGTCAGGAGTTGGTAGTGGATGAAGTCAGTATTAGAGATCTCTTGATATCTCACTTCATGGAGTTGTTCTATGAAAAGGAGGAGTGACGACCTTTCTTCTCGGGGATTACCTTCAAGTCTATCTCCCAGTCTACGGCTACCGCCTTGGTAGATAACTTTTCGGAGATGGAAATTAGAGCGGCAATGGAAGAACTAAAATCTGAAGTTTCTCCAGGTCTTGATGGTTTCTCAATGGTGTTCTATTTGAAAATGTGGGAGGTAATCAAAATTGATTTTCTGAAAGTTGTTGAAGATTTTAACTTGAGAAATTTTCTTGATTGGCGGTTGAATACCACTATCATCTCGCTTATTCCTAAATGTGCGGGAATGCGGACAATCAAAGATTTTAGACCTATCAGTATTTTGAATGGGGCCTATAAGATCATTGCCAAGGTGTTGGCTAACAGATTGAAAACAGTTCTTCATTCAGTCATTTCTCCTTTTCAAAGTGCAGCAGTCAGTGGAAGACAGGTGGTTGATAGCCCTTTGATTGCCAATGAAATTATTCATTCTAGGAAAAAATAAGGTGTTCCAGGGCTCGTTATCAAATTAGATTTCTCCAAAGCCTTTGACAATGTCTCTTGGAGATACTTGGATTTGGTAATGGCTCGCATGGGGTTTGACTCCAAATGGATTCATTGGCTGCACACTTGCAGATCTACAACTAATTTCTCTCTGAAGATTAATGGTCAGCTGCACGGGTTCTTCAATAGCTCGAAAGGCTTGCGCCAAGGCGGTCCCCTGTTTCCTCTTCTATTTACTATAGCAGCAGAAGGTCTAACACAAATGATTCTTAAAGCGGTTGATGCTGGCCTAGTGAGAGGGTTTTCTGTCGTGGAGGGTAGTCCTCCTGTCTCTATTCTCCAATATGCGGATGATACTATCCTCTTTTGTGATGCTTCCGCCTCTCAGGTTCTTGCTCTTAAAAGAATTATGCTTTGGTTTGAAGTTATTTCAGGTCTGAAAATCAACTTTCACAAATCAAGGGTGTTGTCTATTGGAGAAGTCCCTCATCTGCACCAGTTGGCGGGTTTATTGGGTTGTTCAGCGGGTCATCTTCCAGTTAAGTACTTGGGCATGCCTTTGGATGCTAGTTTTAAAAGTAAAGCTGTGTGGGATGAGACGATCGAAAGGATGGAATCAAAACTAGCATCTTGGAAACGCAAATTTCTCTCTAAAGAAGGCAGATTAGCTCTTGTACAATCCACATTAGGTTTCCTGTTCAATAGCAGCCACGATGGAACAGATTATGCGCGATTTTCTTTGGGGTTCTACTCCAAACTCTAGAAAGATGCATTTAGTGAGCTGGGAAAAATTTGTTGTCCTAAAACTCGAGGTGGTTTAGGCATCCGTCAGGTGCTCACATTCAATATTGCATTACTTTCTAAGTGGTTTTGGCGATTTGCAGAAGAAAATGACAATTTATGGAGATCTCTCATTATGGACAAATATGGGCGCAATAGATGGGTTTGGGAAAAGAGAACTAAGTACACTTCCTACGGATGCTCTTTGTGGAAGTCCATCTCCCGGTGCGCAAGTGGCTTCTACCCTCACACCTCTCTCCAATGTGGAAATGGTGATCTCATCTCTTTCTGGCATGATGTTTGGTGTAGTAACCAATCTTTGAAGGATCTGTTTCCAATGTTGTTTATCATTAACAACAATCAATATGGGAGTGTGAGTAATTTTTGGTCTAACGACAATTCTTGGGATCTTTCCTTTCGAAGACCCCTAAATACTGGGGAGCTAGAAGAGTTCGCTAATCTAATGCATCTGTTGGATAGACAGATGCTCTCAGAGGGATCTGACAGTTTGGTGTGGAAGGGTAAAGGTGTGGGCTTCTCGGTGAAAGAATTTTTGGATATGTTGGCTGCATCTCATTATGAGACCCACTCCAACCCCTTCATTTCCTCTCACAAAAATCTGATATGGGTGAAAAACCTTTTTCCTCGGATTAATTTCTGTAGTTGGTCAGTGTTGCATGAGAAGATATTGACTAAAGATAGGTTAAGGAAAAGAGGAATCCACACATGGAGCCTTTGTGTGCTTTGCAATGAAATTGACGAGACGCTGGACCATTTGATGCTTCACTACAGTTTCTCCAAATCCATTTGGACCAGTTTCTTGTCAGAGTTTAGTTTGAGTTTGATGTTTCAAGGATCCATTTTAGATTGGCTAAGTTGGTGGTCTTAAGCTAATCCTTCCCGTCGGGGGGAGTGGTTACGGCGTAGGGTCCCTCACGTTCTCATGTGGTGTGTGTGGAAAGAAAGAAATAAAAGGTTATTTGAAGGACTCAACAGATCAGAGCACTCTATCTTTATCGAGATTAGAGAATTGCTGTGGAGGATGGGTTCGACTTGTAATTTGTTTAGGGATTTGGGTTTTGACACTTTCATGGTGTCTTGGCATTCCTTGATATATGAATGTTTCTCTTTGTTTTTTGTTTCCTCTTCTTTCCTTAATAAACATCTTCGTGTTTGAAAAAAAAGAAAAAAAAAAAAAACAACAGCATTGATTTTCAGAGGTGTGAAGTCTGAAAACAAACATGCATGCACAAATTTTTTTTTTTTTTTTTTTTTTTTTATTGGTTTTGGAAAAGTAATTGTCATGTTTTAAAAGATGGGATTGCGGTAGAAGTGCTGTGTTACCATTGTTGGTAAAAAGTGCTGTTATAATTGCATGTTACCATACGACTTGGGAGAGCAGTGTCAGTTATGAGATTTGCAGCAAAAGAAATTTTTTTTTTGCAAGTAATTGTGAAAGTCATTATCCATCTTGAAGTTTCACTGCCATCACTTAATAAACTGAAAAAATGAAATAAAAATGCATGCCAGTTATCCTAATATAGAAATTTCATGCGTGTTATGAAATGTGTCTTATATCAATAGGTAGAAATTATGTATATGTCAGATATCTCCAAAGCTAGTTCACTGAGAGTGGCTGCGGTTGGCTTTGTTAGTTGTTTGACAATGATATTATACCACACACACACACACACACACACACACTCACACATCGCATTTACCCCCTGGGTCTAGCAACTATACTCATACCTCTGCCATAGTTAAGCTTTCAGTCTCACCACTCTTTGTTAGCTACCATATATTTTGGATTCTGGCATCTATGATTGAATTTTAGACTAATTGGTTGTTCCGGATTTGCACTTATTTGGCTTTTTATTTACCTAGGAGAATAGAACATTTTAGCTTCTTTAACTGGGATTCCCTAATAGTTGTTTGGTAGTTATTAAAGTTGAGTTTGGAAGTTGCAGTAAAAAATTTCAGGTTGCTATTTGGTGAATGAATTGCAGAGATTTAAAAAAAAAAAAAAAATTGTTTGGATAGACTCATTTGGCTTTGTGACAAGAAAGACATCTAATCAAAAGTGCCACCTGAGCTTTTACAAAGGAACGGACTCAAAGTTCCTCCTCGGTTCCCCCCTCATTCCTCGGGGCCCATGCAACTTTGTCAGCTGTGGAGGATCAAGCCCCCTCCCAGCCTTCTCCCTTTTCTTTGGAAGATCAATCAAAATATTCTTCCCACCATGTCAAACTTGGTCGGAGTCCACATGCCTATTGAAAACTATTGTGTTTTCTTCCTGTGTTCAAGTACTAGTAGACTCTGGATGCTCTCTTTCCTCCCCATTAATTGGCACAAACCAATCTTCACCCGCCAACTATTCCGGGTTTCCTCAAATTCTCGTGGGATTCTGCCAATGCTCACTCTTATTTGGCAGATGAGATGCTCTCTCAGTTTACAACCATTTTACAGTCCATTTGGCACCTCCGCAATAATATTGTCTTCAACAAGGCCAAGTTCCATGCACAAGAGTTCACCTCCTCCCTCCACAACACTTGGTCTACCTGGTCTAAACAATGGTTCACCTCTACTCAAGAGGGAACAAATCTCTCTTTGACTTCTGTCCCCCTTGTTCTCAGCTCTGCAAAAAGAGACGCTCAATCCAAACCTACTACCCACTCTTCACACTCTAACCACTTCTTTGGTCACCCAAGAGAACCTGTACCTGGCAAAATATATCTGATTAAGGCTCAAATCCAGTTTGCCAGAGTCCATAGACTGAATCTCAAACTCACTCAGTTAATTCTTTTGCCCATGGATTTAGATCCAGAGACAGTCATTGTTAATTATGATGTTTGCTTCTTTGATCACACCAAACAAGGTGCTATTGGAGTCATTGCAATGGATCTGAATGGAAATGTTCTTGCCTCTGTTGCCAGCCCGATTCAGGAAAAAGTTTTGAACAACACGATGGCGGAGTGCTTTGCAGGGGAGGCGACCCTTCTTCCAATCCAGACTCTAAAGTGGAAAACCGGACTTATTCTTGATGATTCTGCGAACTTGCTTGAGACGCTATTTTCTGATGACACAAGCTCAACTTTTGTTTTGGATTGGGTTTGACGTCCACTTTTATGTAATATTAGGCGCATTTTTTTTTGCTTTATAAGTGGCGATGTAATTATATTAGTAGAAACCTCAATTCTGAGGCTCACAATTTGGCAGTAGCACCGTGCGATGTATGACTTATCCCAGTATATATGCATAATGCTTTAAAAAAAAAAAACTACTAGTGTTTTTTCATCTCCATGATGTCTCAACAGGTACATTCTCTGTGAATTGGGATAATGGATCATCTCGAAGTCAAACTCTCTCGTGACATAGCATTTTAAATCTTAAAACTGGACTTGAGAGCTCGAGAATAAATCGTGTGGACCCTATTTTACACAAAACACCTCGAATGGTGCACAAGAAATAGGATTTTTGTCATGACACAACCCCATAAATATTTGTAGCACTATTCAATGGGCCATGGACGAGAAAAGGCTCCAGAATTTTGAATCAAGTTCATACCATATTATGCACGACCAAACGTTGTTCAAGATGTTGTGACAGTTTCCTTCAGCATATTCCCAAAAAAGTCTAGAATAGCACATTCAATTCTGTGTACAAGTCTTCTCTATATCTATATAAATATACAGGATCGTCTTAAGATCAAGCTAGGACTGTCCCATCATGATCCAATACCATTCAAATTCGGTATTCTATCAGGCTTAGCTTAGCTTAGCGACTTCTAATATTAGGATCAAATTCAACATTGCTACCAATGATTTGGCTTTTACTCATGACCCAGGGCCAATCTCATCTGGAAATTTCAGATCCAGCCAACTTATATTGTCAGTATTAAAAGAAATCCATAGCTGTAACTTTCAATTAGGATCTTGAACAATGTGAATCGAATCTACAAATATGTTTTGAAGGATCTATAGTTTCAACAACGCAATTTCATAAAATTTGCAAGCAAGCAAGCACAACCTAATTTTGATAAATCTTCTTGGTTGCCTCTTAGCCCATGCAAATATTGCTTAAAATCATCAAATGATTGAAACCAAAACAATTATTTATGCTCATCTATCTCCTGCAAATGCATGCAACTATTTTACAATGCCATTCAATCTATCCATCTCTTCCCATTTTGGATGGAAATACGGATACAAGGAATGTTGGAAAATCTCAAAAGGCAATGTCAGGTGTCCTAGTCCCAAGTCCATTATGATCCTCTGACGACAATATCTTCCAACTGCAGGTGCAAAACCCATGCCACCTAAGAATGTTTGGAAGCTGCTATCAAGGGATTGGGCACCGAGCACAAAGTTTGTGCCCTCAGATCCTCCACACCTATACCCTCATACAAAAACTTTCAACCTCCCATTAATTAGAACCTCTTATTTACTTCTAAGTCATCAAACCACTTTATAAAATTTTCTTAACACTTAGTTTCATTCTTGATCTATACAAGAGAAAGATTCAATAAACTCGTTCTACCACTCACTATCCTTAAAGTCTTTTTTGCAATTATTTTTCACATTTGTATTTATGTGCCACCTGCACAACACAACAACCTTCTTACTTCTGGAAACACTCGCTCAATGATTTTGATCAATCCAAGCTCTCTGTCAGTCACAAACACCATTAGTCACAAACACCTTTGGCAAGTTGTCTGACTCAAATACTCCTAAGTAGTTTTTCCAATGCCCAAGTGTATGACTGTTCATTTTGAGAAGACATAAAATAACAGCCAACATTGAAAGTCTTGTTGATCAACGTGACACCAACAACCTCAAATAGCGGCATCCTGCAGCGATTGGTTTTGTAGGTGCAATCCATAAGCATCAATGTTGGGAAACACTTTGATAATAGAATTGACTTAGGACGTGAACGAAAAATATTGGTGACTCTATTATGATCATCAACTGTATGCCACTCAATATAACCATTCTCGCTCAACGAGTGCAGTGTGGCTTGCAAAACTGTTTTGCCTTTCAGTTGAACTGTCTTTAGCTGATAAATGGCATTATAAGTAGTCTTCAAATATGATACATTGTTGGAAAACATCTATTTCTAACTAGACAATATGTAGCGAGGGGCTACACCAGATGTTGACATGTTATGCAAATATGTGATCTCTGCTTCGTTGAGTCTGCCAGCAAAAGAATTGCCAATAAGAGATTTTGATCGAGGATGATTGTGGGTTCCACAGGTCACTTGCAGCTTCCAACAATCGTTACCTTGTGGCACCCCTCTCAACTGAAATGGGCACCCACACTTCTTTGTACTGGTTGATCGACCAACCTCCAATTTTTGCCTTTGATTTTTTTTAAGCTTCCCTCCCCTCTCACATCCCAAATGGATCATTCCTTTATGTCTGCTATCAGCGAGTTTTGATTTTGTGATAATCAGAACTATGCTATTATCCCTATCAACACCTTGGCATCAAACTATCAAAGAAGACTTCGATGGGAATACCTACAAAAAACTAATTACTGACGTTAAAAACACTAATAAACTTCGATGGGAATACGCTTTAAATGTTTTCGGATCGTCAAGATTATTTGAAGGTATCTCGAAATCTATTAGATCGACGATGGCATCCTATGTACAAAATAACAACAATCAATAACAACAACAACAACAATAACAACAACAACAACGACCAAAGTAACCTTAAAAATATAAATGAACAAGTTTTATGGTTCAAATATTAACAACTAACCCTAAAAAAATAACAACATTGCTTCAATTATAAACGAAAAAGGAAATTAAACATAATATTACGATAATCATAATAACAAAAAAAATACCCATGCAAGCTCATCTCAAGTTGAGCGTGTACCTTAAGTGGAGTGGGTTGTTCTTCATTTTGAAAATGTTCAATCTTCTTTGTTCACTCCTATAATGGAGCACAATGTTGACTCTCAACTCCAATATTATCATCTTCAAGCCTACCAACATCATTTTCACTAAACTCATTCATTTCTAGATACCAACTTCACCCAGACCCTAACAAATGAAGAAGTAGAAGAGAGAGAGAGACAAAGACGTAGAAGAGAGGGAGAGACGCTGGTGTTGGGGTCGTCCGGCGAGCTTGGGATGAAAGACAAGCAGTAGAAAATGAACCAGGGAGGATGAAGACGTTTCCTCGCGCAAGAGAAAAAATGAAGCAGTAGAAGAGAGGTAGGGATGTTGAAAAAGTGTAAGAAATGATAAAGGCGGTGGTAAGATGTTCATTTTTCAGCGAGATTGGGATGAAAAGGGTGGGTGATGAAGAGTCGTTTGTGTGAGTGGAAGGGCGTTGGTCACTAGATTTGGGATAAGATTTTTTTTTGTTGTTGTATATATAGTGGTGGTGTCCTTCAATGAAAATAGTTGTGTCATTTAGCAAAGATCAATGAATAATTATGTGTAAGGGCTTACTATATAATTCTTAAATAATTGATTGGTTACATGTAAATAACAAGATTGTTTAAGTTATGTTCACATTAGGTCTTACAAAAAGCCCATAAATTTTTTTTTTTTATTTCACATTCCATTGAATGATAATTCACAAGCTTTTTCATTTTTCTTAAAGGACATTTTAGGACATCTGAAAACATAGATACTTTTTACTGTGCGTAATAGTGTTTTTATTACAATGGCAAAAAGACCCATGGTCACTGGTCATCCACATTTTGGTTTTGATTGTAAGAAAACAAAATTGTGGAAAGCAAAATAGGCAAAGCAAAGTACCTAGTTGAATACATGATACTATTCATCCAAGATTTTAGTCGTTATAATAGTTTAGATGCAGTCGTATATAGGGGAGTTAGTTAGTGGTTGGGTTGTATGGGAGACCAATAGAGAGTATGATACTAGAGAGGGTGTATCAAAACCGTGCTCTTGGTTTTGATACTAGAGAGGGTGTTTCGTTGGCTTGATTATTCAGATACTAATAGCTCAGAAGAGTCTCAACAATAAATTGTGGTGTCGTTCAATGATGGAAATATAGTGATATCCACCATCAAAGCACCATTTGATCCTAGACTCTTATAATTGCGATGTAAAATTTCAAATTGTCTACGTATTAATAAATAGCCATAAACATCCCAAGGTTTCTAAACTTGTTACGTGAACCATGTGATTGATATTTCATATTTTCTTCCCTTCAACTGGTGTCACATCTTGCTAAAACACCCAAACCTTTCAAGTTCTTTCATATGTGGACTAGGGGTCCTCAATGTCTTCACCTGGTTCTTTCTACTTGGGCTCCCTACCAACACCCTTCACTCGCACACAACTTCCACCTCAAGACCGAAAAACTTAGCTATAGTTTGACTTGTTGGAACTTGCATCTCAATTCTATCCTAGTCTACACCATGCAAAATTCCTCCTCCCCAGTGAAATTTCCACCAACAATGACCAACTAGCGATGAATTTTTGGTGGAATGGCAAATCCAAGCACCTGTGCACTTGGAATCGAATTTCCTTGCCCCATCACTTAGGGGGCCTCAAAATTCCCTCCACCAAGATAAAAAAAATCTAGCCTTAAAGGCAAAAAACATGTGGAATGTTATCTCCTCTCCACAAAACCCTCGATCTCTCCAACTTAAACTCTATACTACACCTGTAAAAGCATTTTCCAACTTGACAACCCCCCTATCATTGCTTCCTTTACGTGTGTAGTAATCTCGCTGCTTTAACAAAAATGAAGCAATATCTTTTATGGCAAGTTCTCTTAGGCGACCAGATTGATTTTTGGCATGATTGTTGGGTAAAATCTAGTCTTGTTCTTGCTGACCGTGTTCCTACTCCACTGGATCCTAGTCTCCCTAAGACCATCCATGACCTACGGATTCGATCACAGAATCATGACATCAGCTGGAACATGGATCTTATCCACACTCTTTTTCCTTCCCCAGTGGCCAAGGATATCCAAGATATATGCACCAAATAACGCTTTGCGCTGACAAACTCAACTAGATTTTCGATAAAAAAGGATATTTCTATGTGAAAAGTGCTACCCAAGCTTTACTTTGGAGCAATTTAATACTCTACCTCAATGATCCAACCCCCATCTTTTAGCCCCAAGAAACTTAGAGATCTGTGGAGGATCAAAGCCCTGTTCAGCGCCCTCTTACTTTTGTGGAAAATCAGCAAAAATATTTTACCTACCATGACAAATCTTGTTCGAATTCATATGCCTGTGGATAACATTTGTGTTTTCTGTCATAAACACTCGGAAGACACCTTACACCTTTTCTTCCTCTGCCCAATGATCAATAAGCTATGGTTGCTCTCTCTCCTTCCCATTGATTGGTTGATATCAATCCTAACCTACCATTGATCTCAAGCTTCTTTAAGTTCATGTCGGATACAACCAAGGCTCATTTTGTCGTGGCAGTGGAAATGCTCTCCCAAGTTACAACTATCGTAGTGTCCATATGGCGACTCTGCAACATCATATTTGATAAAGCCAAGTTTTGTACCTTGTCCTTCACATCCTCCTTACACCACACCTGGTCAGCCTGGTTTAACCACTGGTTCAACACCAAGCCAGGGGACACACCCCTAGGTATCACCTCAGTCTCTCATATCCTCAACACAGCTAAGAAGGATTCTCGGACCACTTCCAATACCCCCACCCTACTCCCTGTCACTAGCTTTGGACCTCACACGAAAACGGTCTCTAGGAGAATTGCCTTGATTGAAGCTCAGATCCTTTCGGTACAAAACCATAGACTCAACCTTCGATCCAACTAGTTGACACCCTTTCCTACTGCCCTGGACCCAGATACAATCATTGTTAGTTTTGACGCCTGCTTATTTCAGCATACCAATCAGGGAGCTATTGGTGTTATAGCTATGGATCTTCACGGAGAAGTAATTGCTACTATTGCCAGCCCTATAGCGGAAAAAGTTGTGGACATACCATGGAGGAATGTTTTGCGGGAGAGGCGACTTCGCTCCTAATTCAGGCTCAGAGATGGAAGACTGGTATTTTTTTGGTGATTCTACTAATCTGACTGCGACACTTCATGACGAGGATGCAAACACGTCTTTTGCAGTCGATTGGGTTTGGCGTCCACTTATATGTAATATTAGGTGTCCTTTTCTTTTACTACCATTTTGGAAATGTAACTATGTATATAGAGACCTCAATATAGAGGCTCATGACTTGGCCACTACTGTTGGCCGAATGCTATCATGTAATCCAAATTAATATATATATTGAAGAAAAGGTGTACCTTCGATGCTACTCGAGCCGGTTAATCAATAGGTTCACTTTCAGCCTTACGTTTCAGGTAAGTGAAGTAGGTCTCCGGCTATGGACTTTGGTCGATGGGTCCAACCAAAATAGATGGCTTTGGTTCAGATGCAGCTACAGTCTGGCTGCAGGATTTCGATGCCTTCCTAGCCGAAGGAGGAGGAGGAGAAAGAGAGGCTTTCTTTTCTACAGAAGGCGGGGAATCTCTCTATTCCCAATGCTGACAAGAACACGCATTGCAACGAGTAGAGTAGATTCCCGAGAAAAATTTCAACCCATGTTGCACCTCCCTGATTACAACCTTTGATCTTCCAGTTCTTTAGAAGAAACATAACTATTTCTGAAATCTTATGCTATATGTGATGTCAGAGAAATATTGTTTAAAGACATGGATCAGCCAAACAAACTTGACAAGGCAGTGTTCAACAGTGTGTGTACATGCACAGCATATATCCAATTACAGTAGCAGTGTTCATCGATATTCTGCAAGTAAATATGATGATTAATTATTTCAAATGCCCCTAACTACAAGCACTAGAAATAGTAGCGACCCACAACCATCAAAATATATCTTTCATTTGTATGCAGCTTCCTGATTCGAGCCAAAAAGCAGTTCATCTCATTTTCAAATAAACAAGTTTGCAAATTCACTCGTTTAACAATTCTGCAAAACCTGTAAAATAAATAACTTTCATCACATTTCGTTACAAAAAGAAAAGAACACCGACCTTCTATCTTCCATGTCAAAGCCATTGGTCAAAACTTGCACTCTGCCACCTTCCAACAATATTTCATTCTGTATTTATGTAGCCCACGCATTGACTAGTCTATATACAAACAACTCTTTCATAGATACGCAAACTTTCTTATCCTTTGAAGCTTTTGGCCTTTTGAATTTCTATCGGACGTGCTACCTCCGCCTGCTGCCACTGCAACCGTTCTACAGTGTGCAGTGTCTAGAACTCTGAAATGGAGAGTTGCTTCCGCTGTAGTGCCAAGACAAAACGAGTTGTATGGCTTGAACCGATGACCAAAGATGGAGCATATGTTTGATTTTTCAGTATCTTGCACATGATTGCCAACACTTCTTATCAAGATGTTCCTCACCATTGGGGACTTCGATTCCTGTATGATCTCCTCACATCTTGCCACTGCCGCCTGCTGCCACTTCTCTCAAACGGATAGTTGGGATAATCTGAATAAGCTCTTGAAGTGCTGCACTCGTTAACTTTCTTCTTTGCAGATCTGATTTCATAATCATATTGTGAACGCTGCAACAGAGTCGATAAATATTAAGAGCCCCAAGCGCAAGAAACGAGAAACAAAAAACGAAATCAAGACAATTAATATAATAATTGATAAAACCCAAAAGATTTATGCTAAAATCAGGGATCACAAACACAATTGAGCTGCAGACCTTGGTGGGATCTGAAAGAACTGCATATGCCTCTCCAATCATTTTAAAAAGTCTATCAGCATCCCTGTGAACCTCTTCAGCAATTTCCTTCCACAACTTATCATCTCCATTTTCATTTCTTGCCAAGAATTGACCAGCCTAAATCCACGACATTTGTTAGGGGAGGTATAATCAATGCAATCCAGACGGTGTCAACACCAAAAATTTTGAACATATAAAAAACGCTCAACACCTTGTCCGGATGATGTCTAAGTGCTGCTTTACGGTATGCTTTTTTAATGTCTGATGCTGTGGCAGATGGTTCAATTCCCCTGCATCAAGATTTGAGATAGCAAATAATTAGGACTCCTGTAATCGAAACTATGACTTTCTCCCTAATTAAACTTTATTTAAGAACATCCCATCTTTTCAGCACAATCTGCCAGAGATGAAAGACTTACAAATATGCTGTCTAAACTTCCAATGCAAATTTGTGCAGTCGATCACTTCCTCGTGTTGTTTGAGAAAGAACACATAACTCAATGAAGTTATCTCTTACCCTTGGGTGGTTTACAATAATAACTTTGTCCGCCAAACTTTCCAACAACAAAATGAGAAAAAGAGTCAAGTTTTTTTTTTTATTAATGGAAATTTTGCATTCCATTGGAAGTGGTTGTTGAATTGAAGGAGTAGGTGGTGTCGAGTAAGAATGGAGGTGGCTGTATTATGATGGTGGAGTTAAGTGTCTGGGTGTGAGTGTTGGTGATGCCGGTTGTGGCGGTGGCAAGACTGCAATGATTGTAGAGTTCAAATGGTGGTTACGGCAGCAACAGTGGAGTTGAACTTGTGGGACTAAATTCCGTTGAAAAAGTGGAATATTGATTTTCCAGCGATGAGACTTCGGAATACAAAATTTTGACACAAACACTACTACACACACAAAGGGGGGAAATTCTATGAGGGTGTTCGATCAAGAACTTGATATACCAATTAGTACCCCTTCTACTTAATAAGACACCTTCTTTGATGATCCAACTCAACCCCTAAGATAATCAAGCAATTAACAATAAAGAGACCAACAAGAACATCCTATAATGGTTTATATAAAAGGCGATGGAAGTGAAAAAGTTAGCCACCCTAACACATAATCCCAAATGTTGGCATTATGCCCAGACCCATTTTATTAACCGGGTGGTGGCACAAAATGTCTGATTCCTCTCGAAGGACTTGTAACACACCTATTTCCGGATCTGACTAACACGTCCCATGTTGAGCAATAATAAATAAGTCCATCTGAACTTAAACAATATTCCATTCAAAAGGTGTAGCAGTGGGAATAGATTGGTACCCCATGGACTTCATCTTGAAATGTTGGTACGCAATCAAGAAAGATTTCATGAAAGTGGAGATAGACTTCAACAACAACTCCTTCCCGGATTGGAGATTAAATTCAACCCTCATATCTCTCATCTCATTCCTGTGATTAAGGGAGCCAAGGTCCATTGGTGACTTCAGGCCTATCAAACTCATCTCCTCAATTGCCAATATAATCTATATACAATAGGCCATGCAAGTCAAAGGCCATGTTATTAAATCCGTGATTAATCCGCGATTAATCTCTTATCGCTAGTAGATCGTTACGATTTTCGAATTAATCGTTTGAGTAATTCCTTAGCTGAGTAATCGAATTTTTTTTATTGATTTACAAATTAATCAAGATTAATTGCTTTCAAAACTCACCGAGTAGTCAGTCCATGACATTATTTTATAAACAAATGAGAAAAAAAATCAAGGTTTTCTTTCCCTTAACCTCATCAATACCTATCCATAAGCAAGGATTGTGATTTCTTTTTTTGAGTAAATTTCGGTTTTATAATTTTAAAAAATATTTCGATGTGTAAAGAAAAAACGTAAAAATTTCGAGGATAAATGAAATATATAATGAATTTTGAGGGTATATTAAATATGTGAAAAAAATAATATGCGAGTAAATAAATGTATTAAAAACATTAAATGAAACCAAAATACCTATAATTAGAAATCAAAGGGTAGCTTAAAATTAATATATAAGTAGAAGAAGTTATAATTAGAAAATTAGGGGGTGGTTTCAAAGGATAGGACTAGTAGCGCGGATCTTTTTGAACATTTGGCGAACCGAATAAGAAGATGTGCAAAGGAAGAGTTAGGAGAGGCCAAAAGAGGAAGTTTATATGGTAAGGAGACATGGTGGTGGAACGCTGATGTGCAACAAACCATAGCAGAAAAGAAAATATGCTTTAAGGAGTGGCAAAAAGATAGATGCCTAGAGTCTTATGAGCTTTATAAGCAAGCTAAGAAGTTGAGTAGTAAAGCAGTAGGGGAAGCTAAGAAGAGAGTATATGATGATCTTTACAATAGGCTAGGTACAAAGGAAGGGGAGAATGATATTTTCAAGATAGCTAAAACTAGAGAACGAAAAACTAGGAATTTTAGTCATGTTAAGTGTGTTTTAATGCAGGATAAAACTATTTTAGATAGATGAAATGATTACTTTTGGAACCTACTCAATGAAATACATGTAGGGGAGTTAAACTTGGAGGGGTATGCTTCACAGGAAGGGAGAGATTGCGTGTTCCATCGCAAAGTTAGTGCCACAGAAGTGAGAGAAGCTTTAAAAAGAATGAAGACAGGAAAGGCCGTTGGACCGGATGATATACCAATGGAAGCATGGAAATGTCTGGGAGAAGTTGGGATTCAATGGCTAACTAAGCTCTTTAATAGAATTTTGAAAACTAGAAAAATGCCAGATTCATGGAGGCATAGCATTGTGGTACCAATTTATAAGAACAAAGGGGATATCCAGAATTGCTCGAACTATAAAGGGATAAAGCTTATGAGTCATACGATGAAACTTTGGGAGAGGGTTATAGAATGAAGACTTAGGAGTTTAACCACGGTTTCAGAGAATCAAATTGGATTTATGCCGAGTAGGTCTACTACGGAGGCCATCTTCTTGCTTAGGCAAACTATAGAAAAATATCGAGATGCATGTAAGAGTTTACATATGGTTTTTATTGATCTGGAGAAAGCATATGATAGGGTCCCCAGTGAGTTAATTTGGTGGGTGCTTGAAAGGAAGAAAGTGTCTCAATGTTATGTCAATATCATTAAGGATATGTATAAAGGGGCTGTAACAAGTGTTCGCGCAGTAGGTGGGATGTCTAGTGAATTTTCAGTGTCAGTAGAACTACATCAAGGGTCGGCGTTAAGTCCATATCTCTTTGCTTTGGTCATGGATGAGTTGACGAGACATCTGCAAGAAGATGTACCTTGGTGCATGTTATTTGCAGATGATATTGTCTTAATTGATGAGACTAGTACAGGTTTAGGTAAAAAATTAGATAGGTGGCGGGAGGCTTTGAAGAGTAAATGTTTTAGAATTAGCCGTTTGAAGACGGAGTATCTAGTGTGCAACTTTGGTTGTGAACCACGAGGGAGAAGTAATGCAATTGAGGTCGAATGTATAGAGGTCCCAGAGTGTGAGACTTTTCGATATCTAGGATCTATAATTCAAAAGAATGAGGCTATTGGAGAAGATGTAGACCATAAGATTAAAGCTAATTGGTTGAAAAGGAGAATGACGTCAAGAGTATTATGCGATAGAAGGATGCCTGCAAGGCTAAAAGGGAAATGCTATAAGACAATTGTTCGACCAGCCATGCTATACGGTTCAGAATGTTGGGCTACTACATGACAACAAACGCATAGGATGACAGTAGCAGAAATGCGTATGTTAAGGTGGATGTGTGGTAAAACTCGTAAGGATAAAATTAGAAATGAAAGAATTAGGAGATACTTAGGTGTAGCGCCCATAGAGGACAAAATTAGAGAAAGACGTTTAACTTGGGTTGGTCATATGTGGAGGAGACTAAGCACGGCGCCAACTAGAAAATGTCTAGATTGACAAGTTAATGGAGGGTGTAGACAAAGGGGACGACCGTTGAAAACTTGGATGAAGGCGGTGAATGAAGATATCATTGAGCTTGGATTAGGCGAGGATATATGGAAAGACCGCATTGCTTGGAGAACCAAAATCCATGTAGCTGACTCCGAAAGTATCGGGAATGGGCTTTGATGATGATGATGATGAATAGAAGAAAAAAACTCAAAATCTCGAATTTTTTTGAAAAAAATCTGAAATATTTGAAAAAATGTAAATTTTAGTAGCTGGTTTTAGTATTTTGATGAAAAAACGAAATTTACGAAAAAACCCTCGAAAAAATGTAATTTTTTCTTTCGCCATTTTTCTTTTCGTAATTTCAAAAAAACGAAAATTTCGGCGAAATTTCGTATAATTTTGCGAAATACAATCCTTACCCATAAGGCAATACTAAGAGTGTGTGAAGAGTCTAGAGAAATAAAGATGAAATATATTTATATATATGTATATATACGAAGAGAAGAGAGAACGACCAAAGGAATAATAAGCAAAACTAAAGAGTATGGAGTCGCACCTTTATTGACATTGAATTCTTAATTTTGTTATAATTTGCCTTAAATTGTGACAAATGATGTTTACACTTTAATACACATAAAATTATTTCTTGAAGCAAATATATTATTTAGAAGGATAAAGAAAATATGATTATAAAAGATAGGGCGGCGAATTCCTATTAATTTTGATTAATCCCGATTAATTCTCATATCGCTCCGAAACTGATCGATTAACGATTTAACTACATAGGTCAAAGGGCACATCGAAAGCTTAATGTCACCAATCCAATCAACATCATCAATGCATGGGAGACAATTGATAGATGGTCCTTTGATTGCAAATGAACTGATTGATACAACGTAAAAGCTAAGAAGTGCGGTTTCATTTGCAAGTTTGATTTCTCAAAGGCTTTTGATACTACAAGATGGAATTGCACATATAAGATAGTGAAAAATGGAGGCAGTGCATAATTTTTTAAAAGCAACAAATTTCTCCATAAAGTTGAATGGTTGCTCAACGGGCTTCTTCAATGCCTCTAGAGGCATTCACCAAGGTGATCTTTCTCCACTGGATCTTTTCTCTCTTGTAGTGGTGGACCTCACAAAAATGGTTCTAAGAGCTGACCATTTTAACATTGTCAATGGATTCAAAGTGAGTTATCTCGATCATTAGAAGCACATGCGCTCTGTTGTTGATTAGCCTCCGTGCATGAAATGTAGCTACTTGGGTGAATCAGGGAGAAAACAAGTCTTCATACATGGTGGAGGCAACCTAGGTGCTAGGTGGCAACAATGATGTAGCAATAGGACAATGTAGCCTTCGGGATTAGATTTAATAAATAAAAAGGGTTTAAAATCAAAGAAAACATTATCTGGGTTAAATTTTCATGTTTTGTATTATTTATTTTCTTGGCTAACCTATTTCAAGTTTAATCAGACATATATCTGTTTTTTTTGTATTTTGTTTTCCAGCAGTCTTGAGATTTTCTCAATCGCAAGACTTTGCTTTCTTTCGACATTGATGACCAATAGATTTTACAAAAATAAAATGAGACCATTATTCCAGATTATCCTTTTCCTATAAATTCTTAAGTCTACTCTAACATTTCTGAATGAAACCTACATACCAGATCATCAAAGCAGTACTCTTATGTTCATATTCAATTTGAACTATTACTGCATCAATAACATGATTTTCTGTCAATTTCATAATTCAATCACATGAAATAACAACTTCAGAATCCCAGTGTTTGAAAACATGCATTGTGAATCATATTACCAAAGCCAAGTTATCCGAAATGCAAATATGTAGGAGCTTCAGTTGAATAGGGAAAACTTACAAGATGAGATAAAAATTCAACGAGACTCCTTTTTTTGCCTCTTCTTCCACTGAAGATAGCCGTGAAGAAACTTGACGAATGTCAATGATACTGCTATTTGATCTACCCAAGTCCTTGGATTTATCTTCCACCTGCTTCTCATGAAGTGATACAAGTCTCTGAAGATCAACAGCTGCTTGCCCATAATCTCGTATCATCTCATGTAAAGTGGATCTTCTAGAGATGGCCTGTAAAAGTTGAAGGATAGTTAGACGTGAACATGCCCAAGGCCTAATACAGAGAACATAAATACTGAATCATAAAAGATACCGAAACTTCCATTGAGACACAGGCTCCGTGAAAGAAAAAAAATTAAAAAGTTGTAGTACATACATTTGTCTGATTAAAAACAAAGAAGATAAAAACACAAGAATTGTGTGTGCTATTTCAGACTCAGTTTTAGTTTTATTAACTATTAAGGTCAATGCTAGTTCCACTATAGATAAGACAAAAGTCTCATCAATGTATCAGTTGTTTATGAGAGATGAGATGAGAATTGGTTTCCAGGGTTGTGAGAAATTTATCCCCTTTTGTTCGGTATTTATTCCATACCCACCAGCAATTTCCATATATAAGTTTGACATTTTGTATTTTTTGCGACCAAAGCAAAACAAGGGCGAAGAATTCATTCATAGAAATGGGAGTACAATATGGTGAATGAAACTCATGAAAAAAAAAAAGAATATAATCATCTAAGAACAAGAGTAAACCAATTGAACATAAAAGAGTCAAAGGAGACTTTGACCCATCCCCAGAAGCACTCCCTTATCCCCATCAAAAGTTGGTTGATTGAAATAGATTTACCCTTGAAGATATGTGCATTACTTTCCTTCCAAATACACCAAATAATAGAGTGAGGCTAGTGTACCATATCCAGTCCCCTAGCATTCATAAGTTATCGCATATCCAGCAGATGAGCAAGTCTTTCAAACTCCCAGCTAATGGTATAAAGACCCTAAAATCAGCCATAAATTTCGACCATATCTCTTGGCGAACTCACAATGAACTAGCAAATGATCAATCGACTCCTCAAAGATATTGCACAGCAGGCACACCCTTTGTGACATGGATATTTCTTCGAGCAAGGTTGTTTGTTGTTAAGATAGGGCCATTCAGCGCCATCCACATGAAAACAATTCAGGCAAGGAATACAATGCAATCACACAACCCACATTAATTTCTTATGGGCCGAAATAAAAAAGTTGTATTGGTAAGAAAAACGATGTGATCCACATAAATAAGTCTGATTATAGAATTCTTGAATAAAAAAAAACTATTAATAATGATACTAGGGGCATTGGCACTTTAGGACAAAACGAGATTTTCACTCACGAACCCACTAGGTTTTTAGTGGCAGTAAGGACACTACAAGTAAGAGATTATATCCGAGCTAAAACTGCGCACGTGATAAGGTTGGTCAGTAATGAAACTCAAAAGTGATTCCCCATTGCTAAAATAGGGACTTGATTGAGTTTGTGAGGAGAGAAACATCCCTTGATTTTCCTTTGAAGATCCTGATATTTCTTTCCTTCCATATAACCCAAATTGTAGAAAGCAAAACTCTGTCCCAGAGCCAATGGCCCTTCACTGTGGTCATTCCTTTTCCAGGTAGCTACCCATAAGAACAGATTAAAAGCAGTAGTGATTGGCAATTAGCTTCACTGCACACAGAGGCTCACAGGCATATAGTGAAGGGGCAGAAAAAAAAATATGTTTGATGGATTCTAATTGTTGTTGACATAAAGATACTTGTTAGGTATAATGAGACCTTTGCTGTCTAGATAATCTACTGTTGGGATCTTACCTTGACCCATTGCCCTGACAAAGAAGTTTTTTTTCCAAAACATCTTGTGGCCAGAGGAGGAGGCGAATGGCACAGTATGAGACGCCGCATTGTTTTGAAAATACAACTTCTGGTGGGAGTCAAATACAGTAAACCTTCCTGACTTGTCATTCCACTTCCACATATCTTCTGTCTGGTGATGTATGACTTTCAGGAGCAGGAGTAAGGTAGGTAATTCTTTATCTTTTACCCCTCTTCTAAGTTTTAGAGCCTACTGGGTTTTGATAAAGTTGAGAAACAGTAGCTGTCTTAGCAAGTGATAGTCTGTAGATTGAGCTAAATATCTCACTGAAGGGCTCTAATGTGCACAAGTTGTCTTTCCAGAACAAAATTTTATTTCCATTTCCTAGATCAAACGAAATGTGAGCCTGGAATTTGTGCTTCAAGTTCATAATGCCTCTCCACCAAGTACACTCACAAGGGTTGAAAGTTTGTCTAGTGAACCAGCCACCTGTTTAAGACCCTTATTTTTGTTGAATAATGACCCTCTATAAAGCATTTTGTTCCACTCCAAATTTATATAACCATTTAGAAAGAAGTGCTTGATTAAATAAGTTCGGGTACCTAATGCCCAAGGACCCCCCCTCCTTTTTGGGTTTCCCGATGTCCCTCCAGTTCACCAGGGATAACCCTTGGAGTTATGGTTTGGTCCCAACAAGAAATCTCTACATATCTTCTTGTTAAATGGAGAAAGGCATGACCACACAAGACATAAGGAATACATGGA
The DNA here is from genome assembly GCA_963556465.1 of Berberis vulgaris. Taxonomy (NCBI): domain Eukaryota; kingdom Viridiplantae; phylum Streptophyta; class Magnoliopsida; order Ranunculales; family Berberidaceae; genus Berberis; species Berberis vulgaris. Next base: position 16,187,208 of record OY747133.1, read on the forward strand.
TACTAGCCAGCCTACTTCTCAATCTGCCAATACTAGCCAGGAAGGATGCATGGATTCTTCGAAAAACTTGCCGCACCCGTGTCCAACAAGTATCAAACACCAACACTTGCTCGACACGCCTTCAACACGTATTAGACACTTGGTCAACGTGTTGGCGGGGTCAGACACATGGTTAACTTGTCGGACACGCTTCTGACACACCCAAAACTTGGCCAGGACACAGTCAAGACTCAACAACCAAATTTATTTTTAATTGGACACATATAACCACCTAATTTGAAGGTTTTTAGTCCATCAGAATTGATAAACTTTCAATTACGATTTAGGAGTCAAGATAAAAAGAGCAATGGAAAGCCACTACTTCTTTGTCAAGGCAATGGGTAATGGAAAACCACTACTTTCAATTACGATTTAGGAGTCAAGATAGAAAGGGCAATAGAAAGAAGAGAGTTTATGCTTCTTTTTAATCTTTGTTTATTATTTTCTCCTTTGATTCTTCTCTCCTCTACTTCTTTACTTTTTTTTTAAAAAAACATTATTTTGTTCTCAACTTTTATACCTTTTTTTTTTTTTTTTTTTTTTTTTCTATTTATTTTACCTACTTGCAATAGAAAGATGGATGCATTGTTTTGTTTTTCTATTAAATTTTTTTTTTGAATTATTGTTTAAAAAGGTGACATGTCACCTCGTCGCTGAGTCTTAGTTTTTCAAAAATTGCCGAGTCGACGTGTCGTGTCCGACACGATGCGCATCCGTGCATCCTTGCTAGCCAGCCTACTTCAGCATCTATTGAATCACTACTTTGAAGATCAAGAGTACTAAATACCACCCCTGTCAGCTTAGTTCTCCAACTTTCCTTTTCTTGGAACATGGCCTTGAAGTGAACACGGTCGACATTGGTTAAAAACCATTTGCACGATATGACACCCATTTAAAATAGTTTTAGAGCAATGCCTTTAATTTGGATGGTAGTCAACGCTTCAAACTTGTGCCTACCATATTGCTAATATGGTAGGCAATTACAAAATGCACTCTGGATCATGGCAAGCAATTAGTAAAAACACTTGTAATTGATTGCCTACCATAGAAGTGCACGTTGAGATGCATAAATAAAGTGCATATCTACTTGTAAATTTCAGATTGTTTAAAATGTTTTTTTTTTAAAGGCAAGCAGGGTTTTTATTGGATCCCAGAACTCACTAAAGATGCCGCAAGCTGGGTTTGAACCCATGACCTAGTGGTATCATCCGCCAAGCTCTAACCGTTGAGCTGTCATGCCATTATCATTGTTTAAAATGTATGCCTACTATACCGTGGTAGGCAATGCACATTGCCTACCATCATCAACTAGGCATTTACACATTAAACACTCAGAAAACACTTATTCATTTACCCTACCAGTTAAACTCAAAAAGACATAAAAAATAGAGAGAAAGACATAGTAAGAAAGAGAGACACGTGGATATGAGGAGTAGATCTATGTGCTAAAGGGGAGATTTGTGCACGCGGGGGAGGAGATTGAAAAGAAAGACCTAAGGAGGAGCTCTACGTGTGGGGCTTGGAGTTGTTGCATTATAGAGACGTTACGAGGGGATCACGTGAAATGGTCCTCAACTGCAATTTCTAATTATATTACCTAAGAAAAATAATGTGATGACTATAGTTTCTAATAAATATAAATTCCACTATTTTGTTTGTTTTTTTTTTTGGAAGGGGGGGTAGTCCATCCACTCACCAGTCACCACCAATTTTTTTTAACAATAATAATCATAAATAATAATAAAAAAAACCCAGCTACCACAGTTCCTAAACCTTAACCTTTCAAGTCTGATATCAAATTAGTGGTGAAAATGGATGGTTTATAACTCTTCAACTACTTTTGGAATTGTAAATGCCAGCAATGAGATGACTAATAGTATAGTTGTAACATTAAAGAGTTTTTTAGTAGATAGCCATGGTGAGAGATGACTAATAGTGTAGTTGTAACTTTAAAAAGATTTTTAGTAGATAGCAATAGCTAGAGAGAGGAAAAAAAAAGAAGATAAATGCCCTCATTTATAATTCAGTTTACAAGCCTTAGCATAAAGATAAACCATGCAAAGCTTGAACATTTATGATCAGCACAGTGGGCAGTACTAGTTTAGTATAAATGTTGGCTAGACAGTCGAACAAAGACAGCAAATCACCTTAGTAATAACTTTATCTCTGACAAAATGGCAATCCACCTCATTATAATCAAGACAATGAGATAAGGACAACATCAACAAACCCCTTTCGGCATATGGCATAAAATGGGTCAGATATGGGCTTGGTACCATAAAATACACTGCCACAGCATTGAATGCAACTTGACCGATAGAGATTGTGAATCGAGATAGGTAGCAACTTGACAGGTTAGAGATTTGTGAATCGAGATAGTCAGCAACTTGACAGGATGGAGATTGTGAGTCGAGATAGGTAGAACTTAACAGGATGGAGATTGTGAGTCGAGATAGGTAGAACTTGACAGGATTTATACTTTTATTGCCAAAGATTGCCCTTCTCTAGTTATTAAATGCCCATACTCTATTTCATTAAAGGTAGAGTTTGGAAGTGATTGCTAAACTAAGAATCTAGAAAATGTGAAGTTTGGAAGTGTCAATCAAAACAAGGGTAGAGGAACAGACTCAGCCAAGCTTTTAGATGAGCAAAGGAACCACGGTGCATGCTAACTTCAACCCAGGAGAGCCACCACCACGCCCACCTAAAACCCTCAATCCCAAACCTACACTGATTCTCCTTCCTGAATCACCCCAACAACAACAACCCAGGTTCACCATCAAACAACTTCAGCCACCACCTATTCTACCACTAAATGTTCTGCACCTTTAGTATTGGTAATTGTTGTGAGTGACGAGACATGGCATATTATGGTGTCGCTGGATACTGGATATTTGTTGCCATATTCTAGGGCTTTTATAGCAATCTCGTCGTTGGTGTTTCCATGATGGACGAGAAATACATAGGTGGTTCCATTATTGATCGACCGTCGAAACCCATGAATGCCTTTGCAGTCCTATTTTTATTGATCATCTTTGCATTCCATCTGTCACCTAGGATACTCTAGACTGCTTAAGTGTCATATGTGTTGAGTATGAGGGGTAGGTCTCTACCAATGCATAACACACACCACTCTATTAACTTGTTGCAGGCATCACTTCCTAACTTACCACATTATAGATTGGCTCCTACTAAGCATGTTGAATTGCATGGGCATGTTTGGGAGTTACATAAGAAGGGTGGAATTATGTAAAAAGAGCTTTATCTCAGAGAGTGTCCACCATTTCGTAGTGTTTTGCCTTGTTGACTCAGGTGAAGAATGGGAACTGGTGGATGTATATAGATAGGACAGTGAGCAACAAAATCATTTCCAAATACAGGTTCATGAAGCAGAAGGATTTTCGGATCCTCAAGCAGCTCAATGCTTCAGCACATCTCATATCTTTTCCTGATTTCTCTCATGTACATACTAGGACAGTGTAGGACATTGCCTAATTTCTCTCGTTTTTTTTAGGTTCTAGCATTGCCTGATTGCTCTCAGGATTTTTAGTTCCTTTTGAAACATGCAAGACTAGGTGGGTGTGATTCTCAACCAAAACGAGCATCTAGTTGCATTTTATTGTGAGACACTCTTGGATCCTATGATGTTGAGCTTGGTGTTATTTTTCATGTCTTGCACCATTGACGCCATCATGGGTTATCAAAACGTGTATCCTATCATCTATCGAAAATCTCAATTTAAGATACGCGCATCAAAACGCATATTGTAGTGTAAGATACAGTATAATAATAAATACAGATACAGTATTATAATAAATACAAAAATATGTATTATATATATTTAAGCAACTTATTCAAGCAAGGAGGTCCAGCAAACACTTACACTGATGTGTGTGTGTGTATATATAGGTATAGATAACATATACAAGTTATCTTATGATCCATCAGATCGTGTGAATCATAAGATACAAACACTCATTACTTGATCCCAGAGTTTGTGTTCAAATTTAATCACCAGGCACAAACTTAACCAGTTGAAGATCAGTGATCGCCAAACTAAGTGGTTCAGTTCTTACAGGAATGTACATTCCATATGGAGTACACATCCCATATCCAGTATAATCCTGGCAAAGATAACAAGGTTGTTGATGCATTGAGTTTTCATATTCGGTTTTAATGAGCTTCGATGTATCCTTCTGACCCGGTCTTTGGATTATTCAGCATGTTAGTCTAACCCTATTGCTTTCAATGATTATTTGTGGTTGTTGAATGATCGCTTCCTTCGCATAAGTAATGCTATTTGCATCTTTACGTCTTCACTTAAGGCACGCATAAGTTTGTGAAATCCATGCAGGAGATTTAGCTAGCCATGTTGGCATTTATTGGCCTTTCATGTGCCTTGAGACTAACAATTATATTCGACAATTGTACACCCCCTTCCTATCTCAGAGAGACAATTGTGAACGGATTATATCATGGGCCTGCGAACAACAGCTAAGAGCTTTGCCTACATCATGGCGGTAGGGAATTGTTTCTCCAAAATGGCCCACTTTGTTCATGCAACTGCGCACTTGATTCCACCCGCATTGCTCATTTTTACTTTAGAGAGATCATCCACTTGCATGGCGTACCACACAACGTTATTTCTAGCAAGAATATAAAGTCACGAGCCAATTTTTTGGTACTTCATGGAAACTTTTACGACCCAATCTAGAGCTTTTTCAGCCTTCCAACCCCCAAAAAGAGGGTTAGACTGAGGTCGTGAAATAAAGTGTAGGTGATTTTTTGCGGTATATTGTTTTTATAACTCGATCATTCATACCTTATCAATTCCTCGTGAGGTCAAACGATGCTTAGATGCCTCTTATTCCAAGTACACTGTTAAAACATGATGCATATACTAGTCGCTGCAACATCACTTATAGTTCTCGTTATCTTGTTATGGTTTATCAGAGGCATGACCGTTGTGACCATAAGCGCTATATGCATCTTCCACCAAAGTTTCATCTTAGCAACACTTTCAATGTGGTTGATCTCTATATGTTGTGGGAAACCATGCTCCTCCTACTCCTGACTGTGTTGAAGGCATTGTTCACAGTGACTTTTTGTTTTTCTTTTAAAGGTAGCATAAGCACTCCATTGAAACCTTGAAACAGTTACAATGAATCCCAAGGGACCTCCAGTTCTGGAAGCTGACTGTGTTGAGGGCATTGTTCACACTGATTCTGCTTCACCATAGGCCATTACCCCACCATTCACTGGTTCAACCGCTCCCAAGAACATAATTCTTGGATATCTCTTAGTACCTCGCATAATACTTGGATTTGTAGCTTTCTTATCATTTTATAACTCGCCTTTCAGTCCCAGGGAGTTTTAACATAAAGCTTGTAACTCGAGATACAAAGACTCGATAGGACTTACATTTTCTTTTATCATCGAGTTTACCCTAAGGCTAGAAGTTTTAGCAAATGTTTTGTTGAATTCACAGAATTTCCAATGAATTTTCTATGACTTCAGTATTCCCCAATTTTGTGAATCGATTGTTAATCGAATTTCACCTTGGCATCAAATCTTTCCACTTTCACCAAAAAATTAAAACTAAAATTATATATATATATCATATAAACAGAGAATGACCAGAAACTGAGGCAGCCTGGGAATTTTCAAGCCTGACCTTTTATCAATTTCAGTTACGGTTTCTCTTTAGTACAAAAGACCATATTTTTTATTCTTCAGTATGCCAGTATCTAGGATTGACTTGTCATCTGTCCGATCTTCCCCACATTCAGGCACACTTATTTAGTGGCGGAGAGTATCATACAAAGTGAGTAACATTTATAGTAGTTAAAAACTGGCAAATTGGTATACTGAATGAATTATAGTTATTTTTTCAAGTGTCCACATATTTCTTGAACCTGTGCAGCTCATGGCTATCATGATATATAAACATGATTGGAACCTGATTTGTCAAGACATCAACATGATACAGAAAGAAAATATCAATATGAATTGCAAACCTTGGGATAATTTCCATCAAGAGCTATTGCTAGGCTGCAATCTGCAATGGCATCAGTAATTTGGCCTAAGGCTTGGTATGCAGCAGCGCGATTGCAAAAACATATTGCAGCAAAGGGGCGTGACTCAATATTGCACGATAAAGCAGAGGTATAGTGCTCAACTGCTTCTGCATGCCTTCCTGACTGAAATGCTTCATTTCCTGCAGCCTTCAGTTAATAACCAAAATCAGTATAACAAGTAACAAGAGGCCATAAAGTTTTTCATCATACTGCATAACCAAGTAAAATGATAGAGATTGTTGGTGGAAACAAAATAAGAACTCTACTCAAAAGAAAATCATACGATCGAAATTGGGTTTTTATTCAAACCCGTAAAAGAAATTCTCAAAAAAAAATGATAATAATAGTAAGAACAATAATAATAATTATAATAAATTTTTGAAAATGGAATAACAATAAAAGTTAACTCAAGAGCATGGAGAAACACCCCACCCCGCGCGCGTGCGCCAAGAGCTTCCTTTTCGACAATCGAAACAATACACCCAATGAGCCCACAAACACTCAAAAGCCACACATAAATATTTCTAAAAGCCCAATGCTATACAGGAACTAGACATTACATACAAAGTTTATCCTCATCCATAACTCTTCAAAGACCCGCCGGTTCCGCTCTTTCCAAAATATCCAACAAATAGCACATGGAATGATGCTCAACACAAACCGCTCGATACTATTGAGATATGCACCTTTCCAAGACCAACAAAATTCCTAGATAGACCAATCACGGACATGCAATCACAAGTTTGGCAAAAACGAAGTTCCAACCTTCGAACCAAGAGAGCAAAATGAGTACACGACTCGTCGAGGGTACCACACCCCACACAAGAACCACCTTCTAATAAGAGTGTCTCTTGTAGGCAAGTGATCCGACCCGCATTGCAACACACACATAAAAATAAGTGCGTAATGAATACCAGGTGCATATATAAGTTCATTTATTTTAATACAATAATTTGAAATAAATAATTTGATATTTTACTTTACACATCTAATGTACACAATTTTCTCCCACATGCATTAAACATTGAAGTTCTCAGCTGATTTAAGCATAATTTATTTGAAAATAAATGTCATGGATTAAATAGTTCTGTCATGACCAAAGTTATTAATATTTTGCATAAATATGATAAGATACAATATATTGTATCAAAGCATCATCCATACGCTACATATATCTTACGATATACCGATATAACATGATGCAAGGAATGTAGCGTCCATGTGATAGTGAAGTGAATGAATAGTAAATGATAAGCAATAGGTGCTAATATATGTAACACAACTTATATATAAGTAAATGGGAGTGTTTTAGGGACCTCCTTATTGAATAAGTCTTAGTTTTGTTTTATATGCTAAATATATAATATAAATTTTTACACTGGTTTTTGCACAATATCGTACGATGCATGATAAGTTACGATACTTGTATCTTATATTTAGGTTTCCGATATACGATACATAAATATTTTGATAACTATGCCCATGACAATGCTCAACTTCTTAGTTATACGTTTGTTGTATTTGTTGTCTGAGCAGTTCTTTATCTATTGATATGTTGATTGTTGTTGTTGAGTTACAATGTGAAGTGTATAATATGGAGTTCAAAGCTCGTTATGTATTTCATATATTATATTATATGGTGTTGACAAGATATCACTATTTGGATAATTACTTGTTTTTAACGTGCAATGAATTGCCAACATGGCATGTTCACAGCCTTAAGTAGCCACCTCAGCTCAACAACAATGGAATCTAGGCTCCCAAGCCAGTGGCACTAGACTCGCCTCATACCCCACACAAATAGATAGTGAAGAAACCAAAAATTTATCTTTCTCTCATCCATTTCCAAAACCTTGTTGAGGCACATATGGTTTAGAGGTGGACTTGCCTGTTCTATTTCAACTTCTCTTAGTGGTTAAGGTAAAGAATATAACAAAAATAAAGTATCTAGGGCATAGATAAGTATATGAATATCCTAAGTCCTACTTAGTCCATGAGAAAATTTATTAAGGTCTTATTGATAAATATCATAATTATAAAAATTAAAATTTTAATAAATAATTAAATAAAATTGGTGTTGAAACGAGCTGGCAGTAGCTCCTAAATGTAAACGCAAAAGTATGACTACAGACCATCAAATAGAGGGAGATACAGAATCAATCATTTTATCTATTAAAAAAGAAATGAAAAGAAAATATAAATAAAGATGTAAAATCATAATACATTATGAAATCGGTCTATGCTCAACATAAGACAGAACAGCATAGACACTGCTATAAACTACAATAATTTGAATGTAATTGAAATGCATGGAACAAAGGTGAATGACAAACCTTGTGGCGCAATAGCTCACGAATGGTGCCAGCTAATAAGACTGATGCATCCTTGCCTCTGAACCTAGACAGTTGTAATAAGCATTTGAACCAAAATCCAATCATAGTAGAACCCAGAAAGTATATGAAAGGGATGAAAAACAAAGTATTTATGAATTACATTTGTTTGTCAGTCTCTTCTTGCTCTAGCTTCTCGAGAAAACTAAGAGACTCCTCGAGCCTTCCCAGATTGAAGTAGGATCTAGCAATCAGATGCCACTGCCAAAACCTTGCCATAGAATTCCTTTTGCTTCCAGAGTTATCCATATTCTCTAATCGACTATCATCAATTTCCGAAGGAAAATTTTTCTCCGCATAATCAAGAGACTGTTCACACAGCTGAATCACCTCATCATACCTCCGTAGCTATAATATGTAATAAAAGTAGTGTTAAGAACTTAATAAAATAAGACTATTAGAAGGAGAAAGAAATAAGAGCAGGTTTATTGGATATTTAAACAACTGATAATTGGATAATCACAAGGGAGTATGCAAAATTTGAGCGATGCGGTAAGAAGCACCGACCATGAAGAGAGCCTCTGCCTTCATTTCAGTCAAATTCTCTGAATAAGGACTTATTGACAAGGCCTCGGCAGTTAGTTGCAACACAGTTTCGGCATCATTTGATGTTCTCTGTCGTAACAGTTCAGCACAACGATCAAGGTAATCAGCTACACGCTGCCACTCAAACAAAAGAAACACTCAGCCAGCCACTAGCATAAATGAATATATCTACTAACAATCTCGGTAGCCTTTAGTAGAAAAAGAGGAGCTGAAATTGTAGAGTATGCAGCCCTAAATTCTAATATCTAGTCTTTAAACAGGACAATTTTGCAAAAGAGAAAAGATTAAACATCTATTCTTGCTTAATTATTGTGTCTATTTTCTTGCATTGGTACCACATTGTGTCTATTCGTGTTGAGTCATAGCGGGTTGCCAGGTTAGAAGGCTTAACCCTAACCCAACTCATTTAGCTTATCGTGTCAAAAACCTCAACCATAACCCGACCTGAAAGTTGACGGGTTGACCCGACACTACCCGTTTTGACCCATTTATTGGTTTGGGAGGCTGACACCGCACAACATTTCTTGACTTTCTAGCTTTTCTATACTTATTTAATGAACTTATTCGACTAGTTTAACCATAATATAGACACATCCGAAATAGAATGACCAACTATACAATGCATGTTTTAGTTTTCCAAAATACATCTTAAACTTTTAACTATAAAAGTAAAACTTGGCGGGTCAAATGGGTTGGAGAGTGAAACCCAAAATCCGCCCGCTAAAATGAAATGGGTTGGCAGATCAACTCGAAACTCAATCCATGACCCTAACCTGACAAGTTGCGATCAGATTTCATGTGGGGTGAAATTGCCAGCCCTATTTGTAAGACTAGAGGGTAACTTTTTTCCTTGTAATATTGGCCACATTACCTCCAAAAGGTAAGAAGAAGCCTTTACTATGAATGCAGCATTCCATTCGGTTTGAGTGTAATAGAACTCACTTAATAAATGTGTAACTAGACCGCTAATTTAGGTCCACATATTGTTATTAAATTAGCCAAAGAAGGCCTTTCCTCCCTTTGTTAAGCAAAGATTTAATAGAAAGTAAAAAAAAAAAAAAAAAAAAAAAAAAACTAGAATGGTCTACAATACCTACAACACTTTCGTCACTAAAAATATCTTAGGGAAAGATTAGGCTTTCAAAACCAACAACACGTGCAGATTGAAATGCTCAAAAAGAGTGTGATTTCAAAGATTAGAAGGTTCAATTATGCAGATTTTCATTGAATGAATAACGAATGTACAAAAAAGAATGAGGGTAACATAAACACTATGATCTAAAGCAAATGTGAGGCACATTATCGAGAAAATAACTGTATACCTGAGCTTTCTGTAAACCATTAGAAGCTTCTATTACAATTTTACGATCCAAGCATACAAAACCTCCTGATGGAACAAAACTTTTGAAGTATTTCAATGCATTTTTAGTTTCTCCCAGTGCAAGATGACAACTGCAGTAGCCAGCCAAAGGATAACAAATGAAAAATCACTCAAATACTAGAGAAGATACAAAACATTTTAACTTGTCAAACTGCACAAAGTATTTAAGTGGTGAATGGTGTATCCAATATGTCCATGAAACCTACTTAAACATAAGGGCTGAGCGTGGTATGGACTTAAGCTATATCACCACTAAGCTCTAATCCAAAATCATACATAAAGCTACTATTTCATCAAAATCATGGAACCCCAAATTTTAGTGTGAACCCTCCTTACTCCAGGTTATTTTTGTTGGTTTGCTTTTTATGATCAATAGAACTCCAAGTCCACTCAAAATACGTGGACACTGTATTTTTCTGTGAGAAGCCTATTTATGGACTATGCTGCAACTCAAATTGTGACAACCCCCTCCCGCACTGTATCGATACTGTCCGCTTTGGGCTACCATCCGGCCCTCACGACTTTAAAAGGCATCGATACAATGGGGAGTTGACCCCGCAATATAAGGATCATCCTCCTCCCCTACCCAGGCGATATGGGACTATGATTCCCCTTGTAGCTCGTCCAACCCCTCTCGGTCTATTGGGCTTGTTGGGCTCCAACCCTCATCCTCACCCTCACCTCAGGTCCGCCCACTTAGGGTCTCACACAAATCCCTGTTGCACACATACAAAGTGAGTTACCAAAATGGAATTGTTAAGTACAGAAAGGCTTACTTAGCAGCTCTAAGTTGAACCTTGACAAAATCAGGATCTAGTTCAGCAGCTTTTTTACAGTCCATTAGTGCTTCTCTCATTCTTCCAGCAGACATCCTTGCTGCGGCACGGTTGCTATAGCATAAAACCAAGGCACTGAGGCAGCCTTTAGATGTTTCATTCACAGAGACACAGTTTACCCCACGTGTGTAATATTCTTCAGCAGTCGACAAATTCCCATTTGCATAAGCTTGGTTACCCCTGATGTACATGAAATATATTAGTTACACGCACATCCAATGACAACAGTGATTATGCACTGTTACGAGACTGCAAACCACATAAGCAGAACCTAATTACAAATCAAACAAAACTGAAAGGAAGGTAACCTAAAAACTAAAAGACATCTCAAAACTGGAAATGCTTGAAGAAAAATATAAATCAAAAGGCAAAGCACCTGAGTCGCCACTTTTCACAAGCTTCTTGAGCAGCTATGATTGCAGCAGCTGTGGAGATAAATCCTTGTTTCAGTCCTTTATCTGCTGCCACTTTATTCTCACTTTTGCTTTCAGACATAGACGAATCTCCCACTTTATTTTGTTCGTTCCCTGATTGTGAAGAACTACCAGCAAGTGGGAAAAGCGGCATACTTGGAGATGCAAATTGCATGGTTGCAATTGAACTGCTATTATATGAATCTTGACCGGCTTTCAATCGATTCTTCTTTCTCTGTTGGCGCTTTACTGATGATACATGCCCCTGACCAGAGGTTGAGGCAGCAAAAGTAAAGTTTGAGCTACCAACGTCTTCAGAACTTGATTTAAAACAAAATTGCATCCTGCCATCATTTTCTTTACTCTCTATGCTCGAGCGAAGACCAGCTTCAAATTCATTTGCAAATCCACTAGTGTCAATTCTAGCATCCATGTCCTCAGGTTTGGATTTTGAAGTTTCACTTCTTTCCTTAACAGTAAACTCTTGTGAGGGAAACTCAGCATCCACACCGTTCTCTGAGTGATCCCTGTACTGTTCTTCATGCAAGTTTCCATAATTCTTACCAATTTCATTAATGCCAAAGCTCTGTGTAGCAGTAATCAGATCTTCATCTACTGTATCTACAGAAACTGATTGATATGCTTCAGTTGATGGACATTCACCATTAAGGTGGAAGTACTCATCTGATGTCACAGAAGTACCTCGTGTACTAGGATCAGCTGCTAAAGTTTCTTGATACGGAGAAAAGTCCATTGGTGAATTACGCCCAGGAGACTCGGGATTCTCTTGAGAACTGCTCTCCCTTGACATGTAGTTTTGCCCAGCTGACTGCTGGACTGAAGCAGACCGTCGCACCTTTCCTCTCTTTTTCTTTACCTTGGTGTCCTTAACTTGTCCCTTGTTCACACTGAAGTCCAATTTCCTGTTTAAGCCAACAAAGAAGTTGCCCGCAGAAGAAGATGAAGGATCCGGCTTTGGTGTTTTGAAATCCATATGAGGCGTCCCAAATTGATCCACTGTGCTTGTGAAACTAAACTCGGCCTTATTTTCAACTTTATCCACAGTAGGCGCTTCAAAAACACTGGTAGCTGATTTGAAGCTAGTACCCGTTGAAGAAAATGAGTTTGATGGGACAGAAGCTTCATTGTATTTGTGATCATCACTTAGAGTGTTAGGACTTGCGCCTATTTCCATATTTGATGCATTGAATGAAAAGGATGTGGGGATGGGCTCATGGATAGTACTTTCACTTGATTTTCCACATTGTGAATTCTTCTCAAACATTGTAGAAGAAGGAAATACCTTAGCTGGGTTATCAACAGGATCTTCAACTTTGCTTTCAACATTCAATTTCTTCATCTTGTCAGGCAACATGTTCATTGTGCTTCCACTGGCGGACCTGACATCCTTCTTACTTCCAAAAACAAAAGGGTCCTTCCTATTGATTGTAAAGCCATCATTCTTGGCTTCTTCACTTCTCTGACCAACTCCAGACCCTTCTATGTTCAACTTCTTCATCTCCTCGGGAAGAATGGATGCTGAAGTTCTGACCAACGAACTAAAATCACTCTTATTACTTCCAAACACAAACTTCTTGTCGTGTACTTTAGAACTAAAATTACCATCTTTCGCCTTCTCATAGCCACCAACGTTTGTAGTGTCTTCTATATTCAATTTCTTCAACTTATCAGGTAAATTAGTATTTGCACTGGCTGCATTACCACTGCTTCCAAAGACAAAACTGCTCTTATCATTGGTGGTAAAGCTAGAATGCACACCTTGAGTCCTGTCACCCACACCAAACTGTGAATTTTCCGTGTTATACTTCCTCATCTCATCTGGGAGACTGGATGCTGCCTTTCCATTATCCATACCAACTACATTACCCGTGTTTTCAAAGAGAAAACTGTTATTATTATGTGTCGTAGAGCTAAACTTTGTGTCATTAGTCCTGTCAACAGCATCCAAATTTTCGATATTCAACTTCCTCATCTCCTCAGGGAGATTCGATGCTGACGCTGACATTGGGTTTTCCTCCAAACCAGACTGGCTTTTACTACCACTACTCCCAAACACAAACGGGTGTCCCTTATCCGCGTCTTTCGCACCAATCCCACTTCCAATATTCAACTTCCACAACTCGTCTGGCAGTGACTTCCCCATACTTTCGCTTAAAACCCTATTCTTTTCCGTGGTCGATGCCGAAGTACTAGAGCTAGCTCCAAACACAAACCCTGTATCATCCGGGTTACAGCCCTCGAAATCCCCCGAAACAGAAGAAGCAGCAGAACTATTCGAACCCTTACTCTTCTGAACGGATTGAAAAGGATTCCAGCTTCGATACCGATCCCTCAACTCGTGCATTGCACTATTATCATCCACCCTCGCCGAACCCCCCAAAAACGGATTGAAACCAATCTGGGCATCCACCTGAGGTTCGGAAACCGATCTCGACCGCGCCCTTTGAGACCCAGCGTTCTTCCTCACCTTCATCAATCTGGGCATCGACCTCCCAGACACCGATCTTAATTGGGGCTCTTCCGACCCCCTCCGAGACACGGAAGCGGAAGGGGAAACGAAAGTTGGATCAAAATCAAAATCGAAACTTGCCGCCTCATTCGGGTTCCGAATCGCCGAAGCTCCATTGCCCACATTCAAATTCATTGTATTCGATGAAATGTTAGAGAAATCAAAGAGAATCGACGAGGAAGAAAATGTTGGATTTTAGGGTTAGGGTTTTGCATTTGTGACGAGGGCGACGTTGGGGTTCTGATTTCGATCAAAGCGGGCGACATTTCAGGTTGAGTTTAGTAGTCATCAAAGCCAAGGGACGGATGGCCAGAAATGAAGAGAAGAAAAAAAAAAAAAAAAAGACTTTTCTGCTTTCCTCCTTTATTTCCTTTCGAACTTGTGAGGAATTTGAGGGATTTTTATTTGTTGTTCTTGTTAAACTTGGGAGGACCCATGCTGGACTATATGATTGATTTGCCCCCGAGGGGGTAAAAAATAATTTCAACTCAATCCTAGAAGAATTTACCATTTTTATCACATTGTGTTTCTTAGTTAGATGTATTTGATACTTTTAGGCTGAGATTTATTGACTCATTGTTGGAGTGACTTGCCATTTGGTGTTAACGATTCATTGAACAATTTCAAAGAGTGGAACGCTTGGACAAAACCACGTTTTTGCAACTAGAACTAGGGCAGAGTTGGCATGGTCTGAAAAAGAACTATTCAGTCCTTAGTTATCCTGAGTTATGAATAAACATCTTGAAGATTTCCATCACCCACCCCCATCCAAATCTCGTTGTTGTGCCATCCTAATTGCAAATCTAGTTTTGAAGCAAGTTGGTGTTGTGCAAAAAAATCCAGTTGAAGCTCCACTCTATAATCTATATGATCCAACTGAATTTACATTATGACTGTTTTATCAAAGCTAAATAAATATCAATTTGGATCTAGGTTAGGTTTAGCAAATAAAGCATGATTGAAATGGGGTTTGTTCATTTTCTTTTTTTAAGTTGGAGAAATCTCAAAAGTTTTGTACTAATTTTGCATAGGGAGAAAACAACAACACATGAAAAAAGATGCTCAAATAAGACTTCAGTTCAGAAGATTTATTTGTTACTTTAACATGTGATGTGCAAGGTAGATTCAAAGGAGTTTTATTGTCATAAAAAATGAGACTAAGGCGATTAAAACAATAATAGAAAAATTAAAGCATGTGATGACAACAAGTAAAGAGCAAATGAATCATTTGCATTGCTGATAGACAAAAACCAAGTCAAATGAAGAAAAAAATAAAAAAAAATTCTCATAGTCCAATGAATCTCAATACATTCATTCATTCATTGTTATTATGCATATAACTAATTTGCAAGACTAATCCCTAAAAACATAATTAGTTTATATGACTTGACATGGATAAGAACTTTGCCAATCACTTGGTTATTAGGGCTCATTATCATTGGATAACAACTTTCCATATCCTTTGGATTCTAGACTCCAGTGGCTAATTGTATTGTAGTAGATGACATTGTTGTGCTTATAATTTTTTATTTGTTCGTTGCAAGCTATCTATATGCATCTAGTTCTTCTATTTTAGATTTATGTAGTAGAAATTTGGAGGTACAAAATCAAATTCTCATTCATTTATTTTAAGAAGATCTTTTAGCAAATAGATGAAATATGGATGTCTTCGTTGTGCTCAGATTTTTTATTTGTTCATTACAAGCTATGTCTATGCATCCACCTCTTCTATTTAAAACTTTTGTTGTTGTTGTTGTTCAGATTTATGTAGTAGAAATATATAGTTACAAAATCATTCATTTATTATATGAAGAAATTTTAACAAGGAGATGAAATATGGATGTCTCATTTTAATCGAATCATTAAGCACTCCCACACAAAAATGATATTTGTGCAACATTCCAAAATTGAATCTACTATAATGAAAAAAAAAAAAAAAAATTCAACATTTTTCGGGGCTAGTTTTTGCAAATCGAGGAAACCCTTATAATAATAAAATAAAAAAGTTATGATTGGTAGGGAGTGTTTTCTTCAAAAACAAAATCAATATCACATAGTTAGTCCACCATATCAAGAATGAAATATCTAGAGTTTTGGTATGTAATATTGGTCGAAAATATGATAATTTCTACATCATTTGGTCATATTTTGAGTAAGCAAAGGACATTGTCGAGATCATGTGAGGAAACCTTGTGACATATGGTAATATTGAAATAACTGAAATGAACCTTAGACAAAAAATGTTATCTTTTTTGCTTCTTAAAATAAAAGGCGGATGTATTTATAAAATTTCAAATAAAAAACATTATTTTAGCTCTCAAATTCTACCTCGGTTTCTATTATCTTATTAGCTCATATTTATAATTTTTATAAAAAACAATGAATATAAACTAATAAAATAGAAATTAAGGTAAAATTTGAAAGTTAGAATATAACCTGGGAGCGTTGCATAAACCAGGTTAGTATGTAGGTAACCCACAGCACAGGTGCCAGCCAGGGTCTTACACGTGTGAGCGCGCACATACAAAGTGGTGTCACTGTCAATGCCTGTAAACAGAAAAGAGAAGACTAGAGAAAACAAGCAAGTGCTCTCTACACTCTCACTAGCTACTAACAACCATCACAGCCAGGTACGACCTAAACCCTACAAACTGTTTCTTGTTCACTGTTCTTCATGCGTTTGTTGTCTTTATTCTCATCTCCACTTATTCTGGATTGTTAGAACTATTGTTGTTTGTTGTTTCATCACTGTTTCTTTGTTTTGCTTCAATTTGAGGAAATTGGGTATTGCTCAATTTGTTCACAACACTTCAAACTTGTTAGTAATTGGGGTTTCTATTCTCTGGTTTTCTTGTATAAACATTTTGGGGTTTTGGTGTCTTTTGCAACGTGGGTTGAGTTTTTGGTGCTTTGTTTGCTTCCTTGATTTTTTCCCCACTGTTTATGTTGTTAGATCTGCTTAAGATGTTTATGGTTGAAGTTTCTTACATCAGTTAAGGTATTTGAGGGGGTTTTAGTAGAGCAGCAGGGGGTTTAACTATTGTGTATTACCACATCAGGTATTTTCGGTGTTCTGATAGTCTCCTTCAATTCTAGAGGAGACAGAGCAACGTTCATTTGATTTTATTTTTAAAGAATCAGCGAATTGAGAAGTTGAAGATTTCATTAAGAAAAATAGAGGGAAACACCATATGCCTGTGAATGAGCAACTCACAAAGCAGAGAAAGGAAACATCATTTACAACTCCCCAAGTAAATCCCCAATG
Organism: Berberis vulgaris; assembly: GCA_963556465.1. NCBI lineage: Eukaryota > Viridiplantae > Streptophyta > Magnoliopsida > Ranunculales > Berberidaceae > Berberis > Berberis vulgaris. Next base: position 16,204,685 of record OY747133.1, read on the forward strand.
CGAAACGTAATTTTGACGTCTCAGACTCATTCATGATTCCCCATTGCCAAATATGTCTCTGACAACCTTAGCAGGCTTCATCCATAGAAAATTCTAGAATTATGTTATTTCTATATCAACCAAACCTCCGCAAGATTATTCTATCCCACACCCATTTACCCTTTGAAGAGCCTTGGGCCAATTCCGCGTTCATTTCCAAGAAAACCGTGACGGGAAGGTTGCCAACAAAAATATGATTGACAGACTGATTAGTTGTGAGTCGGGAGTGACTTGTGACACAGATGGCTTTATTGATGATGAGGCCTAACATGGCAGGTCAGATTTGTATCACTTCTTGCTTCTGTTTAAACATTGGCAGATACAAAATTCTTATCATAGTTATTCAAGGATTTGGGCTCATAACTTCAGACTTCGAAATATTCTAGAACTACCTGAGTGCAGGGCCACTGGTTACAGAGTACATACGCCTATGAAATGTGCAAAGTTAATCAATGACCAAGAGCAGAGCTCTGCAACTTAGATCTGTTTCTACAGCTATTTCAACCTTAAAGCCAAACCCTTTATGTAAGCGAGCCTCTGAGATTCTGAGTTTCGAGCTTATAAGTCATGTGGATAGGTCATTGAGTATCCAAGTTCATTTCTCCAAGAGTCATCTACATTCTTAACCTTGTGATTCCTGATATTGTCAATCATTTAACATCCAAATAATGGTAATGCACCTAGTGTACCATTCAAGAAGCACCATTAAGCCAAATGCATGCAAGCCAACTGTTATAGCTTAGGAAATAGAAGAACTATTGATTCTGCTAGTCAAAGTAGATTAAGCTTGACTTTAGGTATACCTTTGCAAGTTTGCTACCAAAGCACCTTTTAAAGTGGAGTATATTTGTTTAGCCCAAAGAAACCTTTTTATTTTTTCGCTGGTAAAGTTAATATTTATCCAAAAGAGGGAAGTAAAATACAAACGAGGCTGAGATATCCTACAAAACTACAAAAACAAAGAGCTACCACCGACTAAACGTGAATGTTTACAACCAAAAGCAATTATTTCCAATTTACAGTGAAGTCTCCAAAAGGATATCTTTTAAACAAAGAGCTGTAGGGAGGTTTTGGGAAGACTTCAACTCTGATTAACACGACCAAAACCAAGATAGCTGATTTGGACATTAAAGCGCAGCTCAGTTCCCTGTCCAGTGAAGAGATTACTGATAGAAGAAGATTGAAATATGACTTTTAACAGCTGTTCAAGAGGGATCAAAACTTCTAGAGGAGGAGGCCTGACATTCAACACAGTGTGGGAGGGAACCCATGTTCCAAATACTATCACAAGCTGGCTAATAGAAAAAAGAATATTCAACTCAATTGAGTCTCTTCTAATTGGGGATGACATTGTGAAAGAGGAGAAAGCTATTGTTGAACACACAACAGACTCTCCACTGATAAGGAGGACAAGATTTGGAGGCCAAAATTTGAAGGCATTGAATTTCTCAAACTTCCTCCTGACCATGCCAAACTTCTTGAAGCTGACATCTTAGAGTTCTCGGGGATCCACAGAAAGACAAGGCAACAGAAATAGATGTGGTTTCACTGTGGAGTTTTACTTCAAATGTTGGGGTTTTATTAGAGGAGATTTTATTAAGGTAGTTAGGGACTTCAACCTTATCTACTTCTTGGATTGGAGACTTAATCATCTCTCATTCGCAAAACTAATGGTGTTAATTCTATCTCTAACTATAGACCCATTAATCATCTTTTGGATGGTAGTGCATGAGATCTCCTCTTATTGCTAAGGAGTTAGTTGATTTGAGAAGAAGAGAATGAAATCGGTTGGTGAGGTAGATTTTGCAAATGACAATGTTGTTTGGTCTTACATTGATGTTGTCTTTCAAAGAATGGGGATTACTCACAGATGGATCTAATGGATGAGAGTTTGAAAGGGGATCACTCACAAATGGATCTAATGGATGAGAACTTGCAAATTTACAATCAACTTATCAATAAAGATTAATGGTGTGATTGAAAGTTTCTTGTCAAATTCTAAGGGTACGAGGCAAAGAGACCCCACCCCCTTCCTATATTCTATTGTTAGTCAAGGGCTTTCACAAGTCTTCTTTATTTGGCATTGGTAACCCTTCAAACATTTCTAACCTAAACCTTATATTAGGTTGTGATTACAAACTCGTACCCCACTAAATACCTTGCAATTCCTCTTGGAGCCCACTATAAAGCTAAAGTCCTATTGGAAATCTTAGAAGAATGGAGAATAAACTAAAGAATGGAGAATAGGCTGCTGATAAATTTTCAATTTTTTAAAAGCTCGAACTTGTAGAGAGGGCAAATCTAATCACAGATCAAGCAAAAAGCGAGAGCAGAGGCATGAGACTACATAGCAGTGAGTAACAATAGTACAACTACACCGTAAATTCAAACCCGCATTGCCGTGGACAAGCACATGGAAAATTGAGTGGGCTTTAATATTCAAACAATTACCAACTTGAAAAATCAAATATCTTTCCAAGGCTTGCAGTTGCGGAGCTATGTAGTAAATGCGGTAACAAACCCTTCGTGGTCTAGAATTGATTTAAGATTAAGTGGATTAATCGGATGTAATCAGACTATTTTTTCAAAGTATGTATTTTTTTACCCTCAATAATGTAATTTATATAATAAATAACATATCTTGCCAATAATGACTCATAACCATCAAAGGAAAAAAGTGTGGCAATGATGCTCAGCTGGTTCCCTTTGAGAAATTTATGTTCACCTGGGATATTGTACTAACATGTAGTGTTTTTGTTTTCTTCTCCTTCATTGTACCTCGAGCACCTCCCTCACCCTGTTTTTTTTTTTTTTTCTATTTTCATTTCAGTGTGTGTTTGATACAAAAAAAGAAAAAAGATTTAACTCCAAAATACTCCACACCAACTAAACAAAAAGCTTTTAATTTCCACGTTCAAGAATCCTCAAATAATAAGAAAAAGTTATCAAGAGAGAAAGAAGGGTTAGATATTCAAAGAAAAGAGAGAACATGTTTAATTTGGTCTCTCTATCTCCATCAATCAGAATGAAAAAATCTCCCCTTCCCATATATACACACAAATCACCTTGGAGCCTATTGTATGTGTGGTAATGAGGAAGAGTAGATCAATGACATCCTATTTCATTGTCACGTTGCTATGAAATTTGGATGATAGTTATCTTGGAATTCGGTAGTGTTATGATTGAGTTTGAGTCCCGTAAACATGTTTATGTATTGGAAGAACGCGAAAATGAGTGACTTGGATTCGTCTGAAAAGGAAATGGATTTGTGGTAGGTTAGTGAATGCGGTGATACGGTCATGTAGAAAGAAATATATAGAAGGGTGTTCCGTAACAAATATAATGATTGTTACATCCACTTCTATAGATAAGAAAGTTTCTTTGGATGTGGGACCTCTAATAGATGCGTGTGGGGCCTCTAATAGATGCTCCCATTGAGGTAGTATTGTAAAGACTAAAAAATGATCACTTTTATTGTTTCTTGGGGAGCATAGTGAGTTTCTCTTCTGATTTCTTGTTCTTGATTAATATATGTTTTTCATTGCCTTTCTTTTGAGTAAAAAAAGTGCATAACACCTATCATATTATGGAACTATGCCTCAGTTTTCTCATTCAAAGATAGGGAGTTCACTTCATTATGGGTGCAAAAATAATAAAAACTTAGTTGCTAGCACATGTAAGGACTAAGTTTTTACTAAACTAAGGGGATGCATAAGGAGTTAGGTTTGGAGGGCAACGGATATGTAAAACCATGTGCTCAAGGCACCGAGTGCCCTGCTCAATGCTCAGGGCGCTTGTGCCTTGGACATCAATGCACCTTGACAATTCACCATGAGTTATGGGTATAATTCTTAGAGATTCGTGTTTGGATTATGTAAGCAAACTAAAAAAACTCTATTACACATGACACAATTCTTTTCACCTCATTTTTTAGGGTTTTTGCCTAATACCAAACTCAAATCGTGGTGAAACAACTTTCTCAGACCCTTTTTTTCTCGGGGCTCCATCACCACTGACTTAGGGTGTCTTGTTTTACTTCTGCCTTAGGGCACCATGCATTATTATTGCCTTTCGACACTGTGCTTTTCTACTGCCTCGGCACGTGCACTACAAACATTTTCTTTCACCTACCTGTCATGCCTTGTTAACACGAGGTTCTCAATATTATTACCTAACCTAGCTTAGGGACTTCAACTGTGCATTCTAAAAGGGACTTCTTTACGCGTGACAGGGCACTATTTCTCCGCTATGCAGGGGACTACAATGCCTATATTGTCCACCCTACTGAATAATTTACATTATTTCTCTTCACTAAGCAGGGGACAATGGCTATATTGTCTCGCCCACCCACACCTTATATTTATTATTTCTTATCAACCCTTGCCATATCTAAAACACATAAGGGACTACAACAGTGTGATCAATGGCAATGTCTATATTGTCCATTTTATTTATTTATATATGTATGATGACAAAACTCTTTGATTGTTATTATCACGCAAGGGGCTAAATATAGATGAAGAAAATAATAAAAGCTTAGTTGCTAGCAAAGGTAAGGACTAAGTTTTTACCAAACTAGGGGGATATATAAGGATTTAGGTTTGGAGGGCAGCATAAGGATTTAGGTTTGGAGGGATAATTAAAGCCATGGTGCTCATGGTGCCTTGAGCATTGAGCTGGGCGTTTGCGCCTTGGACACCACGGCAGGCTCACTTAAACTCTAGGCATGCCCGTCAGTGTTTAACCCTTAGGAGGTTCTTTTTCCTTTTATAGAAGTAGTTCCTTTTGTTTTGTTCTACTCAAATGTGGGACAAACAATTAGACAACATTATGCTTTTTAATATGACGTTCCATTTTCCCGCATTCTTGTATGTTGTAGGTTAAAATCTCACACTATCATGCACAACTGTGTATAATATTCGGGTAGGGTCTAGTTCTACTTCTGAACCCTAGGAATCAGACTCGGACATGAACCAAGTTTGTTCCCTCTTATCAATTAATGGTTCGGGTCCATGTGAGTACCCAAAGGTTGGGGCCATATTGCTATGCCTAACCCTATCATGTTTAACATCAAGCGTATGGTTCTTCAGCAAGGTGCCTCATCAATTTCGTAATCGGTCTTCTTAGAGGTTTCAAGTAATTGATTAGAAAAAGTAGTTCCAATTGTGATTTGAGTCATACAAAACCTAGAAATCAGAAATTTTTAACTCTCTAAGTATCCCTGACGAACCCGTTTCACATTTTGAAAAAATCCTCTTCACTATCATTAATTTTGAATAAATAAAAGGCTGAGGACTTGTTGTATACCTGCAAGTACGCTACCAACCTACCCATTTTTTTACGAAACCCCGAGTTTCTTCAAGTATTGGTGTCTACTAAAACAATAATTTGTATACAACAAGGTGAAAATGTGTACTTGTTAAGCCATGCTAGTCATACGTTAATATTGCTTTTATGTAAACCTTGGTTACATGAAACTGAAGGGAGATGTAAAATTTATTGAGGGTATGTAAATTTTGATGATGCTAGAGTGGGATTCACCTGGTTGTGGATCCATGAGGGTTCAATGGTGATGCTAGAGTGGGCTGTAGCTTGTAGCTTTTGACCTCACTTTTTTTTTTTTGGCGATAGCCTAACATTGCTTCCTCATGGATCCACCATGCTGTATTTGGGTGTATTCAGGTCCACAGGGTTCAGCGGTGATGTAAGTCAGTGAGTGGGCTATAACTTTTGACCTTCTTGATTCTTCTGATCTCTGCAAGTAGATGCTCTATCTCAACAACAAGAGCAACAATGAAGTCTGGCAGGAAGATGTTTAAAGTAGTGGGATTGTGATCAAGGTTTCAATCATGCTATAGACTTGTTACTTCACTCAAATTAGTGCACCTCAATGATCATTTTAAAAACGTCAAAGAGGTATTATACAAGGGATCCACAATCCACATTTTTATGTGCTAATTCTTATGCGCTAGTATGGGGGAGATGTTTAGAGTTGTTGCTAAAGCTTTGGAAATAAAGGTTGTTATTTGGTTTTTAGGTTTTATGAGTAGGGCCGAGAGTAGCAAATATTTGGTTTGCACATGACATCATCATTATTGTTATTATTATTATTATTATTATTATTATTATTATTATTATTATTATTATTATTATTATTATTATTATATGATGTAAAACCTTATTAATTTTTCAAGTCTCTTTTGAATATAAAGTTTAATTTTGCTAAAAGTGTAGTACATGCTATTGGGGAAGGAGTCTAAGTTGTTCGGTTTTATTTAACCTTTTGGTTACAGTGGGTTTGATATTGTTGATGTGAATTTGTGTTTATTCGTTTTGGTTTGGAACATGGGTTGGGTGCTCATGAGAAGTGCTTTAGCTAACATGTTTCTTTTAAGGTAAAAAATTTATTAATAATCTTTGTCTAGTACAACATTGGCAGCCTTACACGTATTAAGGCTCCAAAATTATACTATCCCAACTAGCATACAAAGATTCAAAATACATTCCTTTGAAAAGAGGAATTGACACCCAACCCCAAAATTTAATCAAAACCTCCACTAGCAATTTTTCCCATCCACCACTTGTTAAAAATCTTGTTATTCCTCTCTTTCCATACCGTCCAGCTAAGCGCAAAAGGAAACATCTTCCACAAAAGGATAACAAAACTATCCTTTTGTTGATAAATATGAAAGGGGTCTTCCAACATCTCAAAAGTTCATCCATGGAAGCATCACCCAATACACTCTAACACTCCTTAAAATATGCATCCACCAATTGTTGACTCACTCACAATGAAACATAAGTTGGTACGAGCTCTCTTAATCTAACAAGCACGACCTGCGTACCATGTCAATGTCAAAACCTCTATGTATTAACTCAATTTTAGAGGGTAACCTGTTCCACACAGTTGTCCACATAAAGAAAACTACTCTAAGTTGGAATCCCTTTCTTCCAAACTAACTCCATTGGGAAATTCTGAATTGCATCAATGTGCATATAGTCACTTGCCAAACTCGCAAAACATGATCGCACTGAAAATTCCTTATGTGTATCCTGCTTCCACACCCATTTGTCATCCACATCCTCTAACATAACTCCCTCCAAGAAATCAGTGAGAATCCCAAACTCTTCTGCCTCACCCACCGAAGTTCCATTACATATCTTCTCCAGTCATATTATCAAACTCCATCATTACACCCTGCTTTCTAATGGAAAGAGCAAATAGTCTAGGACATCTCTCTTTGAGTGCCACGTCTCCTATCCAAACAATACTAATTGATTAATGTAAATATTAAATTCTTTTGTAGTTACAAAGGCCACGAGGCCCACGACATAAAAGAATATTTTCTTCGCAGTTCAACACACATTTGATGTATCTTGGAGATTTGAGGATCTAAAACTTGCAAGGTACAAAGTTCATCTAACGATTTATTTTTTTGCAAAACATGTTCATGACATGCAGAACGTCTTTGTGAACTTATGCAATAATTTCGCAATTTAATATTTCCGCGTTCTTTTGTTCTCTCTCGATATGTATTTTTTGTTTTAACTTTTTAGAACAATGCAATGGGAAATTGCATCAAGTGGTATGTATTAGGTAACTTTGATCAAGTTAATCAACATGGACATGGTTCTTTAGTTCATTCATTTTTTTTAAAAAGAATTATATGAACCATATCTTTAGTAATTTAAATATTGAAGTAGCTTGTGTTATCTCTCTGAGTTTGGGTGTCTCACCTTCCCTCTTTCAAAGGAATTTTCTTTGAGAATCAAATTGCTAATTGGGATGCTCTTGTACTGGGCCTTAATGATTTTAAGGTCACTGTCTTATAACTCCACTTTATATTTATAAATAAATTTGACCTTTCAAAAAAGTAGCTTGTGTAATTTTTTCTTAACATATTCTTATATGTGAACAAAGTTAATTAATTGTGTGCCATTTTTTTGAACCTTTTTTAATGTCATGCAATTGTTTCTTAATTTACAAGTACAAAATATATGTTCATGATCCAAATCAGGTTTATACTTCCCCTTACACAGTTATATATTATTTTTAGACACCTTTGTTCTATGGTGGATAGTGTTGAGGAAATACCACAATATTCACTACTATAACAAGTGGATGGATCGGTGGCTTAGAAGCCAATGATTTGAAAAGGGTGTTGCAAGTTGCGACAAATGAAAAAAAGTAGTTTTGAAATCAAGATTTGGAGCACTTACAAGTTAAAATGTCCATTCACATGGATGGTGGATGCATAGCCAAAACACATCACGAAATTTTTACAGATTTTCACGTTAAAGAAAATGTGAATATAGAAGTTTGAAAAAACGGGGTGGTTGTGGAGAACAATCCTAATTTGCCCAACTCTTCGGGTCGTGAGTTGTGATTTGCACATCGCACTACCACTGTGTTTGTTCAAAATTAGAAAATTTTAGAGAACCCTAGACCTCCAAATACCCATTATTGAAAAAGAAGAAAAGTGGGAGCGAAAGATGAATGGGTACCTCGAGTTGAACAAAACCCCCACAAATTCAATTACCATTGTCGCCATCACTCAGTCGTCGAACAAACCTACCATCTTCACCACCACGTCTGACGCAATACCATCGACAATCCCGCCCACTTGATCGCTAACCATCTTCAAATCGATTTCTTCAATAGATCCATATTCAAAGTAAGACACAAGACACATCAGATCTTCGACTTGAATTTCCTACATCTTTCTGCTGCTACCGTATGGATCCCACGCAACCTGCGCGTGGACGCAACCCTACAAATCCATTGGTTTACACGCAACATCGTCATCTCTTTGACCAAAGTCAAATTCATCCAATTCCGTTCATGAAACATTTTGGAGGAGACGAAGTTATTTGCTCCGAATGCTTCTGTTTGCACCGCCACATGATTTTGTTTCCTTTTAATTGAGGAATTAGCTATTCGTCACCATCAGAACTTGCTTGTACCACCACGAACTTCTGATAATGTTATTGCAACTGTTCTTCATTGAAGATCGGGTCATGTACCAACCGATTTGGAACAATGTCATGGCTAATTTTGAGAAGAGGTTTGCACAAAATACTCAAATCATGAAATGGATGTCCTTTTGAGCCGACGCTTCATGTTTGGTGGCAAATTTTCTATATAATTGTTGGTGATAAGATCAAGTACGAAGCAAATTTCGAAGTCGACTCTTACTGACATATTTTTCGGAGATTGCGTCCTCAAAACTCAAGGACGAGCTTTTCGAAGTGGAGGAGAATGTACTATGAGTATATTTTAATTGTATTATTGAATTATTAATTAGGTAGGTCCATTAAAAGCCCAAGTAGAATTTGAGAAGTCAAATTAGGAATTAGGTTTTCTTTTATTTAAATAGGCATAAATTTTAGTTTTGATTTTGAGAATTTATTCAGTTGTGGAACTTTAGCTATCAAGTTTCGGTTTGTAAGTTCCCGCTGAACCTATCACATGCAGAGCTCTATTCACCTTCATTGTGAGTGGTTTCAAAGTGTTGTGGAGTATGAAAGGAGCGCAACGAGATTCGTTGTGATCATGGGTGATCTTATCATTTGGGCTGGATTTCCCATATTTGATATTTAAAGGACTCTATTTTGACAGTTTGTATACTAATTGGGATGCACTAGTGTTGGTTATTAGTGCCATAACAATGCTTGATGCTATTCAATTAAATTAACCTTAAAAAACAATTTAAGTACGACTCTAGGTGCTTTATTGACACGAGTACTAAATCAGGACAAGTTGGTGACTGAGGCATGGATTTTCATTCATCAAAACACAGGTATATGAGCATGGAAGTTCTGTGATAGGCAAACATCCTTTCTCTCTTGCTTTTGGAGGATTGTTGAGGAGCTTTGTCATTCCAAAACCTTGCCACGCAAATGCAATCTTCTTACTCTGGCACCAAAATTTTAAACTATTTGTTTATCCAAAGAGAGTGAAATGAGTCATCAGACAGAAAAGGTCGGTCCATTGACCTGCCCCCTTCTGTGGAAGGGTTTGCTGACAGTGTGCTTTGATCCCGTCTCTTTTATAGCTGTATACAGACTTCAATACTTCATTGAGTTGGCATCTTTAAGTTGTTTTGCTTATGCTATCTATATAACAGTGGAAGATATTAGAGTACTTTCTCAGGGTGATACCATGCATATCTCCTTGATGAAAATAGTCCTTAAATCAACCTCCTTTGATGACAGGTTTCTTGTGAACCTGTCCACTATGTCCCCTTCCCAGGCACTGCTGGTAAAGTGGGTAATTTTTGTGTCATTAGTAAGCTTCTTTTTGTTTAAGTTTTCTTTTATTGCAACTTTAAGATAGTAAGATACCATAAAGTTGATGATTTTTTCGTCATTCGGCTTGCGTTCTGTTTTATTAGGCGCTTACTGAAGGAGAAACAAGATGGGTGGTATTTAGCATGATATTACATCTCCAAGTATGAGTGTCCTCAATATCCCTGTGATAGTATCAATAGCCAGCTCATCAATGTGTTGGCCAGGTATCCATGAAGTTAATGGATATGAATCATTGTTCAGTTCAAATGAAAACAGACCTGTATTAGAGAAGATCACTCTCTGTAGCTTCTTTATTGTTGACCATCTGACAAATTTATATTGTTGGAACATTAAAAGCCCACTCTACTTGTCCATGGGCAGTTCCCATGTATTTATCCACAGCATCCCCGTGTGAGTTTACGTTGTATTACCCAATATCACTTATTTCTCATGTTGATGATCATAATTATTTTGTGATCTTCACATGCATAATTATTTTCATCAAGAAAAGCCAACTTTAACATCAGTCATTATTTCATTGAGAACTAGAGCCATGAGAAAAATCGTTTCTGTGCCATACTCATCTTGTCAAACAATGTTGTAGTCTTAATAATCATTATGTCTTTGATTTTACTACTGTGATATCCTTTTTTATACCTGATATTCAAACTTTTCAACTCATATGGATCTTTATGTTTTATGCATATATATTTAATGATTTCCAAGAACTTCTAGAAACGTTATTTATCCCATCTTTGTATTTCATCTGTTTGCCAAGAATTTGACAGCATGCAAAATTTCAAAATGAGACCACAACAAACTTGAGTGTATGCATAAAATCTGAGATTTCATTGACTTTGGTTCAAAATCTCTGACTTTATTTCAAGTCAAAATTTGGTATTAGAAATCATATGCTTTACAACATTGACTTTTTTCAAATCAATGTTTCCTAAAATTTTGATTTAAGCATGTAATTATCAATTGATTAATGATATTAAATTCTTTTGTAGATACAAAGTTCAAGAATATTTTCTTCGCAATTCAACACACATTTGATGTATCTTGGAGATTTGAGGATCTGAACTTGCCAGGTACAAAGTTCATTTAACAATTTATTTTTTTTTGCAAAATATGTTCATGATATATGCATAATGTGTTTGTGAACTTATGCATTAATTTCGCAATTTAGAAATGTTTCCACATTCTTTTGATCTCTCTATATAAATATGTTTCTGTTTTATCTTCTTAAAACAATGCAATGGGAAATTGCATCAAATGGTATGTATTAGACTATTAGGTAACTTTGATCGAGTTAATCAACATGGACGAGGTCTTTTGTTTAGTAATTTAAAAACAAAAAAATTTATACGAACCACATCTTTAGTAATTTTAATATTTAAGTAGCTTGTGTAATCTCTCTGGGGTTGGGTGTCTCACCTTCCCTCTTTCAAAGGATTTTATCTGTGAATCTGTTGGGATGCTCTTGTACTGGGGCTTTAATGCTTTTAATGTCACAGCCTTGTAATTCCACATTATATTTACTAGGGTTGGACGCACTCTACGTGCGTGGATATTCAACACTTTTTTTAAGAGTCTATGTATAATTTATAAATAATTAGAGGACTTCAAATAAATTATTATATTAGGGGCATAAATATAAACACAATACAAATCAGGTTTAGATTTCCCCTTACACAGGTATACATTATTTTTAGACTCCTTTGTTCTCTGGTGGACAGTGTTGAAGAAAGACCATGATACTCACTACTGAAACAAGTGGAAAGGTCAGTGGCTTAGAAGCCAATGATTTGAAAAGGGTGGTGCAAGTTGCGACAAATGAAAAAAGTAGTTTGACAATCAAGATCTGGAGCACTTACAAGTTAAAATGTCCATTCACATGGATGGTGGATGCATAGAAGTTACTGTATAAACAATTGAACATCATGCTGAAGCTCTTTTTGAAGGACTAAATGGGAACCTATTTTCTGCTCTCATATTATGATTTTCCCCCCATTTTTCCTTTGCTGAAGCCTATTTTAGGCAATTATAGCATAGTCTGAAGATCACAAAGATCCATATTACTTTTGGATGTGCTCAGATGAATGTTGAAAAGAAAGAGTGGAAGGAAAACCCGTGAACATGATCAACTACAGAGCCGTACCTATAATATTTTCTTCAGGAAGCATCTACAGCTTAAACTGAATATAGTTCAAATAATATGCACTAATTCTCTAAGTAATGATTGGGTGAAGTTTTTTATAGGAATTTTGTAAAATTTATCCTGCAGTTCTTTGTGGTTGACCCAAGTTCGTAGTGATAGTATTCCATAGTCAGAACTGTTATTTTCTTTTCCCGCACTTTCTCATTTGTCACTGAAGAAATTAAATATTGTTGATATAAATTAAGATTCAACCTCAATGTGCTCATGTTGAGTTTTTTTTTCAGTCGCATCAGTTGACACTAGAGACAACATGAGCAATTGGGTAGCAGAAACTAGCAGTCCAGATGCGAATGTCAATGATGTCACTAAAAATACTCCCAATACCACTGGAGTAGAAGCTGATGAAGTAAGCTCCGAGGGCAGGGATAGTTTCTCAGCTCCTGCAAGTTTTGGTCATGGGGATTCTACAGGTGATGTGAACATGGAGGCTGCGATAACATCAGATGATGTTATCCGAGCCGGTGGATTTGGAGCTAGAGACGATATTGGTAATTTCCTCCCTGTTGCAATTGATTCTACTGATTTTGAGGCATCTCTTCGTGATGCCCGAGATTACGAGGAACCACAAGGGGAAATCTATAGGCCAGGTCTTGGTTGGACTGAAGCTATGAAGCAGGAAGAACACGGCCAAAATGATACGCCAGGCATTGGCTTGGCCAATGCTACCAAATCAGAAGAACGTTGATCTACTCACTTCTTCCCCAGATCTGGCAATGTGTTAATGTTGTAACCAAAAAAGTAAATTATTCTCACTAAATTAGTTTAGTTCATTGAATTGGATAGTTGTATTTGTCATTTTATGTCTTTAGTCCATGGTGTTCTTGCAGCAATCACAGTGAATATGGAGCAGATTTATTAACTACGTCTAGTATCTTTTGCAGGGAATGATCATCTTGCGCTAGTTATTCTTTTTATATCACTTGGTAACAACTTCTTAGCTGTAGTCAAAACTCCTATCCTTGATTATGCCTTGTTCTTCTTTACCAGTAATAGCGGCAATTTCATAGTTGAATTCATTTAAGCCAATCAGCAGTGTCAAGCAGAAACCCATGTGCTTAATAATGCGATGGAGACTGAAGAGATTGAATTCAATTATAGTTTATTTACAGTATTTGAAAAATTAATTATTTTTTGACAAGCTTGACCTTAGAGGTCAACAAAAGTTATGAGATCAAGCAGCCTTACAGCCTTCCTGTTATGCCTACAACAATTAGAGACCAAGTAAATTGACTCTTTAACTACAGGCAACTCATAGTATATGCCATTCTGGCCTTCCCCACAAATTGTATGGTCCTTGTATGTATGATATGTGATTTATGTGAAGATCATTGTCATGAGGATGATATCGCCTTGTGGAAAATTCTCTGGCCAGGAGCAAGAATTGCCAAAGGGTCGTAAGTGGATTTTCTCTGGGCAAAGGCCTCCCATCGAGGGCCAAAATGAGCTTGCCACTCTTCCTGGGTTTTGTAGTGTGCTAGATATTGCTTCATCCCGATATGATGTGTTTTGCAGAAATCTAAAATTCTTTTATTCTGTGTTAGTATATGCTCTAAGCCGTCAGTTCCCGTGGAAGAGGGCATTGCAGAGGAAAGGAATGCCACCAGGTAGAAAATATCTTCCTCCGGAGTGACTGCAGAGGTTCTGTTGTCCCATCTGCATGGGAAAGCATGATTGATTAGTGATATGAAGTTTGAGAATCTTCTTCATTAGAAAATCACTCAGCTTATTAGAGAAATCCTTACTTGGATTTGTTGACTGGGTATATGAGGACAGGACCATTGCTAGTATCTGTAAGGATGTTGCCAAAGACCTCTTTTGCAAAATCATGGATTTTGGTCCTGGGGATAAGAAGATTGAGCCATGGGTGTGGGACATCCCACAAGCCTTTCGACCGCAGCTTTATTTCAGATTGGTGCACTCTGTCCAGGAATTCCAGGTATGAGACTTCTGACTGGAAAACTGTGGATGGAATGTGGTTCAATTGAGACAAAAGACTCTCAACTTCCTGCAATAAAAATCAATGGTGATGTTGCGAAGTGATTGAGGATCAGACCCTCAGTAAATATCATGTACATGTTCTAGGAGGCATGATGTGAGGTATGTGGGTCAGGATGGCTTCTCTTACCTGATCTATGATATCGACTTCATCTGGGTTGAAGTTTTTGGTCATTTCTAAACAGAAGAGTGTTTTTCCGTCCGAGTTGAACTTGCTGGCTTGACGTGGGTCTTGGGGATTGAAAGATGACCTCCAGTTATTAAGAAGACCTGTTCTATTAATTATGACAAATCCTTCAATGTAGTCGAACGTGTTCTTTGAAGATATCAAAAGCTCCTGGTCTCTAGTGAATTCGGAGAAATCGGAGTACAGAACTCGAATCCATCTAACCTGGTGAAAACGACTGCTTGTGTCATTAAAAGCGTAAATATTATTATTACACAACAGACCTCTTAAACACTTTCAAGAAGAAATGCATGCATACCATCTTGGGTGCTGGTTCGAGAGCAATCTTGGCTCGGGTGATGATACCAAATTGACCAAGTCCTCCGAGAACACCATAAAAAAGGTCAGCATTCTGCTTCTCTGAACATTTCACCACATCTCCTTTCCCTGCACTCAGTTTTTATTACAATTTTTTGTCAGTTTTTCATTCGAAACATGAAATTCAGGTTGTATTCATACTGTATTGTAACTTACCTGTAACAACCTCCAGCTCATATACATTACTGATTTGTGGGCCGTGGCGAAATGCTTGCCCACTGATTCCAGCATTGGACAAAGTTCCACCAACAGTTAGATGGAGGTAGTCAGTCCAAGATTTTGGTGCAAGCCCATATTTCAGAGTCTCATGCAGGATATTTATCCACAATTCTCCACCAGAGACATCTACATAAGGGAGTTTCTCGGTGTTAATCCTCAGTTCTGGTCTTCGTAATGATTCCATGTTGATCACCAGACCTCTATGAGCTTGTGATTGACCCTGAACAGAGTGTCCATGGCCTCTAGCAGCCACTGTGAGCTTTGAACTTCTACCCATTTGGAAAACATGCTTTATTGTGGTGGCAACATCCAAAACCGACTTTGGATGTAGAATTGCCAATGGGTAGTATCGGTATTGGTTGCCAAAGTCTTTGGCTACATGGTGGACATCATCAAAGCTTAAATACCCATCAAGACTCAATGCTTTCAGCGAAGAAAACAACGCCTCAAAAGGATATAAGTTAGATATACTAGAAGAGGTGAGAGGGAGATTGGAGCAGAGGTTGATTCTAGCAGTAATACAGCTCAAGAACAGGACTATGAAGCATCGGAGGAGTCTAACGTTGGTACAAAGGGGTTGGGGTTCCATTTGAAGAAGGTAGGACAGCTGCAAGGGGGATGAGTTTTAAAACTTGTTTTCTTGTTTCTTCAGTAAAGCAAAGAGAAGTGAAAATAGAGGTGTAGAAGAGCCAAGGAAATGAAGGGAAGAGCAGGGAATTTAAAGGAGAGGTTTGGGGTTGTACAGTCAAACCATCCTCAGTGGTGACTGGTGAGAAAATCCGTAAGAAGACTGTCTACTTGAGTGGGAAGCCTTTTGGATTTATTATGCCTCCCTCCTTTGCCTATGAAACCCGTAGAATACATCTCAAATTGAAGAGAAAAAGTTTCCAGAGTAAAGATCAGCACTTTTCAACAGTTTCAACCACAAGTCCACCTTTTCCATTAAAGCCAAACGTGTCCCAAATGGGTTACTTGCTATCATATGATTCAAGATTGGGTTGAGCAGGACTTGATCATAAGGGCATATCTTTTCGAAGAATTACAAGCAAATCCTGATGAATCATTGATGATACCTCGCTTTTGTTTTCAGAATGAGCACATAACATTCAAGCTTCAAATTTAATGGAGAGGTAACCAGGCCCCCCAGTGATTTGCTTAAGAAGAGGTTTGCGTGGGTCTGGGGTCCGCAATACACGTGATCTTCAAATGGGTTTGTTGGTATTTGGTGGGGGCTAAGGGTGGATATAAGCCTTATATTTGCATATCCTTTGGTGTGGTCGGGGGGTCCAGGTTTGGGGCCTCTGTGGGGACTTAGTAGGGAAGGAAAGTGGACTTTGAGATAGCAGCTTGACTGGAGGAAACACTAAAAGACTACTCTGTCTACTGCATTGGTTTTGAACCTTAGTTCCCATCACTGAGACAAAGCCAGAGTATAATATTGTTGACATCATTGCTTCATTCTTCACAATTCTACCAAGGACCTATTTGAGTACTTTCTCACCCTCTCTTTTTCCCATCCACACATGCACACATACATACACTAGTTTACTCTGTGTTCTTTCCTGTGGAAATTGTTGGTAGATATGGTAATGGGTAGTTTATTTTCCATCTTCGAGTTTATTTTAGTAAAGATACTCATGATTTGACTTAGATATTCCACTCAAGTCGTCTAATTAAGAATTCAAATTTGGATTACAAAGCTGGTCCTCTCATTGTGGTGAAAAACCAAATGATGCTTATGTTTTCTAGAAGGAGACCGACCACAATTAAAATAAAGGAATAAACGCACCAGATTAGACCAATTGGGTGTGTTAGCACTATGGCTGACACATAAGCTGCCTTTCAATTCTTCCATTGGTTGTGGGGCTCCCGTAAACCGATGTAGCATATCTTGCCAAGTGGGTAATTTTCCGATGGGTTGTAGGAAGACTGACACGTCACTAGGCATCACCGACCTAATCATCCTGCCACGAAAACTCATTAGGACGTGTTTAAGAAATCCATAGCACCATTGGCCACCTTATATGGACCTCCCTTTTGACGATAGGGTGCTTTACAAATTATTAATGTACAAAACGCGGCATTCAGGTGCATTTTGACACTTGTTCCTATTGGACTATTTGTATCTATGTGTAGCAGGATCCCCCTTTGCAAAACACTGGTCAGTGAGCAACTGCCACGTCGTGATGCTGTGGTAGTTAAACTAAACAATTAGGGTTGAAAAGATAGAATTTGGTTAAGGAGCACACATTGGATCCTCAAATACATTAGATTGTAACTAATCAACTTTTCTTATCATGTTCCCTTCACTACATACATTCCGATTCAATTTTGTCTCCTTGTCTCTTTCCCACATCAAGAACACATCTCTTTATTTCCCTTCTAGTCATGATCATATCTACCATCTATGCTTTAATTTTTTTTCCAGAACTCATATTAGGCAAAAGTACATTCTTTCATTGAGAGAGAGACACAACACAGAACAGATCTTATCTGATTATACTTTTAGGGTTTGCATGTGTCAGTTTATGGATTCAATAAGCACTGTTTTTAGATGTTTGGTGTTTTGATATCTTGATTCCATTTACTCATCATAGGCATACATGTACCAGCAAGAATGCATGCATTTGTATGGTGATCAGTGACCTATGCCACGAAACCAACTTCATCATGTATAGAAAGAAAAACCCTAGTACTTCTTTTAGGGGGTGGGGGTACATCAGAGGCTCCTTCAAAAACTTGTCAGAATATGTTGAAAAAAATTTCAGCATAATTATTCAGGTCCATATAGTATGTGATGTATACACTTAAAAGGAAAAAAAAAAAGATTGAAAGAGACTTGTGATGAAGATGTTATTGGTAGTTATTCATTTTCTTTTTATTTTGTTTTATTTCTTTTGAAAGGGGGTAATTTTCCTGTTCAAGGGCAACTAAGAAACATCGGTGCATGTATTTAGGTGTTTAGGTGCGTGTTAAAAAAAGAGAGAGAAAAAGAAATTAGAGACGGAAAACATGGAAGCCTTTGTGTTAGCTGATGTTATCAAAGGATTGATTTTCTGTAGTTCTGTAGATAATGAAGTTTAGGCTTGTTTTATCTTCCGATACTCGATTTGATGATCTTAAGTAATCTGATATTAATGTAGTTTCTGTTCCTCCACACTAATAGTGATTCTGATAGGAAGGATTGTATGATTGAGCTGTGGTGTGCACACAAATCATTTTGACTGATAACAAGTTCGTATTGACTGGGAGTTGGGCTAGGTAAATTAAAAGTTGGTTTCTGACTTCTTGAAAATAAATGGTAGGGAGTCTTACTTGGATGGTGAGTAGAAAGTGCTAAATCCCAAGTGTTCTTATCTAATTCATTTTGTGCACGTTATCTGTATCTTGTTTTTGTTTGCTTGATCAGGAGTTTTTTTTTTTTTTTTTTGTATTTTGGTAAACGATCTCAGAATTGAGCTAAAAGCCTTCATTCGGAATGGTTTATACGTCGAGCACAGGTCTGAAGATATGTTTGGTTTATAAAATCTTTTTAGAAACATGACTTTGACTGGTTGATTTTATTAAGACAAATCCTAGTCTGTCTTTTTTGAAGGTTTTAAAAGTTGGTTAAAGATATAGAAACATTTCTTTCTCAGTCGTATTTCTTTTCTGTTTGACAGTTAGTTAGATAAGTTTATAAGTAACTAACGAAGGTATACAAATTTGAATACGGGCTATTATGCTTACTGACTTTTTATAGGTATGCTAAACTAACACGACTACTGCTAAGTTAACACTACCTACTGAAAGAATGATCAATGTCTCTGCTTATGGTTGTGGGGATGATAAGACTGTATATTTTCAGGAATGCACGTCTCCTGGGATTTGTTCAAGGAAAATAGAGGAAATTTTCTCTTCAAAAAGTGGCAGTTTCGTGGTTTTCCTCAGCGCATTATTAATTTGAATGCCAATTTTAACAGACCATCACACAACCACCCCGGACAGGACCAATATAACCGGCTAATATGCCACATTTAAACTCCACAGACGTGTTTTCATCATACCATTGGCGCCACTGCGCAAGCAGCCTCACGTACAATCTGCAATTAATATACCATCAATGTTCCCACTGAAGCTACCACGGCCTGACCATCTCCAGTCTCCAAAATGATCACTGCATCAAATGGGGTTTTACTTCACATGTTTTCAGCATTTTAATTTGTATACCATATTTGATGGTTAGAAAATTTTCTGAACTTGTGTAGAAGTCGTATGAAAATAATGTCAGAAGGATAACATGTATACATGCAAACTCATGCAATTCAGGCCATCCATCCTGGGTGTTTTAAATTCGGGTTTTCATAATTTTTTCTTTCCAAAGATATTTCTTAAGGTGCAAGTTCTGTTGGGTACTGCCCGAGTGGGTAAACGTTTATTTATCCCTAGATAGAGAACAGCTTGAATTACAATCTCTGATTGTATGCGATATGTGGCAGTACACATTTTAATGCATCGTTTGTTTGATTAAGATTGGACTGCGTAAGGCTGCCTCTTTATCAAATTCCTTCTACAAAGATCTCATTGGCATCAACATTTTTACTCGAGAAACACATGCATACCCAGTGACGTATATTCCCCACAGTTTGTATAATAAAAAATACATGAATTGATGATCACATGTATGTTGGGCTAATTGTTTGGATTATTTAGTGAAATCATTAACATTAATCTTGATGTTGATCTGACCCAAACGACTAGAGGCATGTATATGCAAGTTTTTATTTATTTATTTATTTATTTATTTTTAATATTATTACTTATTTTTTAGCTTTGCTAGTGAAAGATGAAAGAAAGGTCCGAGTAGAGGTTGCATACTCTGGGAACGATGAGTCAGAGCATCCCCAATGAGGGGAGAGAAGGGTTATTGCCTCTCAAATTCATGGCTTCCCCATGCCAATGGGCATAGCAGGAATGGCCATTGACTTTAGTCAATCGGCTTCCATTAGCCACACGGCCTATACATAGCTGTTTGACCAAAGTCAACGGGCCAAGCTTACATCCCTTTTGTTTCTCCATCCACAATTAATAGCTCTGCAGGGCTTATAAAAAAAAAATGGTGCAACCTTCCATTAGCTATACTAGTTAGGATAGGCCGGCATACAAAATTGGCAAAGGTTTTTGGACGACATTCCTATGTCGGGTAGGTCTTAGACATGGCTATTAGGTGAGAACTGAGCATTCCCAGAGTCTCCATAGGAAGGGATATCAAATCAATCAAACTGCTTATTATTGTGGATACTCTCAAGCATTCTTCCATTTTTCTCTCGTAATAGCGGTTTATTGAGCATCTGTAGAGCATTTCTATTCTAGGGCATGCCTGCACGGAAGGGCTGAAAATGCTTTGTTGCACAACTACTCATCAGTTGCAAAAGTGTTTTTTTTCTTTTTCTTTTTCCAAATATTCTGAATTATCACAGGGAAGGCTATCATCTGGTGCTCGACTTAGCCAATGCTTTTGGTAGTCTTTCTTTTCTAACTTAGCTCATTGGGGATTTTTTTTTTTTTTTTTTTTAACACCTTCTCGGCTTGCCAACTCACTAAATAAATCGTACCAATCTCAGACATGCTTTATATTGCATGTGGATGCTCTTAAGGCTGTGTATCACGATATATATTTTTTTCAATGCGATTTTGTTTACCTATCTGTAACTTCAAACAGTTTGTGGAGAAGTGCTTAGTTTGGACGATTTGTTGAATAATGTAGGCCCAACCTTGTGTAACTATTACCTTTTCATGAACCGGGCACCTTTCTAAGTACGCACCTTCATTCTTTTTCCAAGCATAATGATTCATTTCGGATGCCGGTGATGTCCATTGAAAGCAAAGCCCTGCTCTGTTGTGGGACGTGTTCGATCTCTCAAACCACATAATGTTGAGCATTTGACGACTCACAAATTCCGAGCATGCCTTTCTATGGTTTGCCTTTATTGTGGATAGTCACAAGACCCTGACACATTTATTCTTTTCTTTTTTAAAATGTGATTTTGTTTACCTATCTCTTGACTTCAAACTGTTTGCGGAGAAGCGTTTTGTTTGGATGATTGTTTGAGTGATAGGGACACAAACTTGCGTAGCTATTACCTTTTCATGGACTATTACACACCTTCCTTCTTTCTTCAGGAGTGGAGGAGGGTGCTTGCGACGTCCATTCAAAGGAAAACCTTACTATAATTGCGGGCTTATTCGTTATTCCATCTCTCAAGCTACATGATGCTGAGCATTTGATGACCCACAAATTCAAGTGGCATATAATACGGGTCCATGCAAAGGATTTGTGACCCCTTAAACATCACCCTGAATCTTAATATTAATTGGAATGTGTTCTTCAATAGGTTATAGGGTAGAAAACAGTTTGAAACCTACAGGAAAAATCAACAATTTGGAAAGGTTGATAGTTATCAAAATGCAGAAATCAATGAAGGGAATCCTGCCCAGACAAAGGTCTTTATGATCAAACCTAATTTGTGTGACCACAAAACCCTAATTGTTGACATTGTTTTCATCCACTTTTACCTTTTTGTACGCGTGGGTGTAAAATGCTAGTTAAACAAGACAAGTTAGATGACATCTTCTGGTTGATAATTGACCTAAAAGATCTGTTATGGTGGAATCAAATGGACATTGCGTCTGAATCACCACTTTTTTTTTTGTTATAGATTAAGAGGAAAACAGAGATGCCTGCCCTAGTGGAATCAAATGGACATTGCGTCTGAATCACCACTTCAAATCACCTTTGCCTAGTCTATGGACTCCAACAATAGAGTAATTATCAACATCAGTTCCTAATCTTCCAAAATTCTAACAAGCTTGAAATTGCTACACTTCAAATAAATAAATAAAAATTAAGATGTTGGAAATAAAAAGTTCATAAACTTATTTATATTGAGATAAATTTGTATTATCCCAAAGTTTCTAATATAAAAGCTAATTAGTTAGATTATCTATAAACGTTTACTTTCCTATGGGAATGTTTGTATGTCGGTATATGAATTTCCCTTGTGTTTATCACAATAATTTTAATAAATTATTAACAATTAATTTTATAGTTTTCCTTGTATATACAAGAAAAATTTACATTACCTTGGGGTGTCTTTTTTTACACTTCTATCCTTCTGTGGATGGCATTTGCGGTTGTGCTTTACAGAAAAAAGGGTAAAAAATGTAAAAAAAAATCAAAGGGCACAAAAAAGGCACCCAAACAAGGCAACGTAGAACTACTCATTTATACAAACATTATTCATCAAACTTCGATGCCAGCTATAACATATGTTTCGGAATAATTGGAGGTTGATGTGACTTGACATCTAAACTTTATTTATGCGACTTTGGCATTTTTCTTTCACAAATGTTCGTTGCACCAAGCTTGAGCATATGCTAAGCAATTGCCTAGCTAGGGTACCACTTTGTGTACGTTTTAGAGGTTACCACGACGTGTAGTTACATATGAATAATGTAAAATTAAAAATAGAAAAAAGTCTACTCTCAATCAATTTTAGTACTCAAATGCTTGCTAAGGTGACAACATTTTTGCCATCATCACAATGACAATGTGACAATGAATATCTCACATTTTTGCATATATATGTATATCTCCTTTTGTAAGTAAATTATTCCCAAAAGCTTACATTAATTTGTGTATGAGAATGTATCTCATCCAAACTTCAGATGTGAGATTTCATGTCTTGACATCTTAACTTTATTTGTTAGACTTGGCTCATTCTTTCACAAGCGGTTGTCAAGTCCAACCCAGAGCATAGCTAGGCAGGAACCTAGTTTATCACTTTTGGGGGGCACTAAAACTTTGAGTTATAACTTATACCTAATGATGCTTCCATATGTTTACGGTTAAAACCATGGTTAATAATGATTAGCTAATTGCTTTTGTGTACATATATGCTGATCTATGATATATTTTATTTTTAGCATGTGTCTAGCCAATGAGGTACTTGCTTAGTGGTAGGCTTTGTGGCAGATGGTATCACAAGTCCAGGGTTCAAACATTGCCAACAATTGGGGCAGAAGGGGTTAAGGGATAAAAAGAAAAAAAGTTAAAAAAAAAAAGTTGATGTGACTTTAAGTCTTAAATTATTTACACAACTTGGCATAGTTTTATTCACAAGCATTTGCAACAATATAGGCACATTAAATAGCCTTTTGCCCTTGTGGGCATTTTAAAGTCTAAAATGAGTGCGGATCAGCTAGTTCGTAGAGCATGGAATAGCAAATATTGTCCATAAGGTAAATTTTCGCCACCTCGCCTATCTATTCCAAGTTAACTCACCACTAACCAAGACTTATATATAATTAACAAGGTCCTTATGATTAATATTAGAAAATAATAAAAAGAAAATTTTTAAAATTGGAAAAACAATTAAAATTATTTTTCAACAAAAATTATGACAAATAAAAAAATGCTAAATTTCCAACTCGCAGTCGCCAAACTTTTCATATAAACAATACCTGTAAATCAATTGTGAAGAGAGTGTTTGTAGTTAAACAATAAATAAAAGATAAATTTGAAGAAAACTTGAAAAATATGAATGATGGCCAAGTTAGAGATGAGAAATTGTTTATTTGGCATGTTAGAGTTTGGGGTCTGCGAGTTGAGAGTTTATTGTATTTGTTTTTCTTGTTTGGTGAGAAAACAAATTTAATTATTAAGTTTTTAATTTTAAAATATTCTTAATTTTAAGTTTCGGTTAGTATGCGAATTAACTTGAGTTAAATGGATGAGGTTGCGAAAATCTACCTTATGGACCATATTTGCTCTTCCATGGTCCACACTCTTTCTATTTTTATTAAGAACTGTAAGACACCAAATCTTGAATATGAGGGTTAGGCTTGAACAAGGCAGCATGGAACTACTCATATATACAGACATCACTCATCAAACTTCGAAGCCAACTATATCATATGTTTTGGAATAATTGGAGGTTGATGTGACTTGACATCTAAACTTTATTTATGCGACTTTGGCATTTTTCTTGCACAATGTTCGTTGCACCATGCCTGAGCATAGACTAAGAAATTGCCTAGCTAGGGTACCACTTTGTGTACGTTTTAGGGGTTACCACAGCGTTTAGTTACATATGAATAATGTAAAAAAAAAAAATCTAGTCTCAATCAATTTTAGTATTCAAATGCTTGTACTCAATAACATGGCAACATTTTTGTCGTCATCACAATGACATTGGATATCTCTTATCAAATTTAATTGCCTTCATATATATAGATCTTGCTTATATATGTATATCTCCTTTTGTAAGTAAATTATTCCCAATAGCTTACATTAATTATGTATGAGAACGTATCTCATCCAAACTTCGGATGTGAGGTTTCATATGTCTTGACATCTTAACTTTATTTGTTCGACGTGGCATATTCTTTCACAAGCAGTTATCAAGTCCAACCCAGAGCATAGCTAAGTAGCAACCTAATTTATCACTTTTGGGGGGCACTAAAACTTTAAGTTATATCTTATACCTAATAATGCTTCCATATGTCTACGTTTAAAACCATGGTTAATAATGCATAGCTAGTTGCTTTTGTGTACATACGTGCTGATCCATTAGAAATTTTATTTCTTGCAAGTGTCTTGCCAATGAGGTACATGCTTAGCAGTAGGTTTGTAGCATATGGTATCACAAGTCCAGGGTTCAAACATTGCCAGTGACATTTGGGGCCGAAGGGCTTAAGGGATAAAAAGAAAAGAAGTTAAAAAAAAGAAGTTGATGTGACTTTAAGTCTTAAATTATTTACACAACTTGGCATATTTTTATTCACGAGCATTTGCAACAATATAGGCACATTAAATAGCCTTTTGCGTTTGTGGACATTTTAAAGTCTACAACAAATGCGGATCAGCTAGTCCGTAGAGCATGGAATAGCAAACATTGTCCATAAGGTAAATTTTCGCCACCTCGTCTATCTATTCCAAGTTAACTCACCACTAACCAAGACTTATAAGTAATTAATAAGGTCCTTATGATTAATTTTAGAAAACAATAAAAAGAATCTTTATAAAATTGGAAAAACAATTATAATTATTTTCAACAAAAATTCTGACAAATAAAAAAAGACGCTAGATTTCCAACTCGCAGTCGCCAAACTTTTCATATGAACAATACCTGTAAATAAATTGTAAAGAGAATTGTTGTAGTTAAACAATAAATAAAAGAGAAATTTTAAGAAAACTTGAAGAAAATGAATGATTGCCAAGTTAGATATGAGAAATTGTTTGTTTGGCATGTTGGAGTTTGGCATCTGTGAGTTGGGAGTTTATTGTATTTGTTTTTCTTGCTTGGTGAGAAAACTGTTTTAATTATTAAGTTTTTAATTTTTAAATATTCTTAATTTTAAGTTTCGGTTAGTATGAGAGTTAACTTGAGTTAAATGGATGAGGTTGCGAAAATCTACTTTATGGACCATATTTGCTCTTCCATGGCCCGCACTCTTTCTATTTCTATTAAGAACTGTAAGACACCAAATCTTGAATATGAGGGTTAGGCTTGAACAAGGAAGCGTAGAACTATTCATATATACAGACATCACTCATCAAACTTCGAAGCCAGCTATGTCATATATTTTGGAATAATTGGAGGTTGATGTGACTTGACATCTGAACTTTATTTATGCGACTTTGGCATTTTTCTTGCACAAATGTTCGTTGCACCATGCCTGAGCATAGACTAAGTAATTGCCTAGCTAGGGTACCACTTTGTGTACGTTTTAGGGGCTACCACGGCGTTTAGTTACATATGAATAATGTAAAAAAAAAAAAAAAAAAAAAAAAAAAAAAAATCTACTCTCAATCAATTTTAGTATTGAAATGTTTGTACTCAATAACATGGCAACATTTTTGCCATCATCACAATGACATTGGATATCTCTTATAAAATTTAATTGCCTTTCTATATATAGATCTTGCTTATATATGTATATCTCCTTTTGTAAGTAAATTATTCCCAATAGCTTACATTAATTATGTATGAGAATGTATCTCATCCAAACTTCGGATTTGAGGTTTCATATGTCTTGACATCTTAACTTTATTTGTTAGACATGGCACATTATTTCACAAGCAGACATCAAGTCCAACCCAGAGCATAGCTAAGTAGCAACCTATTTTATCACTTTTGGGGGGCACTAAAACTTTGAGTTATAACTTATACCTAATAATGCTTCCATATGTCTACGTTTAAAACCATGGTTAATAATGCATAGCTAATTGCTTTTGTATACATACGTGCTGATCTATGAGAAAAAAAATTTCTAGCACATGTCTTGCCAATGAGGTACATGCTTAGCAGTAGGCTAGTAGTAGATGGTATCACAAGTCCATGATTCAAACATTGCCAGTGACATTTGGGGCCGAAGGGCTTAAGGGATAAAAAGAAAAGAAGTTAAAAAAAAAAAAAAAAAAAAGTTGATGTGACTTTAAGTCTTAAATTATTTACACAACTTGGCATATTTTTATTCACGAGCATTTGCTGCAATATAGGCACATTAAATAGCCTTTTGCCTTTGTGGACATTTAAAGTCTACAACGAGTGCAGATCAGCTAGTCCGTAAAGCATGGAATAGCAAACATTGTCCATAAGGTAAATTTTTGCCACCTCGTCTATTTATTCCAAGTTAACTCACCACTAACCAAAACTTATATATAATTAATAAGGTCCTTACGATTAATTTTAGAAAACAATAAATAAAATATTTTTAAAATTGGAAAAACAATTATAATTATTTTCAACAAAAATTTTGACAAATAAAAAAAAAAACACTAGATTTCCAATTCGTAGTCGCCAAACTTTTCATAAGAACAATACCTGTAAATCAATTGTAAATAGAATTGTTGTAGTTAAACAATAAATAAAAGAGAAATTTGAAGAAAACTTGAAGAAAATGAATGATTGTCAAGTTAGAGATGAGAAATTGTTTGTTTGGCATGTTGGAGTTTGGCATCTGTGAGTTGGAAGTTTATTGTATTTGTTTTTCTTGCTCGGTGAGAAAACTATTTTAATTATTAAGTTTTTTTATTTTAAAATATTCTTAATTTTAAGTTTTGGTTAGCTAGTATGAGAGTTAACTTGAGTTAAATGGATGAGATTGCAAAAATCTACCTTATGGACCATATTTGCTCTTTCATGGTCCACACTCTTTCTTTTTCTATTAAGAACTGTAAGACATCAATCCTTGAATATGAGAATTAGCTAGGCTTGAACAAGGCAGCGTAGAACTACTCATATATACAGACATCACTCATAAAACTTCGAAGCCAGCTATGTCATATGTTTTGGAATAATTGGAGGTTGATGTGACTTGACATCTAAACTTTATTTATGCGACTTTGGCATTTTTCTTACACAAATGTTCGTTATACCATGCCTGAGCATAGACTTGGCAATTGCCTAGCTAGGGTACCACTTTGTGTACATTTTAGGGGTTACCACGGCGTTTAGTTACATATGAATAATGTTAAAAAATATATATATTATATATATATATTCTCAATCAATTTTAGTACTCAATAACATGGCAACATTTTTGCCATCATCACAATGACATTGGATATCTCTTATCAAATTTAATTGCCTTCATATATATAGATCTTGTTTATATATGTATATCTCCTTTTGTAAGTAAATTATTCCCAATAGCTTACATTAATTATGTATGAGAACGTATCTCATCCAAACTTCGGATGTGAGGTTTCATTTGTCTTGACATCTTAACTTTATTTGTTCAACATGGCATATTCTTTCACAAACAGTTATCAAGTCCAACCCAGAGCATAGCTAAGTAGCAACCTAGTTTATCACTTTTGGGGGGCACTAAAACTTTAAGTTATAACTTATACCTAATAATGCTTCCATATGTCTACGTTTAAAACCATGGTTAATAATGCATAGCTAATTACTTTTGTGTACATACATGCTGATCTATGAGATATTTTATTTATAGCATGTGTCTTGCCAATGAGGTACATGCTTAGCGGTAGGCTTGTGGCAGATGGTATCACAAGTCCAGGGTTCAAACATTGCCATTGACAATTGGGACCGAAGGGGTTAAGGGATAAAAAGAAAAAAAGTTAAAAAAAAAAAAGTTGATGTGACTTTAAGTCTTAAATTATTTACACAACTTGGCATATGTTTATTCACGAGCATTTGCAACAATATAGGCACATTAAATAGCCTTTTGCCTTCGTCGACATTTTAAAGTCTACAACGAGTGCGGATCATCTAGTTTG
Organism: Berberis vulgaris; assembly: GCA_963556465.1. Taxonomy (NCBI): domain Eukaryota; kingdom Viridiplantae; phylum Streptophyta; class Magnoliopsida; order Ranunculales; family Berberidaceae; genus Berberis; species Berberis vulgaris. The sequence goes on from OY747133.1 coordinate 16,233,281, forward strand.
TAGAGCATGGAATAACAAACAAGGTCCATAAGGTAAATTTCCGCCACCTCGTCTATCAATTCTAAGTTAACTCACCACTAGACTTATATATAATTAATAAGGTCATTATGATTAATTTTAGAAAATAATAAAAAGAATCTTTTTAAAATTGAAAAAACAATTAAAATTATTTTTCAACAAAAATTCTGACTTAAATTTCCAACTCATAGTCGCCAAACTTTTCATATGAACAATACCTGTAAATCAATTGTGAAGAGAATTGTCATGTAAATCAATTGTGAAAATAGTTGTTGTAGTTAAACAATCAATAAAAGAGAAATTTGAATAAAACTTGACGAAAATGAATGACGCTCAAGTTAGAGATGAGAAATTGTTTGTTGGCATGTTGGAGTTTGACGTCTGCGAGTTGGGAGTTTATTGTATTTGTTTTTCTTGTTTGGTGAGAAAACAATTTTAATTGTTAAGTTTTTTATTTTAAAATATTCTTAATTATTTTCTAAAATTACTAATAAGGGCCTTACTAATTATATATAACTTTTGGTTAGTATGAAAGTATACTTGAGTTAAAAGATGAGGTGGCGAAAATTTACCTTATGGACCATAATTGCTCTTTTATGGTCCACACTCTTTTTCTATTAAGAACTGTAAGACACCAAACCTTTAATATGAGGGTCAGGCTTGAACAAGGCAGCTTAAAACTACTCATATATACAGATATATCATTCATCAAACTTCGAAGCCAGCTATATCATATGTTTTGGAATAATTGGAGGTTGATGTGACTTGACATCTAAACTTTATTTATGCGACTTTGGCATTTTTTTCCACAAATGTTCATTGCACCAAGCCTGAGCATAGACTAAGCAATTGCCTAGCTAGGGTACCACTTTGTGTACGTTTTAGGGGTTACCATGGCGTTTAGTTACATATGAATAATGTAAAATTAAAAAAAAAAAAATCTACTCTCAATCAATTTTAGTACTCAAATGCTTATACTCAATAACATGGCAACATTTTTGCCATCATCACAGTGACATTGGATATCTCTTATCAAATTTAATTGCCTTCATATATATAGACTTGCTTATATATGTATATCTCCTTTTGTAAGTAAATAATTCCCAAAAGCTTACATTAATTTGTGTATGAGAATGTATCTCATCCAAACTTTAGATGTGAGGTTTCATATGTCTTGACATCTTAACTTTATTTGTTCGATTTGGCACATTCTTTCACAAGCAGTTATCAAGTCCAACCCAGAACATAGATAGGTAGCAACCTAGTTTATCGCTTTTGGGGGGCACTAAAACATTGAGTTATAACTTATACCTAATAATGCTTCTACATGTCTACGTTTAAAAACATGGTTAATAATGCATAGCTAATTGCTTTTGTGTACGCGTGTGTTGATCTATGAGATATTTTATTTCTAGCTTGTGTTTTGCCAATGAGGTACTTGCATAGCAGTAGGCTTGTGACAGATGGTATCACAAGTCCAGGGTTTAAATCTTGCCAGTGGTATTTGGAGCGAAGGGGTTTAGGGATAAAATGAAAAAAAGTTAAGAAAAAGTTGATGTGACTTTAAGTCTTAAATTATTTACACAACTTGGCATAGTTTTATTCACGAGCATTTGCAACAATATAGACACATTAAATAGCCTTTTGCCTCCGTGGACATTTTAAAGTCTACAACGAGTGCGGATCAACTAGTCTATAGAGCATGGAATAGCAAACATTGTCCATATGATAAATTTTCGCCACCTCGTCTATCTATTCCAAGTTAACTCACCACTAACCAATACTTATATAAAATTAATATGGTCCTTATGATTAATTTTAGAAAATAATAAAAAATTAATTGGAAAAACAATTATAATTATTTTCAACAAAAATTCTAACAAATAAAAAAGACGCTAGATTCCAATTCGCATTCGCCAAACTTTTCATATGAACAATACCTGTAAATCAATTATTGTTGTAGTTAAACAATAAATAAAAAATAAATTTGAAGAAAACTTGAAGAAAATGAATGATTGCCAAATTATAGATGAGAAATTGTTTGTTTGGCATGTTGGAGTTTGGCATCTGTGAGTTGGGAGTTTATTGTATTTTTTTTTCTTGTTTGGTGAGAAAACAATTTTAATTGTTAAGTTTTTTTATTTTAAAATATTCTTAATTATTTTCTAAAATTAATCATAAGGACCTTACTAATTATATATAAGTTTCGGTTAGTATGAGAGTTAACTTGAGTTAAATGGATGAGCGGTGAAAATCTACCTTATGAACCATATTTGCCCTTCAATGGTTCGCACTCTCTTTTTTTCTATTAAGAATTGTAAGACACCAAACCTTGAATATGAGGGTTAGGCTTGAACTCCCCCCCCCCCCCCCACCCCCTTCAAAAAAACATTCGCCTAGGGTCCTATGAATCTCTGGGCCGACCCTAATGAGAGTTGGCATGACTTAACATTAATTTAGGCAATTTGGCAAAATTTTATTCATAAGCATTTACAATTCCCTGATCTTGAACATAAAGACACACTATACCAAATTGACATATTTGTAACAATTCCAAAAAAAAGTATCACTGTTGTGCTGTAACAGTTCACCAAACAATTTCACACAGTATCACAAATGAAGTGATACAATAATTGGATCACCGTGAATAGTATGGTGTTGCAAGTGATACTATTCATGGTGATCTAATTTATTGTATCACTTTATTTGTGATATTGTTTTTCAAAAATTTTCCTATTTTGGGGATTGTTACAAAACTGCCCATTTTGTGTAGTGACACTATATTTTAGTACTGCGAAGTGTAACTTGGGCTTTTAACGACCAGTAGACACTATATTTTAGTACTTTTAATGCTACTATTGTATTGATTCCCTCTCAAATCTTTGCAATAGATTGATTTTCTTATGAAGAGTTCACCTAAGAAGGCCAAAACTTTGGGCTACATTTGGTTTACAGTTTATCATTGCTCACATGCATTTAACACTACATAAAGTATAAGGAAAAAAATAGACACAACTTTTCGCTACTAGATGCAAGTATCATCCTACGAAATTCAATAATGAGCGACCCGTGAACATAATAACTTGAGGATTTGAAAGTAGTATGTCCACAGTACAAAAATTTGTATCATAAGCAAGACGAGTTAATCATTGGTCCTTGCTAAAAAAATAGAGAGTACATTTGAGCAGAGAGCAAGATCATGTGCTTGTTCATCAGAGTTGTGTACTTGAAAAACTAAAAATTCAACAACACAAAAGAGCTGGGTACCATAGATTCCTCCTCAAGTACTAAGCATCTCCAACACTTAACTGAAATACTCATGCACATGCATGGAAAAGTAAGGTATATAAACAAACACATGCATGCACACACCTAATATGCCATAAATGAATGGATGATATATCCAACCTTACTTCTCACATGTGCTTCTTTCTATTCTAAGGACCACAAAAGTCAAGGTACAGTAGGGGGATTTCTTTATCAGTTAGGAAATCTTATCTAAAAGGCAAATAATTGAGCTTTATTCCTTGAGTTAGGTCATTCTCATAACTACTTCTTAATTAAGGCTAGCTACCCTGTGATTTATTACTAGAAATATATCTTAGGTAGATATAGCATGAATCTGTGCCTAACTTTGCAGATTCCAAAAAGAAAAAGAAAAAAAAAAAAACAATTTTTCTTTCCCGTCTCCTTTGATCAAATGTAGTCGAGAAAAAAGGCTAATGCATTATAAAATTTTCAAGCAATCTTACAATTAATATTAAATATCTTTGTTCGGAATATATGTTATGCGATTATGGCAAGCATTTGACATGAAAATAGGTTTGGAGTTATCAATATCTTTTAAACGTGGATAAAAAATAAAAAAGTTTTGAAGCTACCAATAAAATTAATTCGGTTAATTTTTGTGTCAATATCCAAAGTTAAATATGAAAAGTGTACATATATAGTTATAAAATTACGGGAAATGTAGAAATTATAATCGAGTATATATACATACAACAAGTTAATTATTCAAATTTTTAAGAATGAAAAAGGAGTAGGAGTGCAAATATTAGACATTATGAGAGCTAGGCATTTCGAATAAGGAGTAGTTTGGATGTAGAGCTAGCTTCTTGCTGATTTTGAAATAGGGGCTTGACAAAGGATGGGGAACTTTTACATTTGCTCTAGATGCAATGGATGTGGTTTAGTTATGAAGGACAACCTGACTTCATTTCTTTGTTGCGCATCTTTAGAGAATGTTACGCCTTTACAGAATGTCATGTTAACAATAGATCGATCGAGTTGGCCCATACTCTTTAATTTCCTCCTAGTTTTAGGTTTACATCTTCTTTCATGGACAATATTGTAGAAGATGGTTAGTTTTTGGTCTAAAGCTAGATAAGCTTGGTTTATAAATATGTCATAATTAAAGCAACATCCATCATGCATGCATGTTTACATCAAATTTATCCGTGTTTTGTACATTTTTGTTTCACGCTTATTGAGTCATTTTCCAAGGACCTCATTAGGTCAAGAAAAACAGAGTTACCCACAAGTATCAAATTGAGTTGAAGGCATGCATGTTTCACATTTCTTTCAAACTTAAAAGTCATTGCTTAAGCTAAAGAAGTAGTGCAATATCCATTCATGTGCGACATTTGTATGGTTAGGTTTAGAATCAAATATCCAATGTACAAAGCCTACAAGATTTTTGAAAGTTACAACTCGCAACCATGCATATATAAATTTGACTAAGCTTGTAGATTTTTCCAGTAAAGATCATTTTCCATTAGATTATGTTGTCATGTACGTCTCTGCTCTGCTCTGCAGTATGATAACTACATCTCATGCAATATCATCTGATAGCGATTATTGACAATCCAGCTAAAAAGTTCATACCAACTTTGTGGACTTTGTTTAGCCATTGATATGGTTCATTTCGGAAAAAAGTTGTTTTCTTTTTATTATGTATGTACGACGCAGGTTCACGTGAGTGTCTGCGTTGCATGTCGGATTTTGATAAAAATTTGTACGACTAAAATTGGCGGAGATAAAGTCAATGTTTTACTTAATAAAAGTAGTGAAATGCATGCATGTTATAATATGTGTTTTGCAGTTCTTTGGAACAAACAGAATGAATGCATCGTAACTGGATATACAGAAGAATCATTGCATAAGCTGAATTTTTTGCAGGATCAGTTTGTGTTTTAAGTTGAGGAGTTCATTTCGATCTCAACTTCCGAGAAAGAAGAAAAAGGAAAAATAAATAAATAAACCAGCCTTTCCACATGGGTACTGAGTTGAGAATTTAATTCACTTGATCCCACCTCATCACAGGTCCAGGTCCTTTGAAAGAGACGTTAATTGAGCTGGAAACAGTTCAATTATACAGCAGGTTTGTCGTGGATGGAATCACAAGTTCAAGATTCGAACCATGTTGAATAGTTATCTAATAATAGCCTGCTCACTCTTAAGTAGAGGCCCATCACACATAAGCCCAACCCAACAATCCAAACGCTAAGGGTTTGTTGCTGGCCCTTTTTTTTTTTTTTTTGGAAAGGGGGGTTTTTATAGGATTCTGGAATCCATTAAAGACCAGAACTGATCAACACACCATAAACTGATAAAGATGCTACAAGCTGGGTTCGAACCCATGACCAAGTGGTATCATCCGCCAAACTTTAACCGTTGAGCTGTCATGCCATTGGCATAAATAATACAAGTTAACTAACAAGGCCAGGTGGAACTATTTCTCCTATGGCTCAAACTGAATCGCACATATCCCAGCAAGCAATTCTTGACAAAAATCAAGCACATTATCATTCTCGAGATCCACGTGTAGCATCATGGCGCCGCACGCACACAACCTATGGACCACTCAAGTTGCACCCTGATGGAAAACCAGTCTCCAGTAAAATAATCAACAATCAACGGAAGTGAAAAATGGTTGATACACCCTCTAGCCAGATGAAAACCAGTACTCGATTGGGTCGCAAGTATAAATTTTACAATAGAATCTTTACATCTATATCCAAATAACTTGAGGGTTACAGCCAAAAAAATCTTTAAAAAATGAATTAGAGAGAAGTAACATGACAATACATAGATATTTCTGTGAAATTGCTCTCTACTGGTTACTCCTTTTACATGAAAAGCTCAACAAATACGCCTAAGTGACAAATTCCAGTAAAAGGAATAATAGAACGTAACTGTAAACCCTAAACCATCCATATGCACCCTGGTTGAACATGATCGAACTTCAGAACTTGCGGAGTAGAACTAGTGATAATTGTTCATTGATGGAGCATCAAGAAAGCTGAGGTGATAGCATATCCCTTCCACTATAAGGCAGCTAGTTCTGCAAGGGCAGCTGTTGTTAGGTGTTCGAGTGGATTCCAGCCTTCACGAGTCTAGCTTCAGGTGCCTTACCATTGGACTCGTGACTAAGTTGTATTAATTCTCTTCCCGTTGACAAGCGGCATTACAGTTGTCAATCCATCTGACCGGTTGCAGCTGCATCTTCTTCTTCATCATCATCTAACTCTTGCTCTACAGCTTTCACCTACAATTTATTATTTTTAAAGAATAAATTAAAGGAAAGAAAAAGACCAAGAGTTCATCCATTTGCCATTTGGTTAAATTATCAAATCAAATTGCCGTCAAACTCGTAAATGAGTTTATTTAAGGAAATAGGGCGGAGCCTTTAGTATTCCCATCTGTTGCTCCTTCAGAGAGTGATAGGATCCGATACCGGAAGCTAATATAATCGATCTTTTGATTGGAGATCAGCCACCAAAGTTTATAAAGTTATTTGATTGATGAAACTTCTGATTACAATTGATAGACTTTATAGAGAATTCTACGTCCTAGATTCCTAACCAGACTCATCTTAATATCGAAGTTCAACTAAATTAGGACTCACCTACTGACTTACCTAGTTCAACTAAATTAGGACTCTCGCCTACTGACTTACCTAAACATGACTTCTTACTAAAATAGGACTTGTTACTAACATGGTAACCTACTGGAGCTGGGTTCCTAACATCCCGGACCCCTTGAAACACGGCTTGTCCTCAAGCCTGAAAACTAGTAACGACCTAGTTTCCTAACCAAACTCATCCAAAATAACGACGTTGTCTTTCGGAGAATCCCCGTCCAGGGCGGCGTCCAGGAAAAGTAATTGCGGTTTCTGACAGTGATGTCCTGGTTTAAAGGTTTCGTCGCAGTTGAAACATAAGCCTTTCTCGCGACGTTCTTTTTGTTCGGCCCAAGTTAGTCGCTTCATGCCAGAAGGCAAGGTGGGAGTTGGGGCAGGAGTCTTAAAATTAGGCGGAACAGAGGAATAAGCCGTAGTCGCAATGATAGCGTCCTCTTGGCATAACGCTAAATCAAAAGCTTGGGTCAAGCTCGCAGGTTTAAGCAAGCGCACACCCGACTGAATATCGGCACGTAAACCTGAAAGGAACATACTGACTTGATGAGGTTCGAGCAATCCAGGAACCAAGTTGATGAGATTCTCAAAGGCCGTAATATACTCACGAACCATCCCTGTTTGTGTCAATTTCGAAAGAGAGCTGCATGGATCAATGTGTTTGCGGGAACCGAACCTGGAACAGATGGCCTTGAAAAATTGTTCCCAAGAAAGATCGCTGATGGATTGTCTAATCCATCGGTACCAAGCGACGGCGTCGCCTTTCAAGTGGATTGCAGCCAAGGTGACTTTCTGATTTACCACAACCTGGTTAAGCTCAAAAAATTGTTCGGCTTGGAAAAGCCAACCTTCGGGATCACCGCCATCAAACCGAGGGAAGTCAATGCGAAGGGGTCGACCTTGTAAATTGCCGCCTAGCGGATTGTTGCGGTGAGTAGGTTCTGATTGTGAGGACCCAGTGGATTGAAGAGATTGAAGAGTTTGCAATATCTGGGCAATGGTCTGTGATTGAGTTCGGCGATCTTGGAGGAGGGTGTGGATATGTGAAGCCATTGTTCCCAATTGGGCGTTAATGGCAGCAACCTGTTCTTCGAGTTTTTTGACAGTCATGGTGTAGGTTTGGGTGGAAGGAAAGTTTTTTTTTTTTTTGAAGGGATGGTTAGGGCAGAATCGATGCTCTGATAAAGCGATGAATTGGATGTGCTGGATGAAGCGAAGAAGTTGGATGCGCTTGGATGAAACGATGAATTTGATGACGCGCTGGAGCGACTCTGGACGAATCAGGAGGCGATGAAACTGGATCTGCTGAAGAAGAAAGTGGAAGCTCTGAATCGAAGAAACTGGATCCGCTGAATCGGTGATGAACGATGCTATGAATCGATGAAGAACTGCGGACGAATCAGGAGGCGATGAAACTGGATCTGCTAAAGAAGAAAGTGGAAGCTCTGAATCGAAGAAACTGGATCCGCTGAATCGGTGATGAACGATGCTATGAATCGATGAAGAACTGCGGATGCTCTGAATCGACAGTGGCTGCGCTGAAACCGGATGCTCTGGATCGACAGTGGATGCTCTGAATCGATGAAGAACTGTGGATGCTCTGAATTGCGAGGTTTTTTTTTTTTTTTTTTTTTTTGAATGAAGAACTGTGAGAGGGTGTTGATGAGGGTGAAGAACGAAATAACTTGAAAAAAAATTTGGTCAGAATCGAGGATGCTCTGATACCAGATGATAGGATCCGATACCGGAAGCTAATATAATCGATCTTTTGATTGGAGATCGAACCACCTATTGATCTTTTGATTGGAGATCAGCCACCAAAGTTTAGAAAAGTTATTTGATTGATGAAACTTCTGATTACAATTGATAGACTTTATAGAGAATTCTACGTCCTAGATTCCTAACCAGACTCATCTTAATATCGAAGTTCAACTAAATTAGGACTCACCTACTGACTTACCTAGTTCAACTAAATTAGGACTCTCGCCTACTGACTTACCTAAACATGACTTCTTACTAAAATAGGACTTGTTACTAACATGGTAACCTACTGGAGCTGGGTTCCTAACAGAGAGGCTTTTGGAGAAAAATACAGCTTACTATAAATCTACAGCGAAATGTATGTCTAATAACATCATGGATGTAAATGCCATCACTGAAGTCATTAAATTACAAAATTTGATAGGTACAAAGTAAAAGTTCTGTGAAATTAAAGCTTTTAAATCCATGCGCTATTCTTTGAATACTCACAAGTTTACAGAATTAAAAGGTCACATGGGGAAGGAAGAGATTAGGAATGACGATGGGTCAAATGTAGGTTTTTCATCACAATTATCAAGTCGGGTAATCTGGCTGGGTCAGTTAAAAATTTTACAAAATGCTGAACCCACACCCACCCCATCCTAGGCCTTAGTGTCTATGAGAAAAGTAACTATGCACGTTATTCGAATGTGACATCCTGAGTCGACATGCAGGAAATCTAAGAAGATACATGGTACTACATATTCATTTTCTGTCTCAATGAAGAAATTTTGGCTTTCCCTGAGTTTTCGGTTTGTTTTGATTTCTGATATTGGTGTTGCATATCACCGGGGATTCCACTTATTGAGTGGGGCAAGAAATGATAGAAAATGAAGAGGCTGATAGGCTGTTGGGATTTCACAGAAGCACATGATCGCTTGCAAAAGACACCATCTCATGTTCTAAGTGAAACAATATGGCAAACTTGCTTGGAACAGTGGAACCTCTCTCTAGAATAACAAGACTATCTCTTAACAGTTCAATTGAATGATCAGTACAAGAATAAAGTTTAACTTGAATCAAAATACTCTAAAACCATTGGCAATCCGCAGTGGCACAATATAAGGATCAGGTTGACAGATATATAAAGGATGGCGTGGAACATACCCTTAATTATATATGAACTTATTCGTTGTACCATCTAAATCTTGAAGTCATGCGGAACTTAAGATTCCCTTTACTACTGCAAGGAATGTGTCAGAGAAATGATGACATTGTGAATGCATTTAATTATGACTCACGTCATCATTGCTCCCTTTGGGTGCCAAACTGGTTGGGATGCTTGGGAAATTAGATGATGCTTACTACATCCTCCTTGTCTTACGGTAGGATCCCATTAACCTCAGCTTGCTTACAGTCAAAATTTGTTTACCTCTAGTTTCATATTCTAGACTGGCGAGATCCCTCATAAAGGGGAAAGGGGCTCTCACCAGCTTACCATGCAAAAGAAAAAGGATGCAAATGGAGTTATTCATTGTTCAAAAAATAAAGAATGAGTCAAGAACATAGACATGGCGTTGCATACACCAGGGCAAGTGTTTAATGGAGTGTCCTTGTAGCACAGAGAGACATGGAATAAAAATAGTTTGTTACCTCAGGAACATAATGCATGAGCATATTCTCAATACCAGATTTCAGAGTAATGGATGAACTAGGGTAGCCACTACAGGCTGCTTGCATCTTCAGCTTAACTATTCCTGTTTCTCTGAAACAAAACAATTAAGCTTTACATGTCAAAATTTTAGAGCCAAAGTTGCTTAAGAAAGGTTAAAGTCATTCCACAACACACATTAAGAAAAGAGAGTGGGGGAGGGGCTCATGGATCAAATCCTCAGTACTCTATATCCCCACCATCATCTTGAACTGCAAGTTGAATATGAATCTCTAGCAATTCTTTGATCACCGCGACAAGTTCTGAATCATCCTGTCAAGCCAAGTTTAAATACTATCTTTTTGGAGATAAAAAGAAAATATGAAATGCATATATCACAAAACTTCCCAATAAGATTTATATGTTACAAATTTTGTTGGTTTTAAAGAGACTATTACACATTTAAATATATTTTCCACAGAATTTCACAGTAAGACTAGTATGACTTTAAACATATTTTACACAAGATTGTGTTGGTTTTAAAAAGAAAACTCTCGAAAGGGAAGAGAAGGGAAAATATGAGGTCAACAATGGCCTCTAACCTCATGTTTTCTCTTAAAGTTGTAGAGTTATATATAATACAGCAGATCTTCTATCATATTTTAGAATTATTGAATTATCTCCCAGAGCTGCGGGCACGATTCAAGTGTGCTATTTAGTTTGTGTCATTATGATTAACTAAGTTTCCCATATTTGTGGTAAAAAGTGATTGTCGATTTTGATTATTCCTGGGGAAAATAGTGAAAGTTTGACTTTTATTCATTTTTTACAAAGAGTAAGTTGTGTCATATGGTCTAGATGGTTTCAATGGGGATCTCTATATATTGGATTAAAGGTAATTGTAGATTTTGATTGGTCGTGGGGAAGTGATGACATTTAAAACACCATTTTTTAAAGAGTAGGTTGCTTTGTATGTGTAGATATGATAAATCCCAACACTCCCTCACTTCCTTTTAAATAAGATTGAAACCACTTGAACCTGTTAAGCTGGGATGGGATGTAGGGTTAGCTTAATTTTGTGTGCAAAACTTGTTGGGCATGGCACAAATCCCATTAGATACAGAAAAAAAATGTTTCTTGCACTTCATCTGATTCATTCATTGGTACCTATGTAGTCTATGGTGTAGATGAGGCAGGGTGCTGGGGGGGGGGGGGGGGGGGGGGGGGGGGGGGGATCTTTTCTCAAGTACTTCCCGTGCGGCACTAGCAAACTTTGTCCCGACTTATCAAAGAAAGCTAGTCAGCCTTACCCACGAAAGACTTACTTAGACTATGGAAAGCTAAGCAAGCTAAGAACACACAAGAGAGCTTAAGAGAACTAGAACTTGTATTGCTTGAATTCTCTGAGGTGACTACAACAAATGAGGTCTAGGCCGATTTATACAACTCCACTTCCTCAATGGATAGTGGAGATCAATTTGATCCAACGGTCTATAATGATCTTCTACACACTTCCTTAGAAATATCTAAGGACTAGAATCCTATGGAACTCTATGGAATTTTATGAAAGGCCCTAGAGAACTCTATACAATGTGGAATACTCTACATTATTTACACTTGCTAACCTTACTTGGCTAGGCAAGAAGATAGTTGTGGCATTCTCCCCCACCTAATCAGGCGACGTCCTCGTTGCCTTCAAATCCTCGTACGTTTGGATTTGTTCCTTGAATTGCCACAAATGTTGGATTGGCTCCCAGCTAGCTTCACTTTTTGGCAATCCCTTCCACTTGACGAGTAGCTCATGTGTGGGAGGTTGGTTAGAATGGCTCACCACACGATCTGACAAGATAGTCTCTACTTCTTTGTCATGTTGGATCCTCATGCCCATTGGTGCTCTTTGTGAAACTCCTCTACTTAGATCATCTTGATATTCCATATACCGGTTCAATAAACTCACATGGAAGACTGGATGGAACTTGATCCTCGGTGGTAACTCGACCTTGTATGCTTGCTTTCCCACTTTCTTGACTATGAGGAAAGGACCCCCATATCTCCTGATAAGGCCACGATGCAATCCTGAAAGTCTGGCATGAGCATGCATCTTGACAAGCACAAGGTCTCCAACTTGGAACTCTCGAGGTCGTCTCTTCTTGTCGGCCCACTTCTTCATCCTCTTGGATGCCTTCTCCAGGTAAGCTTGAGCCTCATCAGCTTGATCATTCCATCCTTTGGCAAACTTATAGGTTGATGGACTCACTCCAGTGTAGCCAGTGGCAATAGAACTCGGGGTCATAGGTTGTTGTCCCATGACAATCTCAAATGGGTTACGACCCGTCGCTTCACTCTTCTGCAAGTTGAAAGAGAATTGGGTAACATCCAGCAACTTAGCCCAATCTCGCTGGTTGGCACTCACATAGTGCCTAAGATATAACTCCAGCAAGGCATTCATCATTTCCGTCTGTCCATCCGTTTGAGGATGAAAGCTAGTAGAGAAGTTAAGGTCGATACCCAACAACTTGAACAACTCAGTCCAAAATTTCCTCGTGAACCGAGTATCCCGATCACTGATAATAGATTTGGGCACACCCCAATACTTCACCACATGTTTGAGGAATAAATGTGCGGCTTGCTCGACTGTGCACTCCTTGGGTGTGGGAATGAAGGTGACATAACGACCACAAGTATCCAATTGCAACATTCTGATGTGGGCAAACCAACTATAAAATCCAAGGAAACACTCTCCCAAGGTCTCTCTGGGATGGGGAGAGGTTCAAGTAAGTCGGCAGGTGACTGTTGCTCCACCTTGTCTTGTTGGCATACAAGACAAGTCTTTATATATGTTTCAATATCATCCCTCATATGTGGCCAATAATAGGAATCTTCCACAAGAACAGGACTCCGATGTATACCTGGATGTCCCGCCCACTTGCTATCATGGCATTCTTTCAAGACTTCCTTCCTTAGGTTGTCATGAGGTGGAACATAGATTCGCCTTCCCTTAGAGTATATCAAGTCGTTCTCCACCCAAAACCGTCTAGCCTTCCCATATTTGACAAGAGGTATGATGGTTTGAGCCATTGAATATTGTGTCAATCATTTCTTTATGCGTCCTTTCAAGTTGCTTTGAGGTTGACTTATATCAGCAAGTTCTCCTTTTCTACTCAAAGCATCCGCAACAAGATTAGCCTTGCTAGGCTTGTATTCCAAAGTGTAATTGAACTCTGCCAAGAAATCTTGTCTTGCCATCTAGCTTGTTTTGGTGTGAGCTTCTTCTGTGTTTGGAAGTAGCTAGTAACAACATTGTCGGTCTTGACCACAAATTTGCTCCCAAACAAGTAATGACGCCCTGTTCGCAAGCAATGCACAACCGCAGTCATTTCCTTCTCTTGCACTGTGTACCGCCTCTCAGTATCATTGAGCTTCCTACTTTTAAAGGCAATAGGATGTCATTCTTGCATCAATACTCCACCAATAGCAAAATCGGAAGCATCCGTATGTACTTCAAAAGACATAGAATGGTTGGGAAGTGCCAACACCGATTCCTCTACAATTGTCTTCTTCAATCCTTCGAAAGCTTGTTGGCATTTTGAACTCCAATCCCATTAGTTAAACCAAATGGCATGACTAAGAATTCGTAAGACCCGTACCTTGTAACACATGACGTCTTTGGTTCATCTCCTTCGGCTATGCGGACTTGGTAATATCCCGTGCGCAAGTCAAGCTTGGTAAAGTATCTTGCATCACCAAGTTGATCAAAGAGATCCGCAATAAGTGAAATCGGGTACTTGTTCTTGATAGTGACCTTGTTGAGTACCCGATAGTCAATACAAAGCCGTAGGGATCCATCATGTTTCTTTTGAAGTAAGACCAGCGCACCATATGGAGCTTTGGAGGGTCGGATATAACCAGCATCAAGCAAATCCTTTAATTGTCTTCTTAACTCCTCGAGCTCAGGATGTGCCATACGATAAGGAGCAAATGCGGGTGGTTTTGCTCCAACTTCTAACTCAATAGCATGATCTACCTCTCTCCTTGGTGGAAGCTTCTTAGGCAACTCGGCAGGCATAACATCCTTGTACTCCTTGAGAACATCTTGGACGGCTTTAGGTGCATTCACCCCTCCATCCATGGGACCTCTGTCTTTCTTGAGAGTAGCCAAGTAAGTAGGCCCATTCCTCTTTACTCCTTTAGAAAGTTGGAGAGCGAACACCATTCTCTCCTCACTTATTTCCCGTACCATGGGCACAACACAAGGTATTGGCATATGGGACCAGGAAAGCCTTCACTATGTCCAAGAAATCTATACCCAAATAGAACTTGTGATCATCAATTGGAGTAATAGTTATATCGACTTTACCTCGCCATTGTCCAAGCCGAATATCAGTGTCACGAGCTACTCCTTCAATTGAGAGACTTTTAGCATTGACTCCCTTGATATATCCTTTCTCCTTAGTATATGATAGGCCAGTTTCTTCAGCAAGGTCTTTGGCCATGTAGACTGTGTCGGCTCCGGTATCCACCATGGCTTTCAAAGTCTTGTTCCCGATCTCGGTATCCACGTACATCATTCCACGTGGTTGTTCCTCGACCTTAGCTTGAATGACACTTAGGAGATTCATTGAGGCGATCCTCCTTTCTTCTTTTGCTTCTTCCTCCATGACAAGCGCGACAAATTTCCCCCGATTGGGACACTCGAATGCCCGATGGGGTCCACTACATAAGAAGCAAGATATCTTCTGAGGGGGTCCATCTCTTTTCTCCTTCCCTTTGTTTTTGGAGTTCTTGTGCTCCTTGGAGGACTTATCTTTGTCTCTCCCACCTTTGCCGTCATTACTCGGCTTTTTTCCTTGCCCCTTGGATGAGTCATTTCTCTTGAACTCAATCAAGGATTCGGCCGCAGCCATAGTTGTTGCAAGGTCTTGCACACCTTGCCTCTTCAACTCCAACTTGGCCCAACCTGTTAAGCCATCAAGGAAGCTAAACAAAGCATCCTTTTCTCCCATGTCAGGAATCTTTAAGAGCAACTCCGAGAACTCCTTCACATACTCCCTTATGTGGCCTTCCTTATGTTGAAGGCGGCGAAGCTTGGCCCTAGGTTCGTTTTCGGCATCCTCCGGGTAGAATTGTCTCTTGAGTTCCTTCGTGAATTCTTCCCAAGCATCGATGGTGCACAATCCCTTCTTGACATCATCGGACCTTCTGCGCCACCAAATTGTAGCAACATCATTTAAATATAAAGGAGATACTACGTACCTTTGCCGCTTCATCCCTTATGCCAACCGCATCAAAGTAGCGCTCCATGTTCCACAAGAAGTTGTTGATCTCCCTCGCACTCCTTGCCCCACCATAGGCCTTAGGTTTGGGAGTTTCGACTCTATGGGTGATCATTCCTGGTGTAGTCCCACCATTGGCTACCGCAACCATGCACACACTGAGTTGAGTTTCAAGTTTCCCAACTCTTTCTTTATAAGCTTCCATCTCCTCATCTTCAGCAACAACTTTGGCTTCTAGGGACTCGATCTTTTTGGACACCATGTCCACTACTGCGTTTAAGGCTCCTTGCATCTCTTCCCGGAGCTCTTGGCCCTCCCCATTGGACGTTTGCCCCTCGATGCGTTGGTCCATGTCTTCGACTTTCTCCCTCAAGTCGGACATGGTGGCACACAACTTAGCCAACCTTTCATCCATCGCAGCGAACATGTCCTTCGACTTGTCCTTACGGACTTTCCCACCTTTGTCGTTGTTGCCAATTGATGGGTTGTCGACCTTCGACGACATTATCTTGTGTAGAATGATTTCACCAACCTTGCCAAACCGCGCTCTGATACCAACTGTCACGGGCTTTCTTTTCTCAAGTACTTTCCGTGCGGCACTAGCAAATTTTCCCCGACTTATCAAAGAAAGCTAGTCAGCCTTGCCCACGAAAGACTTACTTAGACTATGGAAAGCTAAGCAAGCTAAGAACACACAAGAGAGCTTAAGAGAACTAGAACTTGTATTGCTTGAATTCTCTGAGGTGACTACAACAAATGAGGTCTAAGCCTATTTATACAACTCCACCTCCTCAATGGACAGTGAAAATCAATTTGATCCAACGGTCTATAATGATCTTCTACACACTTCCTTAGAAATATCTAATGACTAGAATCCTATGGAACTCTATGGAATTTTATGGAAGGTTCTAGAGAACTCTATAGAACAATGTGGAACACTCTACATTATTTACACTTGCTAACCTTACTTGGCTAGGCAAGAAGATAGTTGTGACATTAAGCGACCTTCCCTAGCACTCTGGGGATGGTTTTTCAAGCCTTTATTTAGGAACTTTTGGAAGCTCTTATATATGTATCATTTAACATGTCAATTTTACACAAATTTAACTAAAATCATGAACTTGAAGCATTCATAGTCACAATCCAATAACAAGCATAAAAAAACAAGTCAAACGACAAAAATCCACGATAAAAAATTAATAAATTCAGTTATTAATAAAGAGATAAAGAGTGATGGAGACAAATTGATGGAGAAGATGAGATCAAGAGTGAGAAATTACCCAAATCGAAATCATGTTGAAGGGAAGAATGGGAGTTATGAGTCGACCAGAAGGTTTTATTCCCTCTGTGTCACAATACCTTCCAAAATCCTCAATCAAAGTGTACAACCCAAATCCCCATCGAATTACAAAATCAAAACTTCAAACCCAGAAGAAGACTTTAGTCGACTTGAATAAGCTTCAATGGTTCAGGTCGGCTTGAATCGATAAATAAGCTTCAATCTAGGAAGTACAGATACAACAAAAAAAATCCAATACATGTACCGGATATGGAAACGGGTATGACACCGATACACTCAAGGGTGTATCTCACATTCAACAACCCCGATACGGTCATTTTTGTTTTTTCAAATTGCACGACTAGGATGTGGGACATAAATATTTTTGCGGACGTGCATATTTATGAATTATGATTTTTTTGGGTGTTTTACAAAATGAATGAAACGATGATCTTATGACTTTCGTGTTTAAGATATTGTAGTGTAATGTTTATGAATTCCATTTATGGTTTATGAACATGATTCATTGATTAATAATTATGTTTATATTTTATTATAAAAAAAAGATAAGTATTATTATTTGAATGTCATGTCCTACTAGTACCCATATTTAGGAGTTACTGTTTTTGGTTTGATTCATAAGTGTTGTTTTTCACTTCACTCTAAATAGTGAAAAGTGTGATTTTTTTTTTTTTTTTTTGGGGGGATGTGAATGAGCTCCGACTCAAATGCTTTTATAGAAAAATGAATGAATAGTTCAAATTAAACACTAATTTTGGGGGAGGGGGGTTTAACATGGATAATTTTAATGCTTTTAGAATTCATATGTACTTATGATAAATAAATAAATGGTTCTTTCACGACTTTTGTGCGATTACTCTTTAGGCAAGGATTGAGTTAATTTCGGTCTCCGAATTTTAAGAAATATATAATAAATTTCGAGGGTATATGAAATATGTGAAAAAATAAGATGCAAGTAAATAAACCTATTAAACTCAGCTGAAATACCAAATATCTCTTAAATTCATGACATGATTAACAATATAGTAAATCCATTGCAGCTCTTGTGTTGTGATTGCTTCAACTAAACTAAAACAATCATTTCATGACTCTTGTGAATTAACTTGTTCTTCTTCTTATGTCAACAAAACAAAGAGATTCTCTTTTCACAGACAGAGAAGAAAAACATGCAATATCTGATACCCTTGTTTAATCTCAAAAAAAAAAACCCAATCTTTGTCGGCAACTAAAACTATAACTACAACATGAGTCCCACCCAATATTGATTCTCTCTTTTTTCCTTAAAGAATAAATGTGAGGGAGGCTCTTCAATCTTCAATTTCACCAACTTTTCTCATCTTCTAATCTATCCCTTATTTACTCCTTTTTTAACATCATCCACGTGTTATGTTTTTTATTGAGACGTGTCCTGCGTCCAGTATTACTAATACTATTCTTCTCTTTTGTGCCTTCAAACAGACAAGCTTCATCAGTAGACAAACAGGAAGGGCCTCTTTAATTGCTTTGAATTCATTCACCATTATCCCGAGTGAGCAAGAGATAACTTGCCTGCCTGTTTTCATTTCAGAGATTGCAGAGGAGCAGAAGAAGCAGCAGCCAGCTGCTTCCCTCCACATACCATAGACTAGAGGTCGATTTGCACAGACCCACACCACAGACCAGAGATTAGAGCCGAGCAGAGAGATCGATTCGGTAGAGATCAGAGCAGAGAAGAAGACCAGACTTCAGAGATTGATTGAGCCGGAGGAGAGATCACACACAGAATAGGGGACGAAGCAGATCGACTGAATATGAAGCAGCAAAAGTCGATTGAAGAAGACCAGACTCCAGAGATCGATTGAAGATGAAGCAAATGGTCAATTGAAGATGATCAGGAGGTCAACTGAAGATGATGTACAGACAAAAGTTGACGCGGGTCGATCAAACCAGAGATTTAGGTCGAAAATTTTCGATTGAAA
Organism: Berberis vulgaris; assembly: GCA_963556465.1. Taxonomy (NCBI): domain Eukaryota; kingdom Viridiplantae; phylum Streptophyta; class Magnoliopsida; order Ranunculales; family Berberidaceae; genus Berberis; species Berberis vulgaris. The sequence continues at coordinate 16,252,137 of OY747133.1, forward strand.
AACTTGATTTCTGATCGCTGACTTTTGTGCTTTTGCAAAAAAAAAAATCATAAATACCCTCAAAATAATGTAATTTTGGTTTTCGTAAGCAAAAACACATTCCTTGGTTATGGTTAAGATTGGTGTATTGTTTCAATTTTCCTGAGAGGGTATCCAAAACATGGGGTACAAGTTAGTGAACTCATATGTCAGGAATGAATCCTATAACTCTCCCTTCGATACAATAACGACATATCAAATCTGGAAACTCTCAACTGTAAGTCCAAACTACTTGCTCTCAAGTAAATACTCACCAAAGAGCTCTCATCTGACTCATTACTTGGAACATCAAGTGAAACACAGACAGTAAGTTTTTTTACAGCAACAGGTAATTTTAATAATGTCTTAAAATATGAATCAAATAACATATGCACACTAGGCAATGAAAACAAGTCAACGTCCTTGCTATGTTGATGTTTATATAATAAGAAAACTGTTTATATATATGAAGCACAATTTCGTCCAAGTGAAGAGTCAAAATGTGAAAATAGTGGACTGCTAAAAGAATAACAACTTCAGATTTTCAGAACTGTGTCACAAGAAAGGCTTCCAAACAATCACAAAGTACACAGTGGTAACATAGAGTCTTTAAAGGATACCTCGTGGATAGCGGTGTCTTTCGAGGCTGCAACGTCAGAATCTAGAAATAGAGGCTGCCCAGAAGTACAGAAGTACAGAAGTCCATGATTGCTGCAAATATTTCCGGCTTGAGAAAATCCCAAGAAGCTTCATCTGACTTTGTCACGGTTACGAAATCCAATCCAAAGAACACCTGAGTAACTCCTGAATTAAAATGGAATTTGAAGTTCATTCTGGCAAGGAGTTTCCCATTTCCAGTGGAAACAATAATTATAATAGTATAGGGATTTGTTAACTTATTCAATATAGATTTCGCTCTGAAAGGATCATAAAACATTAAAGGTAGATGGGACATTTCTGATTGTGATAAGTTCTGTAAACAGGGCAAATATGATTCCCCATCCCTTTCACAATGGATGGAACCATTAACCCCTCACCTCCCAGAATACACTCACAGTGCAAAAAGTAGATTATTTTTCCCTTCCCCTTGAGCTCTGTTGGCACAGAAGGCCAATTTTCTTATCTATGAAAACTAAATGTATCACCCAACTCAATTCAGAGCTTGCATTTCCCATTTCCTTTTTTAATTCATCTATGTATTGTCAACTTACAAGAAAATGATACTCAATTTGCTAAAAGACTCTATAGATTCCCTGTGACGGTTGTGGGGAAAGATTGGAGGAATGGTAGCAAAAGGAAAAATCATCATTACAAGTACCTTAAAAGAGCATGTCTAATGTAGGGAACCATCAGATAGTGCAGACTCAAAAAAAAAAAAACAAGGAGAAAGTATAAATGCGAACGGAATTCTAGTTAACTCAAAAGAATTTCTAGTTGTAACGTAATTCAAAGAGACTAAATTGGCACAAAAGAGATAAAGCGACATACCATCAATGCCAAAGAGAGCTTTGGCGAGGGGTGAGTTCATGGCTGTACGAGCGTTTGGGAAGTCTGAACTTCCAACTTCCATAACTGGTTTTCCTGGATAGAACATGAGAAAAGAAGGGTTTGGTGTCGGCTGGGTTTGGATAAACACGCTCCACCTCTGTCCTGCACAAGTTGTTATCAACATAACAATAGTCAAAAGCCTGCCTTCTCATCAAGGAACCTTTACATGTTATAACTATTTGAAGTAAAATTTGATTTTCAACAATGTGAATATCTAGATATCTCAACCATTAAAAAAGGGGCATCCTTATAGACCAAGTTTTAAGGGATACAAAGCTCTTCCGTGTCAGCATACAACTTGAGATTAGGAACTTTGGCAACTACACCTTGCAATTTGCAGACATGGCTGCAATTGACATTGACATCGACAAGGTACACATAAATGAGACCAGAATGTACTGCACATGCTTAATATGATTTTGAATAGGATGAAATCAACATCAGTGGAATTGGAATGAGAGGCACAAATAAAACCACCGTGAATCAAGAGATAATTGGTAGTTTGCATACAAATATTGTCCACACATCTAGATCTTACATCTTTTGCTTTGTGTGCCAAACAGATCTTAAAAGATAAACTACTGAGAACGACTACTTACAGATATTCAAGGTCACAAACAGGTGATATACGAGAAAGAATGAAGAGACCTGCCGTGAAAAACGAGATTCCTATAAATTGGTGACCAACCAAAATTTCAGAGCCTTCTGGCAATCACTTAAGAATTTGGTATATGGCACCTATGTTGTCCGGAGCGTGAAGCGGGATGAAGCGTCGACCTCCGCTTCAAAAGTCATGAGAGTTGTAGTGGAGTTACAAAGAAGTTGAGGCGGAACCATAAAATTATATAATTTGTGACTCATCATATACAAATAATAAACCATAGTTCGATTAGACAATAATAAATAAAGAATGAGTGTATTATTAATTATTATAACGAAGTTGACTTGAGTTCCTCGATCTCGATTTAAGGTGGTTTATTCCTCAATTAGGTCCTGCTAGTTGTATTTATATTTTGATAGAACTAACGAACAAACTAAAATAGACGGAGCAATACTCGAAATAAACGAATGAGAATCAAATAACTATGATAAAAACTAATGAAAAATAACTAAGAAATCAAATATTCTTTGAATCATCAACTGAATAACAACGAACAACCCTTACCTTATTTATAATAATTATAACTTATTTGGCAAGCTAATTGACCTAACCCTAATTGGCTAATAATGTCTTAACTACTATTTTGAGCTCTTACTAAATAGGCCCAATTATTCCTAATACTAATATTGCTAAACCAACCCGTAATATTGTTATTACTACTATATACTTACCGGGTTGAAGAAACACGTCCTCAAGCTTGAAGTTCAAGAAGTCAAACGAGCACAAGCAACCGGTGAAGGACACAAGGTGAAGTGCACGAATAGAAGTAGTCAACCTCAGACCTTGCCACAATATACACTTACTAGAGCTAAATAATGATATCAGTCATCCAACATTTCTAAAAATAAGCCAAATACCGTCCACGAACTTTTCCTTGGTAACAACTCACCATGGCAAAGGAAATGGACCCAAAGAAAGAACATGGTCCACATATAAACAATCTGCACAAGACCTTTTGGCCAAACATCTTCTCATTAGCTCTCTCCTCGAAAGACTCTCAATATGGAGTTACTATAAACTACATCGCTTACTGCTTGTGCCTCTATGGGAACCTCAACATCCTCTTGACCAAAATTAGGAAAGAAATTGCACAGTCAGATGGACCACATGTCGGAAATCGAGTACATGTGATGGTGCCCTTAACTTCCTCAAAAAGCTAGAGGGACTCTGACAAACAGTATGGCTCATCCGTCGTTGTGCGCCACTGTTCAAGTTCATTTTCCTCCCATATTTTGTTATTTCAAAGCACTCTAATCCCATTTTCAATCATCTAATACCATGAGTTTGCTCTTTTTTCCTTTCTCTTAACTCTCTGCTAAATTGCTCTGTGTTTTTCTCAATCTGTAATGCAGCAATTGGGGGAAGCGACGACTCACCTGTCTATGCAGCGTCGCCGACGGCCAGCTGCTTGTGGATGTCCGATGGCCTCTTTGATGTCTACTATAAATTCTGTGATCATCAGTTTTATCCCCTTCATCTCTCTTTCCATCTCCTTCACCATTTCTACGGCTGTCTCTACCAACAAAGGTGGTAGTGGGTTTTACATCATTGGTTACTGGAGTGGTGGTACAGGAGAAAAGGGTTCAAGTTGGGGGTAATGTGGAATATAGATAGTTTGTGGTTGGGGATAGTAAATTTGGTTTTGGATATTGAACAGTAGGTATTGGATTTGGGCTTGAGCTATATGGATATTGGTATGGGGATAAGGAATAGTATGGGTATGGGTATGGGTATGGGTAGGAATAATAGGGATATGAATATTGGGAATGATATGGGTCATTCATTTTTCACTGGTGGGGTGTGCTTCACTGATTCTGGGTGCACATAACTATTGTTTTGAGTCAGAAGGTTTCTACAAAATTTTGGAATTTTTGGGGAGTTTTCTGAAGTTACTGTATAGTTCAGGGAAGTACTTGGAAATTATGAAACAGTGTGATGAAGAATATGATGAATAATACCTGTGAACAGTGACGATAAATAACGCCAACCTTATTTATTTGTTTTCTATGATCTTCAATCAAGCTTTGTTTATTCTCAACTCTTTTCTTCAAATCAAACAAATCTCTTCCTTCAAAACTATTCCCAATCACTTTCCAAACAAATTAACGAACAAGAATCATTTCAGCTCTAATACCAATTTATACAACTAAGGAATAAACTGAAATAAGCGAGCAATACTCGAAATAAGAAACCAAGAATCGAAATAACTATGATAAAAACTAATGAAAAATAACTAAGAAATCAAATATTCTTTAAATCATCAACTGAATAACAACAAACAACCCTTGCCTTATTTATAATAATTCTAACTTATTTGGCAAGCTAACTAACTTAACCCTAATTTGCTAATAATGTCTAACTACTATTTTGGGCTCTTACTAAATAAGCTCAATTTTTCCTAATACTAATATTGCTAAACTTACTCGTAATATTGCTAATACTGCTTACATCATATATAATATTATTATTAAGAATAAAGTATGAATATGTTATTAGTTATTATAACTTATTTAAGTTATTAGATATTACTATAAACCGAGGCACGCCAAAAACTTTTGAAGCGGAAATTTTTTGAAGCAAAGTGAACTTAAAAATGGAGCTTCAAGAGTTGCAAGTTTCAGACTACATAGTATGGCACAAATATGTAACTCGTAAAGATAGTTTCTAGACAAAGAATGAAACTTTGGGGTTGAGAGGTACACAAATGGTGAAGATAACAATGCAAGACCGAATATGATCATAAAATGAGGACTATATTCATGAATTGGTGGAAGTTTCAGCTGCAAAGAGTGAAATGTCAGTCACGAAAGAGATTTACAAAGGTAGTCGTAGCAACAACTAGCATTCAATCTCTCTAGTCTCTACTACTTTTTTCTCAACCAAAACACAAACAAACAATACTGAAAATACATGCATACCATTAAACAAATCAAGAAGATTTATATTTTACAGAAAAAAAAAAAAAAAAAAAAAAGGGATAGAGTAAACCAAGGAATTGCAACTTCACGTAAAACCACCCAATTTATTGTACTATTTTCTTTCATTCTGCGGACTGTGCCTCTGAACCAACTCTCAAAGTACACCGCCTCCCCGGTCAAGGTAAGGTTCCAATCTCATCATACTACAATACCCCAGATTCCAAAAACTTAAAACACTAACTTTGCTCCATTTATTAAACACTGCTGTTTTCGTTTTCCAAGCTACCCAGTTCCAGATGCCATTCATCTATACTTGTGTGTAAAACCTTGAATCAAATAGATAATAGTAATACTTTACATTTTTTCACACTTTCTCCCTAAGGATTCTAAAACACACCAAACTCTCAATTGTCAGGTAACTTTGTCTCTCAATTGTTCAAAAGAATAAGCGACTTATGTTACCATTCAAAAATCATCACTGTAGACCAAAACACACGTTAAAATAATTCCAATGTGCCAACCAACATTCCAGTACCATAAAATGCTACCAAATAATGAAACTTCCTATTTCTTACGCTATGCATAAACCACTAAAAAACAAGCGACTAGAAAAAGATCATAAAGCTAGGGAAAAAAAGGAAGGAGGAGGAAAGGCCATCAAGTTGAAAAGCCTAATAAAAAATTGAGATAACTGAGAGAGAAACCAACCTCCAAAAATGCTCCATTTTGCAAAATCAAATTCAGGTGCTCCTGATGGATTGAAAGTTGTAAAGGGGGTTGTTTTGTTTGTTATAAACGATGATGGAGATGAAGCGAAGAGGAGAAGAGAGAAGAGGAGAGCTTTATCTTTCCTATAAAAAAGTTCCAATCTTCTTTGAGGAAAGCAGCTGAGCGATCTGATAAAGCTCCTCATCGCATTTTTTTGTTCAAATATTTGGCTTCTAACAGAGAGGAATACTAGCTTACCGCATGGCTGTGAACACCAACTGAGATCTGCCAAACTGCAAAGATAAGAAAGAAAAACCAATGGCAATATTCTTCAACATCTTCACTTCAACCAAATAATAAATAATCATTCAAAACTGTCAACATTCAACCAGTTAAAAAATAAATAAAATAATTAAAACTCATTAAGTCCATGAAGGCCGTCAATTCGTCAACCTTCTTTGTACTATTTTACAAAACCAATAGCAATCACCTAAATACAATCCAGTAAGTATTGACTTTATGGTATTTCAAAAATTCAAAATGACCATATCCCAGTTATTCCCTAAAAAAATTTACATTAAACCTTTATAATTAAACTTCAAATCAATAAAAAAAAATCCAGAGGAATAAGTATCCTAAATAAAAACCATTTTTGTATCAAACTCCAAATAAATAATACCACCAGTACAAAACTTAAACATACCAGACCTAACTCACTCATGTCTCTCTATTATATATAACCATGAAAAGAGACACACTTTGTAGCTTTACCATAACGAAGAACTCTTGTGAGTTGTGAGCACAGAAAGTCAAATACAAATGAACAAACTAAAAACAACTTTAACCCCTTATACCTCCTCTATTACAAACCAAATTCTATTGTCTATCTAAAAGAACCCATACTCATAAACCTCCTATATGAAAGAATAAACCATATCATGTAATTAAACCACTGGTAATATAGAAAACCGAGTTTATAGTTTGGTAAGAAAGAGAGGAACAAATTTGGGTTCCGGGAATAAAGAGAAAAATCTGAGCTTTAGAATGAATTGACAACTTCCGAAATTGAATCCTGAAATGCCTTCATTCTTGCAAGTAAAGATGAAAAGCATAATTTCTAAAAATTAAGAGCAAGAGGAGAGATACCATACCACTAGTGCTGTTGTACTGTATCCGTTGAATGAAGACACGGTGAGCTGGAGTCGGGGTCTGATGGGTTTGCCAAGACGGTTACTTATATGTGCATCCACAATTTCTTGGCAACGACTACCTCACACCACAATTTCCTCTCTCTCACACCACTTACTTTCTTTCTCACACCACCTATATAAACAAAAACCATTCATTTTCCCCCATCAGTATTCAAATCGATAATGATTCCTCCCTCCCCCATTCGAAATCTCTTGCAAATTTATTCCAAATCTCTCCCCACACTCAAATATATCTTGCAAATCACCTATCTCTCCCTCGAAAACTCTCAAAATCCCCTTAAAGTTGAAACCCTTAAATCCAAACTCAATAAATATTCATAACTTAACATAACAAACAAACCCAAACTCAAAACAAAAAATAGGGTAACTTTCGAACCAATTTAAACCCTCAATTGAGATTGATTCTCAAGCTCATCAAAATATGAAAGTTGTAGTACTCTGATTTATCTAATAAAAACAACTTGAATCACTTGAAAATATTTTGAAATTGCAGTACTTTGATTTATCTAATAAACACAACTTGAATCACTTGAAAATGTTTTAAAATGAGCAAGTTATGGTCATTTTACTAAAGTCGTGCAAATCTGTCAGAAAAATGAAAACAGGATAGTGTTCCTGACTTTCGGCCAACTTATGTGCTCAATCTAGACCGATTCTCAAGTTGATCAAACACAAAAGTTGTAGTACTTTTAGTTATCTAATAAACACAACTTAAATCATTTGAAAATATTTTGAAATGAGAAAGTTATGGTCATTTTACTAAAGTCGTGCAGAACACAAAAAAAAAAATTGTTCGCATTATGCAATGTGAGATATCCAGATACCAATTATGAATGCACGGGGTTTGACTTTCTTATTGTAATAGTTGGCCATTCTCTATTGGTAGGTCGTCAATTTGATTGAAGCTTTGTCCCTTTTTTCTTCGAAAATATCTACTCAGACGTGCAGTGATTCTTCACTATCTTCGAACCGTAACTGCTTAGCTCTGAAAGTGGGCATGTCATCTCAACTGTACCATTGCCTCGGACCCATAAGTTAGGTCAAATGGTGTTTTTTTTATTTGGAGTCCTTTTTGTTGTCCTATAAGCCCATAGGATAGCTCGCAGTTCAGATACCCAAATTCCTTTTGCAGCTGTCAGTTTTTTCTTGTTGGCCTCAAGGATTGTTCGGTTGGTGACTTTTGTTTGTCCGTTTGCTTGCGGATGACCAGGTGTTGAGAAGTGGTGATTGATGCTCAAGTTCTCATATAACTTCTTGACTTTTTTGCCTTTGAATTGGGTTCCAATTTCAACCACAATCATTTTGGGGATTCCGAATCTGCATGTTATTGCTTTCCACAAGAAGTTCTCGATCTAAACTTCTCCTATTTTCGCCATTGGTTCTACTTCTACAGATTTGGTGCAGTAATCGACTGTTACAAAGAGATATTTTTCCTATCGGAGAATGGAAACGGACCTATAATATCCATTCCTCATTGTGCAAATGGCCATGGACTACTCATCGAGATTATGTTCTGACTTGGTATGTGTGTGTATGAAGCAAATCGCTGACATTTATCACACAACCGGACAAGTTCGTTGGCATCCTTTTGCATTATTGGCAAATAATACCCTAATGTCAGGGCTTTGTGAGCTAGTATTCTGCCTCCCGAATGGTTTTTGTATATGCCAAAATGAATTTCTCGAAGAATGTAGTCGACTTTACTAGGTGATAGGCATCTCAGCAGCGGACTTGTGGGAAATCTTCTGTACAGCCTGCCACTTGGTAACATGTACCGTGCTGCCATGTTTCACAGATTGCGAGCCTCCATCTTGTCTGTTGATAGAGTTATGTTCTGTATGTATGCCAGAATTAGAGTCATCTAACTATCTTCCTAATCTGCTGCACATACTTCATGTGCGTCATTATCTAAGATTGAGGTTTATTGTACCGACAACTTTTGCGTGCGACGCTTCTTTTGCCAAGCTATCTGCTCTGTGATTGTCCACTCTGGCACAATGTCGAACGATGACTGCATTAAAGCCTTTGATCAAGTCACTTGCCTTTTGATGGTATGCTTTCATTCGTTCGTCTTTTACTTGGAATTCGTCGTACAATTGGTTGACCACTAATTTAGACTCAATGAAGACATTGATATCTTTTAATTCGAGATGTTTAGCTAGCCGTAGTCCGGCTATTAATGTCTCATATTCAGCTTTGTTGTTGGAAGCGTTGAAACTAAATTTGATGGTTTTTTCCAAAGGCATGTTTAGCAAAAATTGTAAAAACCCTAATTAGAACCTTTTTAAAAGAGTTTGAAAAAAAATAAAAATAAAAAACCTAGCCACTTTCTTTGTATACACACACACACAAAAAAAAAAAAAAAAAAAAAAAAAAAAAAAAAAAAAAAAAAAAAAAAAAAATCAGAGAATAAACCTACCTAAAGGTAAAAGGTGAAAGAGGTGAAGAGAATAGGAGTTCAACTTTGAGTCTTACAAAAACTGTGAGTGAAACGGTGTCTTTGGGATTATCAAGTTTTGGAATTTAAGTGAAGGATTATGGTTTGGATTGGGATCAAATTTTGGAATTTAAGTGAATGGGTTATGATTTGGATTGGAATGGGTTATGATTTGGATTGGGATTATCAAAATTTGGAATTTAAGTGAATGGATTATGATTTGGATTGGGTTTACCAAAATTTGGAATTTAAGAGAATGGATTATGGTCTGGACTGGGTTTACCAATTAGGGAATTTAAGGAAATGAGTTATTGTTTGGACTGAGCTTATAAGTTCTGAAAAAAATAAATAAAATAAATAAAGAATGTGGATTACTGTTTGGGTTGGATATTTGTATCTTAATAATGAAACCCAACCTGGACTTTGTTTGATTAGAATATGGTTTGTGATTAGTTTGATTAAAATGATTTGAAATTTATTTGGGGAGTATTAATCATTTGAGAAGATGAATTTGACATTTGTATTGTTATTGCGTATGTGTATTTGTATTATTCGCTTATGACTCAAAGTTTATTGTCATGCAAATAGACTTGCTAAGGAATATGAATTTCCTATATTAAATGAGTGTGATCGTTGTTTTGTTAAAAAGCATTGGTTTGTTAAAAATGCTAGTTTCCGCAAAAGAATGGTGGATATTGTTGTGGATTTGTTTATGAATGACAAAGTGCCACTGTATATGAATTTTGAGAATTAGTTGATTTTTATAAGGGTTTTTATTAGTTTGACCTCCATTAGTTTATACTTTATTGAGTCTGACCCTCGTTCTAAAAATTAATTGAGTCTAACCCTTAGAATTGCATTGACTATCCAAGTCAATAATAGTCAATTAACTTGACCATCCTTGACTGTTACATTCTGTGAGACCCTAAGTGGGCGGACCTGAAGTGAGGGTGAGGGTAGAGGGCCCAACAGGCCCAATAGGCCAAGAAGGGTTGGACGAGCTACAAGGGGGATCATAGTCCCATATCGTCTGGGTGCGGAAGGGAGATGTGCTTTAAGTGTGCGAGGTCGCTCTACATGACAACACGCGTTTTAAAGCCGTGCGGGCCGGTTGGTAGCCCAAAGCGGACAATATGGTGTCATGTGGGAGAGGGTCGTTACACATTCCCTTTTAAATCTAAAAATACATTTTTCTTAAATGGCACATGCGAAGTCCAAACAGAAGAAAAAAAAAATCCATTAAGCAACCCAAATTTTTTTTATATGGATCATAGAGTCTATCAATTAAAAACTCGTCAAATTTAACATATCAAAGAGGATCTCGTGGTAGGCATTCTGTTTCCTACATCGAGGTTGAGCTATCCATTCCACCACCGTTCTCCCTTTCAATCTCATATTCTCCCTTTATTTTGTTCCTTCTACTCTCTTAGCTTTTGCTCGTGGACATTAATTAACTAGATGAATTCTTTTTTCTTTGGGCAAACAACAAAATCAAGAGTTTTAGATGAAAGCTCTCAATGAATTGATATTCTTCATCATCTTCTGTGCTCCTCTCTACTAGTTCATCATCTCAATTTTATGAAGAATCTCAATCTCCATTAATGGATGCAACAGTAGCATAACCACCGCTTGAAGTACCCCAATGGCTGAAAAGCCTACTTTTGGCCCCAGAGTACCACCCAACCCTCACGGAATTCGAAGACTCAAGATCGAGAAGCAGTCCTCCAAGTATGGAATCTACAAGATCGTCCCTCCTCTGCCTCCACCACCAAAAAATCCATTATCTCTAACCTCAACCGTTCTTTGTCTGCTAGAAACTCTAAATCCCAACCCACATTCACCACTCACCACCAATAGATCAGATCGGGTTCTGCCCTTGCCCGATTCAGCGCCCAATACGGTAGAGTGAGGACAGCTACATTGTGCAAAAGTTTGAAGCCAAGGAGGAAGACCCATTTGAAGAAGTGTGGGAAAAAAAGGGTTGCCAGTGTGGACAAACCCCATTATCTTCATTTCACAGACTCTCTCTATTGATTTTAAGCCCCCACTTAAAACCATCAAGGTTAATCTCCCTTTCACACTCTCTATTGAGTTGATCTGAAGCTGTTTTCTCTTCACCTTTTTTGCATTATCACATTCAGATTCAGTTTTTCCAGTTTCCTTGTGATTCACTGTAAAAGAGCCCTTCTAGCCGTTGAGGAAAGGGGCGAGGGGGTGGGTATAACCACTCATCTCCCTCGAGATTTGCGAAGTTGTGCATCTCGAGGGGATGTCGCAAATCTCGAGAGGATGAGCGGTCACACTCACCCCCTCGCCATTTAGAAATTTCCCTTGTAAAATAGCTTCATTTATTTCTTATTTGTTTTTCCTATTTTTCTCTTCTACATTTTGGGCGTTGTTTTCAGTACCATTATTCTCCCGAGTAAGTCTAGCTAGCCATGTTTGTAGGTATTTTTAAATTTTTTTTTGGTTTTTTTACACTTTTTACTAGGGGTGGGCACGGGACAGGATAAACCTCATCCCGATCTCGTACCATTCCAAATGGGTTTGGGATGGGACGGGATCAACATGTTCGATCTGTTGATAAATTATTTTGACAATTTATAACATAATAAACACAATCTGTAACATATTACAGCATGTAACACAATAACATATTTCAACAAAACATAATAAACACAATCTCTAGCATAATAAAAAAAAATTATAACATAGTAATGTGTAATATGTAACATAGTAATGTGTAATATTATTATGTATAACATAGTAATGTGTAATAAAAAAAATAAACAATATCTCTAGCATAGTAATGTGTAACGTATTACTATGTTGTAACATAAAAAATATAGACTTCATTCACAATCTGTAACTTAAACTTCGTTCAAAATCTGTAACATAAACATAGACTTCATTCACAATATGTAACATAAACTTCATTCTGACTTCATTCAAACTTCATTGATTCATTATGACTTCATTCACAAACATAACAAACATAATACACAATCTGTAACATAATAAACTTCATTTTGTAGCACAATAATACACAACCTGTAACATTATGCCCAAACTTTATATGGGCATCCAAACAATTGCAATTCTAAAATAAATATTAAAATTATTAATAATAAATATTACAAAATCAGTACGAGATGGGATTCGCGGGATTGAAAATCTTAATCCCATCCCATCCTATTTTAGATTGGGACGGGACGGGATCAGGATGAGATTAATCAATCCCAATAAGACCCGAAAAAATCGAGACGGGATGGATCGAGATCGGGATCACGAGATGGGACGCCCACCCTTACTTTTTACCCCTCCTCTTTAAAACACAATCATAAACATCACTTATAAAATGGGTGAAATTGTAAAAAGACCAAAATAGGCCATCAAACAAGGCTGGTTAGAATTGTTGTTAGGCAACAACTACCTCGCACCACCATATCCTCTTTCTCACACCACCATTAATTTGTTTATTTTTTTTACTTTCTCACACCACCTATATAAACAAAAACCATCCATTTTTCCCCTCACCATTCAAATCGAAAATGGTTCCTCCCTCCCCCATTCGAAATCTCCTCTTCCAAATCTTTTCAAAATCTCTCCATACACTCAAATTGCTTGCAAATCTCTTCCCTCTTCTTCGAAAACTCTCAAAATCCCTTCAAAGTCGAAACCCTTAAAACCCAAACTCAATAAATATGCATAACTAAACATAACAAAGAAACTCAAACTCAATAAATTTCTGGGATATCTCGCAATGCACTCTGCGAACAATTTTTTTTCCCTGTTCTACGCGACTTTAGTAAAATGACTATAACTTGCTCATTTCAAAACATTTTAAAGTGAGTTAAGTTGTTTTTATTAGATACCTAAGAGTACTACAACTTTTGTGTTTTCATCAACTTGAGAATTGGTCTCGATCTAGCACATAAGTTGGCCGAAAGTCAGGAACGCTATCCCATTTTCATTTTTCAGACAGATTTGCACGACTTTAATAAAATGACCATAACTTGCTCATTTCAAAACATTTTCATGTGATTCAAGTTGTGTTTATTAAATAACTCAGAGTACTATAACTTTCGTGTTTTGATGAGCTTGAGAATCAGTCTCAATTAAGGGTTTAAATTGGTTCGAAAGTTGTCCTATTTTTCATTTTTTCGTTTTGAGTTTGGGTTTGTCTGTTATGTTAAGTTATGCATATTTATTGAGTTTGGGTTTAAGGGTTTCAACTTTAAAGGGATTTTGAGAGTTTTCGAGGGAGAGGGAGGAGATTTGAGTGTGGGGAGAGATTTGGAATATATTTGCAATAGATTTCAAATGGGGGAGGGAGGAACCATTGTCGATTTGAATGGTGATGGGGAAAAATGAATGATTTTTATTTATATAGGTGGTGTGAGAAAGGGGATATGGTGGTGAGAGGTAGTCATTGCCTTTCCTATTTTCAATGTCATGTTTGTGTGCCACCCTATTCATTCCTAATTACCCATTGCACCCTATTGCAGCAAAACATTTTTTAGGCCCCTATTTTTTTACACTGCTAATTCTCAGGGTCATCCCATTTTTTGAACCTAAAAATATTTGAATCTGAAACTAATCTTGAGAGAACGCGTGAGAAAATGAGATCTAATCTCGCAGCCCTAGTTGCGACACCCAAAATCTTTGCGAGATTGGTGACTGGTGGCAGCATGTGTCGTTCTTCTTTGGAGAAAAAAAAAAAAAAAAAAAAAGTGGTATCACTGAGCAGCACTAGCATTGGGCCCCCGAGCGGGGTGTTTTATCCAAAAGGTAACGCTGCTATCAAGGAGCTGACCACTCCTTATATTCTTTCATGACAACTCCAACTTTGTAGATGCGAGACTATTCAAGCCAACTCCAATAACCCAATAGAGAACCAACAAAATATGACGAATTTAGAAGGTGGAGTCGAAAAGGTTAAGAGAATAGATAAATAAATTAAATGGAACTTGAAGATTTTTTCATATAATGAGATGCCCCACAATGTCTTTGGCACGTCATATGATTTTTGCATCCAACTTATGCAAGTGAAAAATGTAAATCCAACATGCGAGGCAGAGTACTTACAAAAGCCCAAATGAAAATCGAAACTCCAGTTCCCCCTTTGTGAGAAGAGACTCGAAACCAAAATTAGAAAACTCTTCCACCATGAAGCCTTGCAAGATATGAAGTATACTCTTTGTAGACAATTCACCATTTACAAGTCTGAGTAACCTACAGGCAGGCTGTGCTGGCCAGGTGGCTGAGAAACCTACGATCAAACACTGCTGCCAGGGTGGTTCTCATGGATTTTTAACTGCTTCATACTCGGATCCTATTACTCTCCAACTTGAAATCTCAACCATCACCTGAATTTCCCTGGCCAAGCAAAGACCATCATCATTTTGTCCTCCCCACCTTCCAAGTTAAATACAACCCTTCAGATCTCAGATCTTTTGATAGCCAGGGAAATAAATTGCTACTCTCTGCCACTAGCATTAGAGTAAGTCTACAGTGCCTGGTAGCTTGCCTGTTGTGCCTGGTGGCTACCAAGCACTATCCATTTGCATCGAGATAGGAATTATTTCATATCTTGAGGCAAATGGACGATGCCTGGTAGCCACCAGGCACAAAACCAGTGCACTTGAGAATTTTTGCTAGCATTAAGATCACCAGTGTGCATCTACCAACCGGTCCCAAAATGATACATAAATGCATATTTTAATTGTTAAGTGAAATGATCAGCTTTCAAAGCACACAGTATTCAATTTAGACAATCAGTACAAGCTTTACATTGCCTATGATGAGAACATAAAAGAGAGTCCGTTCAAAGTCCTAAGGGGCACAATTTACATGAAGAATCTACCCAACCCTTATATCGATACTTCAAAATACTGTAACACTAAACCGAAAAAATTCCACCATGATAGTATGGCTTTTCCATATCCACTACACCAAGCAAACCAAATTGTGAGAGCTTGTACAGCTTTCCCTTCAGAAAATGGAAGCTGTGAGTTCAGATACATCAGAAACTACTTGAGCGTAATCTGCCTTCAGTTTCTCTTGTTCCTCTTGACCAAGTTCCCCCTTGGCAGGCTTAGTTAGCACCAATACGCAGCATGTAGGCCTCTTTGTGGCTCCTGCAGTGGCAAGATCCTGAAGACAAACCAGATAACATATATTAAGTTTTGGTGTATGGACTTCCAAAAAAAACGAACACATCATATATAGACAATGCTATGAAATGAGTCGGAAGGTGAGATTGTGGGTGGGTGGGTGGGGTCATTTTGTTGGATAGGAGGAAAGTGTTCACTACATACAAAAGAGGAAAGATGGAAATTATTGTTTCTACAAAGCTCAAACATGGGGGTGTAGCTTATATGTTAGACCGCTCGGTTCTCATATGAGAGGCATGGGGTTTGATTCCCCACACCTCCAAATTACACTTTTTTCCCTTGTGTTTAGTGCTTATCACACGACATTTGGTTATCGATCGTCATCTCTCTCTTGAATGAATTGGCTGTGATCAGTGGTGATTAGAAAGAAAAACGAAGAACTCCTACAACAACCCCATCACCATTTGTCCTTCCAATACTCATTCCTTCCATAAGATACTGTTTACAAATTATAACAAAAATATTTATTTATTGGGGGCATTTTAGTGCATATTTGTTGTAATGTATGTTCTTAATATTGAAAAGACCATAAATTTGGATTTCACCGAGTTGACACTGCACCTTAACACCTGAACTAATTAAAGTTGGTCTCCACACAAACATCATCAATAATTTAAGCTTTGATAAAGGAAAAGATGAGCAGTTGTCCACAAGTAGTAACTCGATGGCATACAGACGACAGTTCATGTGTAATCTGAACCTTGGTCAAACTATCAGCTTACCTTTTAAACAAATAATCATAGTTCTTCATTTGGAATAACTTTTAGACCAGCTAACTTAGAGTTTTCTACCATGGGATAAAGATTAGGCGATCTAGTTCTTATGAATGAGGTGGTTGATGTAGCTGGCTGGAAGGCGAGGTTGATGTGGTGTTTGAGTTGAGAGTCGAGTAACCTGTTGCAGCCTCATCCAAACTGTGCATAGTAGTCATCAACCCCAACTGAACTCCATAATTCTTCTTGCTACCATCCTTTGATTGTCAATTGATGCAATGCAGACCGAGATGTTTGGAGCCTTTTTCCTCTCGGGCTTCAAACTGATGCGAGGGTCACAACGTTGGGCTTAGGATTGGTTTGGAGAAATGGCTGAATAATTGCTACGTGAAGGGGGCATTTAGGAACTCACTCAACTGTCTAAGTTTGGGAACTCAAAAACTTTCATATTTTTTTCCTTAAATCCAAAGCCAATTATTTTAGCTTTTGACTTATAAATATCGACTTTCTAAAAATAACTACCTATTCCCTTATTTCTTTCACACATATCCTCACCATTTTTCTCTCTCCTGTACATATGACCTAACCCTTAAAAAATAACTACCTCTTTTGTAGCATAAAAACTATTACAATAAGAAGTGCTAGTACTTTTGGTTGCCAAACACCCCCTACCCCTAAACAAGTTAAAAAATTAAAAACACTTCGTAAAATTAAAAACACTTTGTTTGCATGGTCGGAACGTAATATGCTTTGCAAGATTCTTTGGGGGATATCATAAACTATTGGATATTCATGAGGGCTCACTACTTGTTTCGATTTGGAATCTATGATGACCTCACCCGTGTCAGATTCAAATATGCTCATTTTGGGTCATTGCTTCTTGCATGGATTTGTTTGGGAGTGTACCTCCCCATTTTGAACTCGGCGCTCTTGGAGGCAACGCAACACATTTGGTTGTGTCTACAACTCTACGTAGTTGGATTGATTTTCGAGTTCGCATATAGTTGTCTTCTAGACAGTCAAAACGGATTATGGACCCATATGCCCAGGAGCGTTACATGATATAACGGGATTTAACAAACTATTTTTTAAATATATATTTATACACCCAATAAGTATTATAGAGCAAAACAAGTAAATAATAAATAAGTAAATCACTGACCGATACGAGTATCGCTATTTGAACTTTGCAATGACAATTCTATCTAGTATCTATCATAGATAAAACAAAATAATCAATAAATAATTTAACAAAAAGGGGGTCAAAAATCAATCTTCACAGTAAAGTTGGGTGAATTGAATTGAAAACTGACTTTTCCATGTTTTTATAATTTGGATGCAAACAATCATCTATTATGGGACATCCACTGAAAGGAGAATAAAGAGAACTTACAGCCAGTAAT
Source organism: Berberis vulgaris (assembly GCA_963556465.1). Classification (NCBI taxonomy): domain Eukaryota; kingdom Viridiplantae; phylum Streptophyta; class Magnoliopsida; order Ranunculales; family Berberidaceae; genus Berberis; species Berberis vulgaris. The sequence continues at coordinate 16,269,930 of OY747133.1, forward strand.
TAAGCGTTCAATTGCCACTGTTAAAGAAAGGGTACAAAAGGAGAGTTTACAGAGCAACACCACCTTCAATACAGCATAAGGACAGTGAGACGATACCCTCTTCTCCCTTCTTCAGTGAGCAACACCAACTTCTCTTCTTATTTCTTCTTCTTCAACAGACTGGCTTAAGCACAACACTGCAACAATCGATCGCAAATCACAATTGATCGACTCCTTTCTTCTTCTTCTTCTCGTTCTCTCTTCCGATCAATCAATCAAAATTTCTTTGTTCTTCTCAGTTAGGTTAAAGACGAACGAATGTATATAGTCGTTCCATTAAAATGTTGGTACATAGCGGACCATTTTCCTCGCAACGGCCGTTATGTCGGCGTTTTAACAATACAGTTAAGCAAAACCATTAACTGTAGAAATGTAACATTGCTCACCCGTTAACCATTTTAATAGCTTTTTAACTCACAGGTTGTGTTCCACTCCAACTATATATTGGCCAACTCAGGTTTTTCTTCTTTGTTGGACTCACTTGACCTCTTGGGCACCATTTGTTGACTCCAAAACCACATAAATTAACTATTGTAGTAACACTATTTCCACTTAAAGTGTAGCGGTTGGGAAAATACAACATGAAAGAAACATGAACATACACATATTTCCACTTAACAGACCATAAATTTAACAATAATAACATGAAAGAAACAGTTTGGAATATTTAAAAAAAAAAAAGAATAATACCTCCTTCGAATGAACATACACATATGGTATGTCAGCTTCTTCGCATAAAATTGGAACATGTGTGATAACATCAATTGGCGAGATGTCTCCAGCAATAACACAGAGTCTACAAAAGTAAAATCACTCACATTGGGGAATATAGTAGAATAACTATTTAAGGTTAACAAAAACACTAGTAACATTACACAATTTAAATATTGTTGCTTTCACAATGGTCAGAAATTCAAGATGGATCTTTTCGTTAAACACATGAAAGACACAAGCAAGATTAAATGCACCAAAAAGTGCACACCATAAATGTGCTTTCACATGTACATAAAGAAGTTTTCCTTTGGAATTTTACAACAAATAAGTACACATGAATAAGCTGTGTACATGCCTAGGAGATGCATATAACCTAAAAAATTTGACACATTAAGGAATCCCCTAATTGATGGGCTACGACTAGAGAGTAGTAGCTCACTCCCTATTTTGATTAGGGATGGCAATGGGCAGATTGAGGCGGGTTTTGCCAAATCCATCCCCACCCCGCTAGGGATGACGAATCCCCATCCACCCTATTTAACATTTTTTAAATCAGTCCCCGCCCCGTCACGGGTGGGTATTTGCCCCGCTCCGTTTATTCACTACGGGCTTCTTACGGATCAAAGATCCCTGCCCCACCCAAGAAGAGCTCAGTTTATATATATATATGGCACATCTTTAATCCTCATTGAGCTAGTCACGGGCTACAGGGAAACCTACATCTACTATGAAATTTTTTTTTTTAAAATATATCTATATAATGTAATTTGTTGGGTTGGTCAAATTCGAAGACAACAAAGCTTCAAGCCAATTAAGCCTAACCCAAACTAGTGTATTACAAGGGCCAACTTTTTATAGAAGCATATGCTTATTGAGTTTACTTCTTATTAGAGGATGTGGGACAAAACATCTTAAACTCATATCTAAAAAATTGCAAATCTTTGTGTTTTTATAGAACTATAAATCTTTGCATGTTGCTTTTAGAGGATATGGGACTAAATTTTTTTTTTTATTCTCACTCACTTACATTGCTTAAGTTAGAATTATCGAGTTTAACCTAAAATTATTTGATTTGTTTAGTATAGACTAAAATGACTATTATTTTGTATATTTGTTGCCACAACACTACTACCACCACCATAGCACCATAACCACCACCATTACCACGTTGTTACAACCACGATAGCATTAACTACCTTCAAAGCCATAGCTAATAACACCCATAGCAAAATCAGTGTCATCTTTGCATTCACCACGTACACTATAATAACCATAACCACCAACACCTTCACACTCATCGCAACCACCATAGCATAACTGTCACCAAGACCTTCGTAGTCATAGCTACCACCTCCGCCACCACCTTCACAAATCACAACCAATGCCACAACCACCATAGCATAATTCTCACCACCACTGCAACCCCTTAGCAATTGTCACCACGATATCAAAATCACAACCACCTCATCTACGACCCACAACCATCACTATCATTACCACCACCACCAACCATTGACATCATCACCACAATCACTACCAATAACAACCATAACATAATCACCACCACGATGCCCAACGATAAGACAAGGTCCACAACCATTGACATCATTTCCACCACCCACAACCATATTCACAATTATAACCACAACCACAATATCAAAACCACTGCCATCATTACCACCACTGCCAATGAAATGGAGTAAGGTTTAACAAGGAATAAGCAAAATACTAAGTACACAATAACTACTATACCACAACCACTTCATCATTTTCACCACCCACAATCACTAGCATCATCACTCCCAATTAATGATGTAGAGTAAGATTCAAATAGGAATTTTCAAGCTAAATAATAAGTATAACCCAAACTAATTTTCCTAGAAGTTTTTCATTCGCAAATTATAGTCCCATATTGCATAAAAGTCAAGTTCCATGTTACTCTAACAAAAATTCAAATTTCATGTTACAAAAATAGTCATACATCACATAAAATCCAACCATGTTGTATGCTTACTCTCATAAAACTAGCATATACACTTTAAGTTGCTCATTTACAAATTATAGTCTCACGTCACTTAAAAGCCAATTATATTGTTTATTATCTCTTATAAAACTAGTCTAGACACTTTAAGTTTTTCATTCACAAATTAGTCATACATCTCCTAAAAGTCAAATTATTTTATGTTTGCTCTTATAAAACTAGTTTACACTTTAAGTCAAAATCTCAAATTTCATGTTACAAACATAGTCCCACATCGCCTAAAAGCAAACCATGTTGCGTTTTTTGTCTTATAAAATTAGCCTATAAAACCCAAATTGCATGTTACAAACATAGTCCCACATCACTTAAAAACAAACGATATTGTGTTTTTGCTCTTATAAAATTAGTCTACAAAAATCTAAATTGCAAGTTATAAATATAATCCCACATCACTTAAAAGCCAACTATGTTATTTTTTGCTCTTATAAAACTAACCTAGACACTAAAAAATTTCATACTTTGGGCTCTTAGCCAATTAACCCTTATTGGGTTAGTTAAATAGACTTGCCTTCGACATAAAAGGGTGGGTGGGCATGTTGGCAGTTGTTATAATGGTCATTTAATTGAAGCCCGTAGTAAATAAATGGAGCGAGGCGGATACCCACAATCCGTGACGAGGCGAGGACGGAATGGTTAAAAGGGGCGAATGCAGGGATCCGTCATCCGTGGCGAGGCCCATTGCCATCCCTACCCATCAATTATGGCAAAAGCCAGTCCATTTTGTCAGCCCAATGAAGCAATTGACTAACAACCCAAAGTATGAAAACTTCAAGTGTCTAAGCTAGTTTTATAAAAACAAACACATAACATGGTTTTTAGGTGATGTGAGACAATGCTTGTAACATGCAATTTGAGTTTTGTAGGCTAATTTTATAAACAAAACACACAACATGGTTGGCTTTTAAATGAAATTTTGGTTTTTCTCGAGTAACATGAAATTTGACTTTTATGTGACGTGGGACTATAATTTGCAAATGAACTTTGAGTGTCTAGACTAGCTTTATAAGAGCAAACACACATGGTTGACTTTTAGGTGAAGTAGGAATATATTTTGTAAATGAACTAAAATGTTTTATAAGAGCAAACACAGCATGGTTGGCTTTTAAGAAATGTGGAACTATAATTAGTGAATGAGCAACTTAAAGTATATAAGCTAGTTTTACTAAAGCAAATATACAACATGGTTTACTTTTAGGTGATGTGGGACTATTTTTGTAACATATGGGTTTTAGCTCGTTAACATGAAACTCGACTTTTATGTGATGTGGGACTATAATTTATGAATGAACAACTTAAAGCTAGGAAACTTAATTTGGGTTATACTTAGTATTTGGCTTGGAAACTCCTTGTTGAACCTTACTCTATCTTGTTAGTTGGTGGTGATGATGTCAGTGGTTGTATGTAGTGGGGAGGATGGCAATAGTTGTGATTGTGGTATGAAAATTCCTTGTTGAACCTTATTCTATTTCATTGGTGGTGGTGGCAGTGGTTTTGGTATTGTGGTGGTGGTGGTGGTTATTGTGGATATGGTTGTCGATGGTGAAAATAATGACAATGGTTGTGGTTGTGGGCCTTGTGATATCATTAATATGGTGGTGGTAGTGATTATGCTACGGTGCTGGTTCTATATTTAGTATTTGGCTTAGAGATTCCTTGTTGAACCTTACCCAATCTCGTTGGTGATGGTGGTGGTTTGATAATGGCAGTGGGTGTGGTTTTTGTATCGTGGTGGTGATTGTGGACATCGTTGTGGATAGTGGAGTTGATGGCAATGGTTGTAGTTGTCGTATAGTGGTGGTGATTGGTGGTGGTGGTGATGATAGCGGTGGTTGATGGTGGTAATGATAGTGATGGTTGTGGTAGTGTCGTAGTGCTTGTGATTTTGGTATCGAGATGACAATTGCTATGACTATATGGTTGTAATGTTAGAGAGAATTATGCTATGGTAGTTGTATTGATTGTGATTTGTGAAGATGTTGCATTAGCGGAGGTGGTAGTTATGGTGGTTGCAGCGTGGCAATAGTGGTGGCTGTGAAAGGGGGTGGAGATTATGCTATGGTGGTGCTAGTGGTTGTAAGGGTGGTGGTCACAGTGGTTGTGAAGGTGGTGGTAATTATGCTATGGTGGTAGTGATGGTGGTGGCAACAAAAGACAAAATAATAGTCACTTTAGTGTATAATAAATAAATGAAATAATTTGATGATAAACTTGATAATATTAACTTAAGCAATGTAAGTGAAAGTCTAAAAATTAGTTTTGCCCACATCCTGTAAAAAACAATGTGCAATGGTTTATAATTCTATAAAAACACAAAGATTTTCATTCTTTAAGATGTGAGTTTAAGATGTTTTGTCCCACATTCACTAAGGGGTAAACTTAAAATCATATGCCTCTATAAAAAGTTGGGCCATGTAATACACTAGGTTGAGCTGGGCTTGAAGCGTGTTGTCTTGGATTTGACCAACCCAACAAATTTTATGTATATACAAATAGGAAAATTCTAGGATGCCCGGCTACAGTGCCCGGTGCACTGTAGCACCATAGATTTGCATCGAGATAA